>SMGT01002114.1:0-23412 GCA_004794575.1 Lanistes nyassanus | reverse complement strand
CAGCCCAGAAGACCACAGCTTGCAGGGAGCCAGCACCTTACTACCACCAGCCCAGAAGGCCACAACTAGCAGGGAGCCAGCACCTTACTACCACCAGCCCAGAAGACCACAGCTTGCAGGGAGCCAGCACCTTACTACCGCCAGCCCAGAAGACCACAGCTTGCAGGGAGCCAGCACCTTACTACCACCAGCCCAGAAGACCACAGCTTGCAGGGAGCCAGCACCTTACTACCGCCAGCCCAGAAGGCCACAGTTACAGAGCCACAGTCCCCTTATTCATATAGTGCGAAATCACCGCAAGGTGGTAGCACTGTCTACTCAAACCCAACAAGGAAAACAAAAAATTAACATTGTTTATTTGAACTGAACGACTCCCTATGTGGTTCTTACTGCCACAGTTGCTGCGGGTTAGTGCATTACAAATGCAAATTGTTTTCTGGACAGTGGGCGTAGATTGAAACTACCAGAGTGTTAGTGAGTCTTTGAGCTCAAGCAAAATCGAAGTAGAAGATGCCAGGAGAGTGAAAACTAGTCACGTTAGCTCCGTTTCCTGTTTACCAGTCTCATTATAACCCTGCGTCTATCCTGAATTTTTCATTGTTTATACGAGGAAGAAACATTTTTTGTTACTTTGTTTACTTTTAGTTTTTATATAACTTTCTGTATGAGAAAAAAAGTTACAAAATTTTCATTTCGCAGTGATGAGATTTCACGCGCATGACGTAAAATAACGTGTTAAAAATATGTACAGGTGAGGCATGGTTGGGTTATATATAAAAATGTGCACGTGCATAAGTGAATGCAATCAAAACCACAGTAAAATCACGCATCATTGGGCCTACATAAAATAGTGAGATGTTTGTGTTAACGCAGCAATAGTATGTTTATGCAATAGAGGAGACATGACAGTGATTTTATTTTTGCAAATTTCACGATCTCGTCTCATGGGTTGGGTTGTACGAGCGACCGTATCTGTCCTTTCGACCATAATAGAGGTTCTAACGGCCCTGTGTATGGTAAGTGTACTTTTGCTAAGTGAACAAAAGATGTGAACTCTCATGCAAGCCATCTAACGGGTTCACAAATTATGAATTTATTATGCCAGTAACGTACGTAATTTGTTTCTTATGCATTGCCTTAAGCAAGATGCAATGGTAAACGCTCGTAACAATATGCGTGTGAGGAGCAACGACAATGTTACATTCTATTTTGTGGTGCCGCGACCATCTACTTGTGAGATGGTAATGTTACATCTATTTTATGGTGCCATGACTCTGTTTTGGGGGCCAGTAATATAACACGCTGCTTCATAAAATTCGTTTCCTGCCCTGATAGGAATCCATTTGAAGTTGGTCCAGTTCCCCAATTTAAGTTTCTGCTAGTTCTCTATGAGGTTTTCTTTTCTGTGCAGTCTGAATCAAAGTAAAGTAATGAGGCCAGTCGTAAAACTGACAGTGGAACAGGACAGCCGTCAGCTACATGGAAACCGTAGGAACAAACAGCGTCTCAGTGGAGTCCAGCCATTATTTACTTTCGTAACTGTGTTCCCACGAGGATGGGTTTAACAGAGGTTGAAAAGCCAGCTGAGGTACTGAACGTTACCATGTCCTGTGGAAGGGAAAAAAAACAGATTTGTGCAATATTCCCTTATCACTAATCGCCTGTTGAAAGAGGATGTCACTACAAACACAAACTGTATTTGAAATTCCTTGTAATGGCTTTCTGTTAAGCAGCGACCGGTGATCATGAAAAGGATCGCTTGGTTGCGCACGCTTCAGAACACCTGACATGGTTATCTAGTTTCAAACTCAAAAGACAAAATAGGTTTTAGTTGGAGATAGTTTGCGATGTTGTTTCAGCGCTTTTGCGTTTCCGATTCCACCACTAACGCAGACGGGGAAGATCTGAATTGTGGATTACAATGAATAAACGAACTCATAGACTGTAAAATATGACTCAAATCCGTTAGTTGATTGACTACAACAGCAAATAAGTAAATAAACCCCACTGTTTATCGAAGCTACAGCTGAACGAACTAAATTTGCTTTATTGAATCGGATCCCTTTTCATGAAAGTGATTCAGTACGCGGCGGAAATAAAAGTTAAGGTTACACAAAGGCACCCAAAGGTATGCGTACTCTGGCAAGTCTATGAATTTCGGACTGTATGTTGTTTTAAGTAGGCTAGATAGCTCCAATCACTCACTGGCGTCTCCGGCACTTTAGTGAACTTAAACCGACGGATGATGGTGACGGCAGCCATCTTGGTCTCGTACAGTGCCAGTCTCATGCCGATACACTGTCGAGGTCCCACGCCAAACGCCAGCTCCTTCAAAATGACTGGGATATCTTTGTCGTCAAACCTGGGGAAACGCCCCACATACTTCATAAGGTTAACAGCATTTTCAAGAAAATTTTAACATTGTACGAAAAGCTTCACGTGATGCTGTTGCTGGTTTTATTACCAGGGCTGTACCACCAGTATACCATCAAACCATCCTAACACCAACAGATACTGCCACCGCCCCATCCCCACCGCCACGCTGTTACTGCTCTTGATTTATTGATCTCTACCCTTTGTCACGTCACCTCCGTCCGTCCGTCCGTCCGTCCGTCCGTCCGTCCGTCCGTCCGTCCGTCCGTCCGTCCGTCCGTCCGTCCGTCGGTCCATAAGCTCTACTTTTATAAAAAGCTCATGATTGCTACACTATATCCGATACAAAAGAAGAGTTAAGAGTCTCAGAGTTAAGGACCTAACCCTAACCTATAACTTAACCCGAGGAGGTTTCGATCGGCAGCTTTCCTTGAATCAAACTCCGTCCCACGTTGCAAACTATAGTCTTCCGTCGTCTTACACAAGACTGCGGTACTAGTATCTCACAATTTTATTCCCCTGGCAACCAGCTTTAGTACACCTCCAGAATACCCGGTATCATTGTTATGCCATGATAATTATATCTCCCCTTCCGCCCAACCATCCTCGGCGACATTCTACCTGTTACCTGGGGGTGGGGCAAGGGTTAGTTTGTCGGTGGTGTTTACCTTTCTGGAATAAATTTGTGCGGTTCATGAAACAGCTCCTCGTCATGCATGATAGCGTAGACAGGTATCCCAACACAAGTCTTTTCCTTGATGGTCACGCCGTGAATGGTTCTGGCCTCGGCTGCTCTCCGCGACACTCTGAAACAAACGGTACTTTAATGATGCTGAATATGCAGTCGCCTGCACCTGAGATTTCCTAAACGTCCAAAAATTAAACTGCCATGCAGAAACACTGGTCTTTGAAGCGTTAAGATGTACGGATCCTAACCCGAGCTGAAATTAGGAAGATTTCACCGCTTACTTGGTATTTACGTTAATGTATTCAGTGTTGAGACCCATTCCATATCTATAAATGTGTTCAAATGTGTATGTATTATGTTTGTATTCGTTTTATGTATTCTCTGTATACTACGCATATTTTGTATATTCCCCTCTCTCTCTCTCCCTGTCTAATACATTAACCCGAATGTTTGTGTGTGGGTGTGTTTTGTTATACAAATCCGCACGCTTGAGCCAGTCCGACCCGACCATATTCAGCACGCGGGTTCCTTTTCACTCACAGATGGGCAAAGGCCATATTTCGAACCTGTACCTAGGCATATAACAAATATGACGACGCCTTGAACACAGCGATCTGCTGCAAGGGAGATCGCCACACAACTTTTTCCCTTTCGTACGAAGAGTACAGTCCCTTGCCCTGCTTGACGAGACGGCAGGCAACGGCAAGGGTTAGAGAAGGGGTTATGGGTAGGGGTGGTGGGTTAGAAAAAACTGGGCAGCACCGATTCCCCTGGCTAGAGAATATATTTTTCAGTGAGGAAAAATTCATCACTTATGGCACTTTCAGACCAAAAGGCTGGGTATCGAGCTATCTGTATTTCAGTTTATACAGATTGAGCTATAGAAGGCAAATTTCGTTTTTAACCTGGGATTATATTACAAGTGTAGCTGAGGAGGGTTTCAAGTTGCTATCGATGTAGATATTTACAGACAAACAGCTAATGAAAAAGGCATGGAAAGATGGAGACGGCCTGCTCGCACTCACATGGGCAGAGGGGGAAAACACCGTAGTGTCTCGAAGATTGTGTTGTCCAGGTAACTGATACCCATCACACTCTCATAAGAAGGTGAAGCCTGGAAAATAAGATTGTGAATTCAGCTGTAAAAATTACGATGTTAACGGTTTCTGGCGATTTCAGGTATGCTTACATTTAAAGCATGAACAGGATTTTCTGTGTACCTTTATCTGTCACAAGCAGGTATAGGCGTGTCAATTATTCCAGAGTTTTTTTTTATCTGTTACCAAATGAATAAATAATCGGACGCCACTGCTTACGCATTGCATTTTTTGTCGAAAATTCCTAATTTCAAAGCATTTCCGAGAGGTGGGGGGGGGGGGGAATACGTAATAAGGTCCGTTGTTTGCTAACTTCCTTTGTAAATGAAATGTAATATTTTCCAGCTGCATTAAGAGCTCATAGAGATTGCAGACCGAATATGTAAAAAACCAGAACTTCACCCACATCACCAATGGCGGCAGTGATTTCTTTGTAGAGTTTTTCCTGTTTGTCCGGATTGAGAGCCAGCAGATAAGTCATGTACTGCAGGGTTGTCGCTGTCGTTTCGTAGCCAGCCAGCAGGAAGGTGATACCTTGAGCGATGATCTCTTCCCGCGTCATTCCTGCAGGCAGACGAAGAGCCAGAATAGTTAACACAAGTTCTAAAGCGATCTGCCTTGCGAGTGTCTGTAAATATACAACAGGTATAAGAAACTCTAACGTGATCTGGCTCACATATTTGGATTTTAAAAACGGGTCTAAGAAAAATCTGACGTGATCTGCCTTTATAGGTTCATCTACTAAACGGGTGTAAGAAAATCTGACGTGATCTGCCTTTATAGATAATCTACTAAACTTGTCTATGAATTCCGATGCGATCTGCCTTGAAAGGCAGATAAGTGTACAAAATCAGCGCTACAAGAAATTCATACGTGATCTGGCTTACAAATATCAATAAACTTACGCGTAAAAAAGCTCTAAGAAAAATATGTCATCTCCCCTTATGAGCACTATCTGCAAAAAGAGCTACGAGAAATTTTGACCTGACCTGCCTTACGAATATCAATAAATCTACAACAGCTTTAAGACATTCTGGTATGTTGTAACTACTGCCCCCTTTAGATAAATATACAGAAAATTTTCAGAAAATTTGACGTGACACAACTGCAAAACATCCAGATTTTTTAAAAAATATAGGATACTCGAGAGTATAGTGTACGCTTACGTGATTCTTTCTTTTCAGATCAAGACATTTTCAATTTCATTTACGATTTATGGCGAGCACAACTCACTTTTGTCTTGAGGGTTGGCGGCGATGTTTTCGTGTGTAGCTTCTGCGTCCAACATGAGCTGCAATAAGTCTACTCTTCCCTGTAACACAATTAATAGAAACATCTCGGAATTCTAAACATTTTGTAGTGTTTTCTTATTTAAAAACCGTTGTCTCGACACTTTTAAAATAGTTATTGCCGTTATATCTACTGCATGCGAAATAAAACTCACAAAATTCATGAATATACAAGGCCCTCAATGAGACACACTTTTCAACCGCTTCGAGGCCCCTTGCAGCATCTCGGCTTTATGCAAGCTGCTGTCAGCGGCTCATTATAGGGCATGGCTAGACCTGCGTTTCTTAGATGCGAAAGATTTTCGTTGTTAGTAAGAGAAGTACTTAACGTGCGTTATTAACATTAAAAGTAACATTTACTCATTTATAATCGCGTTATTGGTCAGTTCCACTAAATTTAAGTTGTAAAAGTGGAATGTGATCATTTTAATGCGGGTAAACAAAATAAATATTATCTCGATCCTGTCATCAGATAAATGTATATAAATATCCAGCTTTTCCTCAGAAGCATTTTACGAAGAGCGATTTTCGCGTACAGACAACGCACATCATGTGTCGCTTTCTTATGATGTCAGACGGCACGTGACTTACAGTGTTGTCCTTCTTCTTTCTGTCCTCTATAAGCTGACTGATTAAATTCATCAGCTGCAGTGTTTCTGCCGAAGACGAGTCGCCCATCCGCCTGACGATTCCGCTGAGACACGGAAACAGAGCTGAAATACGCGATCATAGCGCTTTTTGGCAAGTGTCATGGAAGTTGCTTCTTCTACTGCAATATCTGGTTAAGGGCAGTTCCTATCGCAGCTAAGTCCGCGAACATTCTACTCTAAACGTCAGAAAGCTTACGTGAGCTCAGTACTGTAGATAGTCTAGAAGTCTTCGACATTCATTTTATATCGTGCTGTGTAAAATTAAACATTGCTGCACGAAATGTTTCTGGTGTTCACAGTTACCAAAAGGACAAAACACGGTTCAAAGAATGATTTGCATTAATATTAAATCCAAGCGATGTGGCTAGCGTGGCTGGGCAAAAAAAAAGATACCAGCTGGTCTTTGGCCTGCCTCCAGCCATCCATTAACACGTACTTACATTCATGTAGACGGACAGAGAGACTGATGTGACCAGACAGAAAGACAATGATATCTGCTCCCACCCAAACCGTACGCTTTCGTGCACATTCTTTACTTACTAATTAGTGCTGATCGCCAACCAAATGTATTTGATTTTTTTATCATGGTGGTTGCAGCTTGCAAAAAGCCATCGTTCTCATTGGTCAGAAAGTCGGTCTTGAAGCCAAATGCTGTCCCTGCAATGACGTCTATGGTGTAGGCTCCAAATGCTCTTGTTAACAAATTGTTAAAAATCATAAACAACAATTGGATGCCAAAAGTTGTTAAGGTTTCATAATCAGTCATCGACAGTCTGTTTTATATTAATTTTTTAAGTGTTAGTCTGTTTAGTATCGTTCTGACATCAGAGGGCAGTGTGCACACCCGCGCGCTTTTGTGTGTGCGCATGCGTGCTCGTGGCTGTGTATGTGCATGGGTACATGTACATGCGGCGTGTTCCTTTTAAGAGAAAAATGAGTTTACAAGCCTTTTAACATCCACCAGTTCTCCTTTTTCCGTTTGCCTTTGTAAAGCTTGACAAAGGTTGTTACAACACCGGTTGATGAAAGGACCCATCTGCAACCAATCCAACATCCTGATGTGAGCGGTGTTCAGCTTTCGCTATCTAACAGCTGTTAGTTCATTAAAACACGCAGCCGAATATATCTGAAACACGTCGGACGAAAAACGTACTGTACTTCTAAATACATTAAGAAAACGTAAAGAGATCTAATTTTATGAAAAAAAGCTTGTTCAGTAAATAAAGATTTCACTCTGTTCTATCATACTTCAAGTCGTTAGAATCATCTTATTCCTATGAATCTTTTCCCCACAAATTGTCCTCACCCTTTACTCATCTACAAGTGGTTGAGATGTACTAAAAATGTATTCCCGACTCCTCTGGGCGTTCACATATGCATTGTTAGATTGATACCATATTCTTCTAGCACTTTTCAAACACTCATAATCACGTAATCAGGAATTCTGTTGCTAACAGAAGATGTATTCGGATAATGTTCACCTGCTTTAGATTGCACGTACTTGGCGAAGGTAATATAGTGTTAATGATCTAATGAACTGTAAATGTTCCTGAAATGTTCCTGACCAGCTTCAGCTTGCCTGTGCTGAAAGTTGGCGTCAGTGTGTGGCGAAGTCTGCGCCATGTTTCACCTTCAGAAAAGACAAGACTTTGGCTCATCTTGAAGGCCAGCGTGCGTCTGGGAAGATTGGACTGCTCACATTCACATAAACACAAACGGATTTCCTCAATCCTTGAAATTAATCGGCAAGTTTTACCAGAGATTTATTTACCACTATGTTAAAATCCCAACCGCGATATGATTTTCACTTTGCAAAGTTTGGTTCATGCTGTGTGTCTGATTTTGTTTTGTGCTTTTGTATTGTTTTGTTTTGGCCTACTGAAAAAGTCTGGTGCGGTTGAAGTGTAATTTTGCATCCTACAAAGAAAAGGAAATGTTATTGTTACCCAAGAGACAGCGCGATAACCAGGTACTGATAATAATTGATAATAATTATTGATAATCGGTAATGACCCGATCAGTGAAGTTGGCGAAATCCTTGAGGAAGACTTCCTTCACGATGTTTAAGTCCGTGGTCAGCAGCAATGGCTCCCGCATGATGTAGATGCTTCGAACAGGCAGAGGTAGACAGAATGTAAACACAGTACGTAAAAAACATATTTTTTGTTAGTCGCAAACATTTGGACGAAAGAACCTGTTGCAGGAACACAGGTCACCAAACCAAAGTCGGCCCACTGCTGGCCGACATCGTGCGGCGGTAGCCCGACACCAACCCGGTGACAATACCTTTCACAGGTAGACGCTGTAACTGGGGGCTCTTTAGAGATCAAAATACACGCAAAGCGTTTTTTCTCTTACGTATCTTCGCCAAGGTGAACATCATCTTACCCGAAGTTCCTCCCGTACTGTCTTCTCCAATCTAGAACACAGCCGAAGAATCCCTGTTATGGACGACACAGGAATCAGCTTGTTACAAATCATTGGAGGTTTTTTTTAAAATAAAATGTATCTCTTCATTTTCATCGTATCTGACGATACATCTCTACATCTAGTGTGAATTCTGCAGTTCTAATTGTTTCATATTAAATTCGTGCAGCGTATTTTTACAATAGGGAAAATGACATAAATTTTTTCCAGCAGTTGTCACCGTACTGGCGGGTCATCAAAAATTCAGTGATATGATGACAGGTGAGGGGTGGGGAGTAGGGGTGGGTTGGAGTGTGAATCAAATACCTTCAGGCTGCCCATTCACCCGAGGCTTGAAAATTTAAAGTAAAGAAATTCTGGCAATTTCCATGAAGGGTCAACTCGGTATTTTCTAAAATATTTTCAAAACAAGACCGGTAACCGTTGGAGAGAAAAAAAACTGTTTTCTCGTTTGTTTTACCTTCTTCCACACCTCCAGCATGTTTCCCAAAAGTGGGACTGGCTTTGGTCCTGGAATGTCGAACTTGACAAACGTCGAAAAAGTCCAAGTGCTATACCTAAATAACGGAAGATTAATCAGAAAGCAGAAAATTTCTTTCCTGCAGCCATCCAAATCAATCCATCTTTCCATCGCAACCAGCCAGCCAACCAGGCAGCCAGCCGGCTTGCATGCATGTATGCATGTCTGTTTGACTGGCTGGTTGGCTGTCTGGCTGGCTGCCTGGGTGCCTCCAGGAAAATGGAGAAATAGAAAAAATAGTGGAAATGACAATGTCGGAAAAGAAAGGTAGAGGCCTTTGCTAAGTTCCCTCTTCAGGTTTCTGAAGATGGGCCTAATTTCTCCATCGCTGCATTTCTTTTCTAGCATGGAAGGGCCTTTCATAACTCAGCGAATAAGCGTTTGTTTTGCTGAGCTTGGTCACTGAACATACACAGACATGATTGTGTGTGTGTGTGTGAGAGAGAGAGAGAGAGAGAGAGAGAGAGAGAGAGACACACCCACACACCACACACCACACACCACACACCACACACCATACACCACACTCACACACAGATCTGCTTGATTAAGAAAAGCATTAACTGGGGCCATCTGGGTGGACTGACAGGGTGGGGTGTCCCACTCCCTTCAGAAATAAATAGGTGTGACGGAGACATGATTCGAAGCCATCATCTGAAAAATGTCTATCCTCTTTTTATCGTGTTCATGGACAATTCTTTTGTTGTTGTTTTTTTTAAAGAGCAGTTTACATTGCGACCATGAAAGGTAGTTTGAAAGACGGTACCCATTTTGCACACATTTCCGAAAATGCAGACATCCTTGACTCCGACACGAACGAGGAGTAGCCTTAAGATAAACGAATCTTTGCCTGAGAACGGGCTTTAAAAAGCATTTAAATGCACGTGCGCAACACACACACGAGCTAATTGCGTAATCTTGTCAGAGTTACGAGGACTGCTTTTTTCTTTGGTTTTGTTCCTCCCGTGAACGTCGAGCCGGACTGGGGTAGGGGGTTGGACGATGGGTATTTTTTTCCCTCGCTTGGCAGAAGGAAGCGTTTAATTTAATTCGTGGAAAGCTTTTGAGAAACTCTAGGTGAGTTATCAAAGACAGCGCTCAGGTGGGCGTGAAGAAACTGACGAGTTCAATGGTTTACGTATGGCTGCTGGCCCGGTTTTTCATCGGTCACGGATTGCGAAAGAAATCCAAGTCCAGTGATGAAACAGGTAAACTGCTGAAACACGCGCACGTAGAAACGCTAGCTACCAGAAGACCGACTTTTTCTGTAAAGGGTTTTTATTCATGTCATGCCCTTTAACTAACAGGCTGATTGTGATTATAAACGTTTTCTGTTTTAACGAGTGCGACTAAACTGTCTGAAAGAATAAAGTTACTTCCTTTCAGATTCTGCTCTTATTTTCAGTTGTCAGTGTGTTTTCTTTGGGTCTCTTTTTGGTTTTTATATACTTCTGTACAAGAATATGCAACGTACGCATATTGTGTGATTTGTACCCTGAAGCATCGGCGAATGGGGATTTATCTGGTATGGAGTTTTCTGTGGATTTCAGCCCTGTGCTGACCGTACACTGTCATGCAGTTAAACGTGTGTGTGTGAGAGAGAGAGAGAGAGAAAGAAAGACGCGCGCTCGTGGCTGCATAACTGCGCTTGCGTGCTTTGGAAGGGGAGGGGATTTTTTTGTCAGAACTTTATTGTTCCTGATCTCTATTTCTTCCTCCCTCTCACTCCTCACCGTGTCGCTTTTTTCTCCTTTTCTGATCACCTGGTGTCTTCTTTTTTTTCTTTTTTTTTACTGTTTCTTCTCTCGCGCTCCATTTGACTGCCCACCGTCTTCCTCCCCCATTTTTATGCTCATTTTGTCTCAACCTCGCCTTTCTTATTCCCCAATCCATGGCCCTACCCCATTTGCCTTTCATCTTTCTTCCCTCTTCTTCGCCTGTCCCTCATTCTCCACCCTGTCCCTCCCACTTTCTATATATAGCTCTCTCTGCCTCGCACGTGCTTGTTTCTCGACCTTCGAACCTCTTCTGTGTTTTGTACGCAAAAAGCTTCGTGTTAAATTGCTGTCAGATTCGATGGGGGTTTTTGTTGTTGTTGTTTTTTTTTTTGCTCAGTTCATTACGTTCTGTCTGCACCTGCTCTGAGGTAGTTCGCATGCATTAGTGTCTGCGTGTGTGTGTGTGCGTGTTGCGGTAGGTGTGAATGAGTGTGTGCGTGAGATTCAGTTATTGTGTAAGAATTTGGCACCTTAAGATGCTCTAATTGTTATTACTGATAAATTATTATTTATCACTTCTTTGCCCCTCTGGACTATGTGATCTCATCGTGACTGAATTATTTGTTGTTACTATTATTAGTAATTGTAGTGAAGATATTAGCGGTAGTTGAGACCATGGCAATGGCGGTAGTGTTGCAGGTTAGTCACGTTACGCGCGAGTGACAAAGCACACCATACACGAATAAAGATCATCTTACTTGTGTAATCTTATACAAATATAAAACAATAAAACAATGCTCCATTATCGCCTTAAAATTAGATATTAAATGCAGTTAAATTTCAAGATTTGTCTACTTACAAGTAGAGAAGTAACAGAAGAAGGAACAACAATACTGTCGGTAGGATCCACATCGTCAGGCAACTCGTCTCCATTTTTGCAGGTGTCTTCTCCCGTTCGCTTGGGGGTAGTTCCGCTGGTCTGTGAGTGCAGAAGTACCCGGGATGTGGCGGGGTTATGCAAGTTGTTGGCCTAAAGTGAACTCGATGTGGCCAAGTGCTTTGGTGCAGTCTGAACGTCAGACGAACTCTGAAGTGCGTTAAACTTCGCGAATGTTGAGAAATAGGCTGTCGAGAATCTTGCCGTGTGAAGCAGGTCCGCCCGCTTCAGTCTGTTTGCCCTGGGTTAGCATGCCCTTGTGACGAGGAAAGCCACTTATACGTAGCAGAGTTACGCCTCCTGGGCTTGGATTTGTTTGGGGTTTTTTTTTGGTGGGGGCGGGGCTGGGATTGGGGTGTAGGAGAGTTTCTCAACCACCATTTGAAATGCTTGCAGTTTGCAAACCACCAGGTAAAACCCCACAGCCCCACAAACTGCTTAACTATACTTTGCTGCAGAGTTCACAAGCACAATTTTCATATCTCTTCGAATTTTTTCAATTTAGACAAACAAACAAACAAACAGACAGACAGACAGACAGACAGACAGACAGACAGACAGACAGACAGACAGACAGACAGACAGACAGACAGACAGACAGACAGACAGACAGACAACAATTTCAAGCAAAAACAACAAAACTCAGACAAACCAGCAAGTAAAAGGCTGGTTTTTGCGGCCATGTCTTCAGATCCTACATTTAAAACGTACGATTTGTCAATAGCGCGATGCATTAAGGTTTTAAGCTTTTGCATTTTAAGTTAAATGTAGACGTTCGGTGCTACGTAGGCTCCCCCAATTCTCAGCACACGGATAAATAAAAATATCAGTATCATTAAACACGTGAACAGTTTATTGGCAAGATAAATTTAGCAAAAGCAAAACAAAGCAAGCAAGCAAGCGAAAATTTTGAAACTTTTGGAATGATTCTGCTGCCTACAGCACAGCGAATCAAAACGCGGTGACTGCTAGTATTCTTTCTTGTGACTTTTCCGCCACTGGAGGAAGAAGAAAGACTGACAGGAAGGAGAGAATGTCAAATGGAAGTGACAGAACGCTGGAAGTGACGCTTTTGTGCTCGGAACGGCTTGTAAATTAGAGAGTTTTAGACAGAACGGGAGAATGGATGAGTTTAAGCGGAGGTCTTACCTGGTGCTTTTCGTACTATTTTTAGATACCCAAGAAACAGTAAATGCCAGCCGTAAACAATTAAGGTGCGAAAGACGAGCCCGCCTTTAAAAAAAACTATATATGGTTACACAGATTGGTTTCAAATAAAGAGGGGGTGGGGAAGGAGGTAACAGAGACAGGGAGGGGGATGGAGGAGCGAACGAGGAGAAGAAGAAAGGGAACAAAAAAGAAAGGAGCAGTGGAGAGAACGGAAAGTAAGAGGAACTGTGCGCTGGAATTTTATACAAGCTCTTTTCTTGGATCTTTAAAAAGGTACAGTCACAATGCTGTGCTCGATTTGTCGCTTGCTTCACGCTGGATTCTCCTAATACGGTCTTGCGGCAGTGCCTCTGTACAGTTGTGCTACAGCAAGAATTTCAGAAAGCAGATGTTGTTTCACGTTGCCATCGTTTGTCACGTGACCCTTCAAACAGTTTGTTCGCTACAGATTTTTTTCGTGTTCCTGACCCATCTGGTTGGTATCTGGGTCCATTCAACAGTGTTCGGAATCAGCCAGACTGTTTTAAACTCCGGGTACAGAATATACGGTTAGAGCTGGTACAGTTGGATATTATTTAAAGCTTCTCCACGCTGCAGATTTTAACTATGAAAAATCATAGGCCATGCTGGCCAAACAGCGTAATCTTTTACAATGATTGCTTGTTTTGCTTCATTTTGGAGCGTTTTTGTTTGTTTGTTTGTTTGTTTTTGTTTTTGGAGGTGTGGGGATGTGGTGTTACTTAAGACCATCTTAAAACACACTGACAAAGTCCGCTGGCATGATTAATAGCTAGCATATTGGCTTCCGAACCACATTCAGTCCTCGTAAATGCAAAAACTGAATAACAGACTGACGCGCTGGTTTAAAATGACATGCTTTTCAATCACCATTGCAGTCCACGCAACGAGGCGTGTCTGCAGGCTTGATTGTACAGGCTGTTCGCTAATTATATGGTACACGTCAGTCTCCCTCTAAAACTTGTATCACAGTAGAGTGAACGCAGCTTTCTCAGGCACGTCTTGCATAAAAACTTACTTTACGTCATGTGCATAAAAAGGAGTGCGTTTGCGTTTAAAATTATAAATTTAAATAGCAGATTTGCTCCTTCTGAAAAAACGTCATGCCACAGACTAAGAAGTGTATAAACATGCAAAACAGCGTACTCTTGAGGAAAAACAAAAAGCTTTTCGACTGTCTTCCAAAGAACGGGAAGTAACCTCAGAGGAACTCATTCAGCTGGTAATTAAAACTTTGAAAACAAAATGTAACTGTTAATCGAAGATTGAAGAACTTGAAATATTCAGAAGACTTATGCTTGCTTTATGTCAGTCAGTCAGTCAGTCAGTCAGTCAGTCAGTCAGTCAGTCAGTCAGTCAGTCAGTCAGTCAGTCAGTCAGTCAGTCAGTCAGTCAGTCAGTCTTTTGAGAGAAATGTTTGCATATTTTGTCAGAGTTTACAAACCTTGCAGAATTTTAACAATTTGCTTTTCCATCGAATGTTCAGACATTCCTTTTGTCTAAGCCGTCTGCCTGATCTTTGGCAACATTAAAGCAAAAGTAACTGCAGCTGGGTCACGTGATCGTCTCGTTCCAACCCGCTCCTGGACAGACATGCGAACCCTGTCTGGAAGGAGGACGCGGGAAGTTACTAACGTTGCTCCACCCCGATGAGTAAAGGCTTGTCCGGTCTGGACATACCAAACTTCATGAAGTTGATCGTTTCCTGCAGACAGACAGCAAACAAAAAGCTGTATATATGGAGTGACTGCAATCCCTCAGAGCCCCCTCAAAAAAAATTTTTTTTTCTTCAAACGGGGGATTCAGATAAACGCGCAGTGTGAGTACCGGGTTCTCAACTCCCCACTTCATGCTGTAGAAACTACAGCCGAGAATAAGAAACAGTCTTCCGTCTTTTTTTTCAGTATCCGCTCAGGACGTAACTCTACGCCTACCCTGGTCCAGTGTTCATCTTTTGTAGTTGTCAGCAAACAACCGACAAGAGATGGATTACTAGCCAGGTGGAGAAGGAAGGTGTAAGGTATCGCGTCTCCCTTCTGGCTGACTTGTAGAGCTCACCACACAACAGTGAAGGGAACTTAATGTGTCAGGGAAACCTTTCTTGCTGTGAACGCCTACGGAATAGCCAGACAGTTGTCAAAGCGCAAGTAAAAGTTAGGCGGCAAGAGATAGGAACAGGCGGCAGGAGACAGGAGATTAGAGGTATGGTGGGTAGGTGGTAGGAGATTGTAGGTAGGGGAAGTGAGACAGAAAATTAGAGGTAGTGGGAAGTTGGTAGGAGATTTTAGGTAGAGGAAGTAAGACAGGAGACTAGAGGTAGACGGTGGGCGGTTGGAGACATTATGTAGGAGATAGGAGCTAGGAGACATAGGAGGAGAAACAGAGAGACAGGAAAGAAACAAGATGGTTACGACGCCATGCGAAGTGGGGTGGGGTGAAGGATTGATGGTTTATATCAAAAGTATTTTTTTATACTGTTAAAGCAATCTAGTCAGTAAGAGAGGAGTGGGTGTGTAAAGGGTGGATGAGTGAGTGAGCGAGAAAGCGAGAACTAAGTTAAATAAATTAACTAAGTTCTGATTTGATTTTTGCATTCACCTTGTGAGCGAACTCCTCTCTCTCTCTCTGCTTGCCTACTTTCTTGATTGAAAGAATTGTCATCTGCATCTACAAACCTATTTATGTCCGAATCAAATATTCCTTCTAGAGTGTAAAGTCCCGAAAACAAAAACAACAACAACAAATAGGAAGATTACTCCTGAGATAGCAATACCTAGAATTCATGGAATATTTTCCCTTTTCGTCAATTTCTTCCTCTCTTTCTATCTCTTCTTCTCTATTTTTTCCTGCCTCTGTGGCTAGTTGATTGATTGATTGATTGGTTGGTTGGTTGGTTGGTTGGTTGATTGATTGATTGATTGATTGATTGATTGATTGATTGATTGATTGATTGATTGATTGATTGATTGATTGATTGATTGCATGTCCTTCTTTTTGTTCTTTTGTCGTATAAGTGCTGATTCTCTGGCTGTATACCTACAAGTGTCTGTGGCACTTTAATGAACTTGAACTGCCGGACAATAGTGACGACCGCCATCTTGGCCTCATACATCGCCAGCCTCATCCCGATACACTGTCGGGGGCCTGCGCCAAAAGGCAGTTCTCGTATCATGTCAGGTATGTTTTCATCCTCAAATCTGAAATAAACAGCAGGAAATCGATTGATTTCTTCTTCAGTAATACCGGTGAAAAAAGATATAAACAAACAAGCAAACAAACGAATATCTTCTTCCATTCTAAAATCCGTGAATGCTTGTGAGTAGTTGTATATCACTTTTGCTTATGCTGGCCCTGTTATCCACTTGAGACTTTAGCAGTGTCTCGCTTTAGCTTATCTTGTGTTTGTTGTCTGCTTGTGAATCCAGCGGTGTATTTTACTTCTGCTTTTGCTAGTTCTGCTGTCTGCTGGTGGGTTTAAGTAAATTTCACTGCCGTCTGTGCCACTATCGCTATCAGGATCACAGTATCTTTCTTCATCAGCTTCGTAACATTTGACCTTACTAGCACACAAATACTCTAGCACTGCCATAACACGGTGTTCTGCAGCTGTATCCTCGGTTGAGCTTGGTGTATCCCAAGTATGCTTAAGAGACATCATCACTATTGTCATTGTCATCGTCATCATGTAATAATAAACGTTCAAATTTTGGTATACTTCACTGAAATCTTTGTCGTCTGCTACTGAACAAACATTACGACACATACGTAACAGTAAAGAGGGCGGTGGAGGGGAGAGTTATTATCTAGATACTGTGAATAAATAAAACTGGTATGTAATGCAACCAGGTATAACTTTTACAGTTAAAAAAACGCTGTTTTTTTAAATCTTTTATCAGCTGCTACTTGCCTCTCTGGAATAAACTTGTAAGGTTCAGGAAACATCTTCTCGTCATGCGTGATGGTATAGATGGGAAAGCCGATGCAAGATCCAGCTTCAATTTTGACACCTTTAATTGTTCTGACTTCTTCTGCTTTGCGGGCGAACCTGCAACGTGGCATTTAGTTCGTTGTGGTTCGTATTTTTAGTATCGTTCAGCTTGGGTTCATCGTGCGAAACGCACTGTGGGAAATACGATGCTGGGGTCCAGTTGCTGTTCGTTGAACGTACATGATGGCCTTTGCTCAGAACAAAACTGTGTTAGCTGTTAATTTTAAATTTGTTTAAACCAGAATTCACTCTTCCAAATGGAAAAGTCATACAGCTTGTGTCGGACTGGTGTGGTGTTTGTGGTGGCGGGTAAGAAAGGAATCCATTTTACTTGTACATACGCCTGTTAAAAAAGACGACTTACCAAGCAACAGGTGGAAAAACGCGGAGTGTCTCCCACAGCACATTGTCCAGGTATTTTATATTTGTGACGTTTTCATATGTAGATGGAGCCTACAAGGATATCAAACATACATTATTACGGATATTAATAGTGCTTGTGTTTGCTGTAAGACATCGTCAAAGTCTATTCCGTTCAAAAAAGTTTCTATACTGTCCGTACATAAAAGCTTCTAGCCTTTTCAGTAAATAAAATTAGGCGTTCGTACAAGTATGCACAGGGGAGAGAGGGCACGGTTCCCCAACCCATCCACTCAGACCATACGCTTTACGTTTGTCGGGCTGGACAGTACACAATGCGTGTTTTCTCCACCGTCTGCTTCATGAGCACCCAGTGCTGCTGAAAACCCGTAACAGCTTGTATTGAAAAGAGACAGCATGTATTAATACTAGAGTTACACTTAAAACACTCATTCACCCACGCACCCATCACACACACACGCGCAATTACGTACGCTCGCAAGCAGCCACGCCAACGCACGCTTACATATATGGGTTGGTTTTCAAGACGCGCTAACACAAAGGACGTTCCTTTCCAGATACACTCGAGCACTTACGTCACCAATGGTGGCGACAACCTCTTGATACAGCTGTTCCTGTTTGTCGGGGTTGAGGGCCAGTAAATAGAACATGTACAGCAGAGCAGTGGACGTAGTGTCATAGCCGCCCAAAAACATCCCTGCAGCTTGCGCGAGGATTTCATCGTTTGTCAACTCTGACAGAGAGAAAATGTTTACCAATAAAAATGATCCCAACAAATTCTTCTGTAAAGACAGTTTTAAAACCAAGTAAGGCTTATTCGAAAAAGGAAGATTGCACAGTGTTAATCCAATGTCACGTTCCGCAAAGTGCAAAAAATCGGCAAACCGGGTTTTGCCTTTCCTCCACAGACAGCTCCGCGCCGAGACAGAACCTATAACTGTAACTTTTTTCAGGTGATTTTAACATTGGCGCTTTACATTTTTTCGCCTCAGAGTGCCGTTTGTGTGTTTCACTAATAATGAAGAACACTCTGTCTGATTATATGCGTTGGTTTGGGGAAGAAATTGCAACTGGGCCGTTCCGACAGAAATGATATTGTCATACGAAATTCGCAGTAACCACCGTCGGAGAATTAACTCATTTCGAAATTCCTTGGTTTACAAATCCATCCTAACCTGGTTGACACACGACTGGAATATGTAAGGTACCAAGACTAAACTTTGAGCCATTGTCGGTGAACTGAGAGGCCTAAGTCCGTCTTACCATTTCCATACCGTGACAACGTTTTCTTAGGCTGCTGTAAAATCTCAATCTGGCTAGTGTCTTTTGTTACTGCGATCACTGCAACACGGGCTAATTATGACTGTGAGTGTATGGATACCACTAAGGTGTCGATTGATAGTACTATGATAGTACTATTACTATACTTACGTCTGTCTCGAGGTCTAGCAGCAATGTCTTTTTCTGAAGCTTCTGCTTGCAGCAGTAACTGGAGTAAATCCAATCGTCCCTGCAACAATGCATTGAATACAATACCTTGACAATAACACCGTCACTTGTTAAAACTGCTTGGAGATGTAGATTCTCTAATACAGTAAGGTAGAAAATGGCGTGATTAGTCAGACCTCACTTGTCAAGTTCGGCTATGCTTGGCATAACAAAATCGAAAGGAAACAAAAAAACGAAATAGACTTCTATTTCGAAAGTTATTGTCGTATGTCTTTGTTACAGTGGCACGTGACTTACGTTCTCATCGCTTTTCTTCCTGTCCTCCACCACCTCCTTAGTTAAACGGAGGAAGTTTTTAAAATCTGGGTCGACACCATCCATGACTTTGAACAACCTTAGAAGTCCGCTTAAGAACGGGAAAATTGCTGTAGATAAAGGATTTCTCTGATTAAGTTTATGTAGATGAAGCATTCTTCTTCTTAAGGCTTTGTAGATAAAGGATCTTTCTTAAAATGCGTATGTAGATAAAAGGTAAAGGTCTCGTGACCTATTTTTTTAGGTCGTATGGGAGTGGGAGGTGTTTGCGTCCCCCACTTTTCTGTTTGGCTAGCATCATGAGGACAGTACCCGTCTCCTCTCCCTCTCTGCCTTACCTTGCCTGACCCATGGGTCAGGTACCCATTCCCAGCTGGGTGAACTGGGGGAGTTGTGGTGAAGCGCAGCTCCTTCGCGTTTGAAGGTCAGCGCTCTAACCACTCGGTCATCTGCTTCTCAATCTGTAGAGGAAGGCATCTTTCTTATTGTGTGCAGATAATTTATGCTTCTTCGCAGATGTATGTAGAGAATGTTGCAATACGCGCCGACTCGTTCACACGCTTGTCACCACACAAGACCTCCAGTTGATCACACGAGAGTTTATTTAAAGATATCAATCTGCTATGACGAAGGCACGGAGGATCATAATATACTCTCTAACTCTTGGCAGTCTAGTGCTTCTCTGTCTGGCCTTCTTACTGCACGGTCAATGCAACAAAACACGCTGGCCTTGCTGCGGCTATCAAACTACAGCTAAGCACCACCGGAAGTGCTATAAATAGGGTTCTACCTTCATGACCAGGTATGGGAATGCGTCTGCTGCCTACAATGTATTTCGCCGTCCCTGCGCGCCGCGGACTACAAGCATGGCTTCTAGACACCTCTCCTAATTCTTCGTCCACCCCGGGGGCAGCAAGTCTGTGTACCACCTCCATTCGCCCAGTCAGCTGACATGGTTTCTGGGTCCAGGTCTCTGTCCCTCCTTGTCCTCGCGTTTCCAGTGTAGGACGTATATGCTCGAGACTTCCAGCTTCCAGAAATTTCTACAATTAGCAGCCGGCAGCAGGGCTTCCGAAATTGTTACCTTCCACTTCAGCTACAATAGTCACTTGGATCTCCATTTCTTTGTGTGTGTGTGTGAGGGGGGGGGGACATAATTAGTGGTCTAACAACTAAGTGTTGGCACGTGCTGATCAAATTGATGATCCACGACCACCAAACAGTGCATTACTTGCCCTTGCCCATCAGTCTGACAGACAGGTTGGTTTGGTCTGACGAGTGGAGCAATTCCATCAGCCACGATCGCCATTATTCTAGTCTTTCCTTTTTAATAGCCCGGTGACTCAAGCAGTTAACAGGTTTGGGCAAAAGTTCAGACGTCCACCTGGCAGCGCGACTCATTAAGCTATAGCTCAGTGTTAGAGTCTGAGTTCGCAGCGTATATAGTTCCCCGGGATTCTAGCTACACGATACACCCACATATTGTTACATAAAGCATCTTTCTTTAAGTCCTATGTAGATATGGAGTGCGGTCATTGCGCCCACTTGATTAAGTCGTTACGCCCACTTGATTGTCGTTACGCCCACTTGATTGTCGTTACGCCCACCTGGTAAAGTCAGTTCGCTCACCTTAATGTGTTTGCACAGCCAAGTAGGCCAGTTTGCACAAGATGATCAGCTCAGTTATTCACACCATTCATATACCACACACACGCGCGCGCGCGCACACACAATCGGAAAAGTGTTTACCTCTGACTTATCCAAACAGCCCTCTGAGCCCTCTGAGAGAGAGAGAGAGAGTCGTTAGCTGACAGTAACTTTTTTGTGACGTAGAAAATCATGTGAGAGCTAGGTGACGTTGACCGTACGGCAGCCTGATTCGCTCCAGCAACGAAAGAGGCTTGTAATCAAATATCATCTCTCACACGGTCTAATGGACACGTCACACTAACCTGACTGCCAGGCATCGACTTCTGACGGGTGTACACGCCGCACAGTTATGACTTGAGGTCTTCAAAGGAGTTACTGGACGGGCAGACACACGAACAAGCAAACGAAAATAAAATCTCTCTCGCAAACGTGCACGCTCGCGCGCGCACATTCCCCCCCCCCCACACACACACACACCAAAGGGAGAGAGAGAGACAAACACGCACACCTTAACACAATCGTACACAGATGCATGCAAAAATACTAAGCGTAAGCACTTTAACACCTCTTACACAGTCTGTTACGTGACAATAAAGTGACTGTCAGCAAACGATCTCTCTTTCTCTCATAACTCCCTGGGGCCAGAAAGTCTATCTCTTGAGAAGTATTCGACGATGACATAGGGGTGCAGGTGGGGCGAATCGGCTTACACGAGTGGGGGAAATGACCGATGGTGTGGGGGAACTGCTGGGGCGAAACGACCCACCCTGTAGACAGGGTATCCTTATTAAGTTTACGTTGAGACGCCTGTAAGAAATCATTGTGCAAATAGAATGCCTTTGAGACTGACACTTCAACAAATACAAGAGCGAGCAGTTAAGGAGTTAACTATATGAAAACCATTTAAATGAAATCTCTGTAAGCATTGGCGGGATTCAGATTTTTGTTACTTTTTAGCGTTTTAACATATATCTCTTTTGATAAGCTTTCTAACTCCAGCCTGTACAAAGTACAAATTGATCTGTAGGCTATTCGTAGAACAAAGACTGTATTTAAAGAAAAGAGTTAAATTGAAAAGTGCCCACAGGACTTGTACACTCAAGCACGCACGCACCACCCACGCCCGTACGCTGGCAATTATCTTTCATACTTACATCGTAAACTGACATCCACTGTACAGCGTATACTCACAAAAAAACATATGACGTAAACCATAGGCACTCCAATTGTTGAAAATCTGTTCGACAGCCGTCAAAACTTTGTTGTTGCTATCTGACAAGATGTCCGACTCCAAGCTAAATCCTACTGCCCCAATGGTCTCTAGGGCATAGGCTCCAAATACACTGGACATCCGTTCAAAAGTAGAAAACCCCCAAATTTTAATAACGGAAAGTTGCTTAAAATGCAACAATTGATTTTGACTCAAATGTGCATTGCACAGTACGGTCTCTGTGTTCATTTGAACTACGAAATAGTCTTTTGTTTTTGTGAATGTGCAGCCAGATTTGTGACCGAAGGAATATTTATAACTACTGTATATATGTATAATATGAATGTAAGACAACATCAAATCCTAACGCTTCCTAACTAGGACTACTAAAAGAAATACTGAAGCATAAGTGGCTATTCTCTTTGTAGTACTCTGGAATCTCTTAAGGTAAATAATCACATTTTCTGTAAGCGAAACCGTACACACTATACCCTTCCTGAAGTTCACAATTCACTGTTAGATTGCTATGGTTCTATTCGAAACGCTTTTCAAGCAGTTTTATACGTGTACAGGGTGCGCCGTTTCGGTAACAGAAAACGTATTTAAACAATATTCATTTGGGTTTTAGTGCTTGACGCTGTATTCTAAAGCCGAGAATTACGTGTCTAAAACTATAGAAGCAAAGATCACAGACCTTTTGGCGTCAAATGGTTCTCCTTTCTCGGCGTGTCTTTGCAAGGCGCGACAGAGATTGTTGCAAGTTCGGTTGATGTAGGACTCCATCTGTCAAAAGTCAAAAAAAAAAGATAGCTGGTTCCAAAACTTTCTCAATCTCTCTTCGTGTGAAAAATGAATGTGAAAATTTCGTTTATTAAATAATACAGTTTGATAGAGTAGGTTTGCCCTTAAATCTTTTAGAATTGAGAAAGATAGGCAGAAAGGTCAGAAAGGTCGCGCAACTGCCCATGATTCGACACGTGTTGGGCAAAAAAGGATGTTTGTCACTGATACAGAGAGAAGCGGGTTCGCATTTCGTGTCTGGCACACGTAGCAGCTGTTTACAGAACTGGTCGATAAACTTTCCTCTTCCCCCAACACCTGTAACGAAATTGAGACCTGGCGTGTAAGACTAGCATTGTTTATTCAGTTTAAACTCGAGGCTAACCTGCTCGTTTCAAGGAAGTAACTTTCGTGCTCTCTGTTGCGTTTTGAAGGTTTTCTTCAGCGCTGTATTGTTCGTTGTGTTCTTTTTTAAGATCGTCTCACTTCCTTTCATTCATTGAATTGATAGTAAGCTTCCTCTCATTCATTGAAGGATTGACACGTTAGTGACGCATAAAATTGTGTAGTCATAGAAGGAAAGACGTCACGCGTTCTTTCATAGAAACGCGTAGATATCAGCTTCGAAAAACCAATGAGAAGGTGTAAATTGGGTTGTTAAGGGAAACAGAGGAAACTTTGGGGCGGAAGGCCTAACGCTTCGAGAGTTTTGAGAGAGAAGCTACAGAAGTCAGACGTGTGTGCAAGCTTGC
>SMGT01002113.1:409821-448626 GCA_004794575.1 Lanistes nyassanus | reverse complement strand
CCCCCCCCCCAACAACAACAACAAAACAAAAACGTAAATCAGTCATACCTATCTTTATTTGTTACATGTGCTCACTTGTCAGCGGTGTTACGATGGACGCTGTTTTACATATTGTGTTGTAAAGGACTTGACGCGTTAAGTAAGCCTATGCTGCATTATATGCACTGTGAAAAAGGCGTACAATATTCCCAAAGATATGCCTTTCTTCTCTACATTTCTTGAATGCTGGTATCAAAGAACTCTTGGAACTTTTCTCATACTCAGCCTCACGAGGGTGGGTGGGTGTTTTTTTGTTTTGTTTTTTTTTTGTTTTTTTTTTTGCTTAACGTCCCTCCGAAAACTATGTGCATATCAGGACGGTGTTGCTTAGACAAAGTTTACGTGCTGCCACACGTGGGGCTGATGGCGCAACACGGGCCTCAGTCCCACCCAGTCACATTATACTGACACCGGGCCAACCAGTCCTAGTACTGTTCCCTGTAGTGTCAGGTATCTGGCAGGGCAACTACTAGATTGCTATTTTTGAGTAATACGACACGGCCGGGATGCGAACCACCGACCTCCCGCCTCGGAAGCGCACGTACGCCGTTAGACCACCGAGGCAGTTATATGACAAGGAAAAAAAATGTCTTGCACCATAAACATATTCGCCCACCTGTCGAACTTAGATTTCACATACCTGACTGAAAATGTTTTAGTTTGGTTCAGCTGGTTTTATGAAAAACAGGGAACTTGATTTAGTGGTACAATCCACCTACTATGACATATTCGGGTGTTCTTTTTTTAAGACAGTAGTTTGGGAGCAAAACGGAAAAGCCCTGACGAGCCCCCGTATACATGTAAACCATATTTTATTCCCAAATAGCGCATATTTTCTGTCTCTGAAAACGCTGTTTGGGCGAACTTGCAATTAGCTATATTCCTTACTGGGAGGATCGAATAAGAGGAAAATAAGCGTGTCTGTCTTAAGTCTCGCTTGACTAAGTTGTCTTTGTTGTTACCATAAGCTATTCGGGTTTCGTACATGAAAAATTCCAGGAATTTATTTCTGTCATGGCGGCTATTCTGGAACAAGTAATTCTAAGAACTCTAAGCCGGCTTTTAGTGTTTCTAGCATGGGGTGGGGTGGGGTGTCAGGACAGGTAAGGGTGCGTAACTCGCTAACATTTAAGGGCTTCTCTTTACGTTTGCGCTGACTGTTGTCTCCCTTGTTCGCAACGACGAAAATCAAACCTTACAAGTTAGCCCCTTTTTGTAAAAGAAAATGAGTTTGAACCACGTACAGACATATACTGCGAAAAGTGAAACCTATATGTAGTACTTTTTATTATCTATTTCTACCCTAAATGGCACACAGATCTATCAACTACAGGGTAATTTATGTCTCAAGTCGATCGTCCTTTAAACCATTATTATTTATAACATTTCAGAATAATTCGTTTTTTATGTTTTATTCTTCCTTAATTTCTTAATAAGAAATCTGTAACAAAAGACACATTGGAGTTTTGACTCATTTTAGTTGTGTCAACGACAAAATGACGACGTCGGAGCACACAAATAAATCAATGATGAAATCCACGTACGTCTACGTGGCAGGATGGAGTAATTTCCGCGACTATTTGTGGCAAATTGACTCAGTCACCCATGTATACATAATTTACAACGAATAGTAGATTTACGTGTCGGGGACTACAAAAAAACCTGTATGCGTTTATATATTTGCGCAAGGTGTTTGGGCAGAGTTTTCTCTTATTCTGGCGATTGATAGACCTACTCAGACAACTCGAGAAAACACCGCGAGTTACATCCCTTGCGGGAATTATTTTCCTGTATAAGTATTCAGCTGCCGAAGGTGAGTGTTGGTACAATGTAAGTAGGCGTTGCCTGGTAGATCGTTATCTTTTGGTTGGTAATCCCAATTGAACTTGCAAAGTCGATAGTATTTTATTATATTCCTGTCATCATTGTCTAAGCATACTAATTATAATTATGGAATAAAACACCTTGCATGTCTGAAACCATGGAGATAGACTAAAATAATTTCTGATATTCGATTCGATTTGATTGAATCAATGAATGGAGGAAACAGCAAATGAAGGGAGCTAGTAAAATATAACTTAGACTAATTCAAACGTTTAGAGGAAATATATGCTGATTTTTGTTAATGGGTAGTAACAGATCTATAACAAATAGACGTGTGGCTGAGATGCTTAAGGTTGGATAATACAGGGTGATGTTTGCTTATGTTATTTTGGACATCATACACTTATATGTTTATCAAGACCCTATCATCATATGGGCAATCACAATGAAGTAGAACAAAATCTCTTTATTATGCAGGAGCAAAACTCACTGATTAAGTGAACTTAAGTTTAGGTACTCCTGTTTCGTGTGTAGAGGGTAACAGCCGTCACTTTCTGGAAATACTATTATGATTGACGAACATCACGCGTTTCTGACTACAAAATGTTTGTATATATATATATGCAATTTCTGTATTAATATTGTGACAAAATAACAACTCTGTGAATGGAAAATATTTTTATTTACCCCCCCCCCCAAAAAAAAATAAGTATCTACAAAACAAACAATATGTCAAGAGTGTTCTAACTTGTAAGAAGTGAGACAAAATTAAAGTGATGTGGATTTTTTGTAATTTCAAATTTTGAATGCCTAAAATAGTGTTTTTCAGTAAGGTTTTTTGTCAGAATAGAGTAGTAGACTAGTAGTAGTCAATGTTCCCCCTTTTCTTAGATTTGCTAGACTAAATATGTGAACCAAAACATTAATTTGTGCATATCATGCACCTTCTGGTATCAATATCATGTTGTGTAGTCTTTATTAACAATAAAGGTAAGTTTGAAATATCGAGCAAAAATAGAGAAGACATAGATTAATAAATGTACATAAAGATCCCCTCCTCTGCTTCTGAGGAAGAAGGAGGAAGATAAAAATAAAAGCAAACAATAGAGGTGGATACCAATAAACGGTTTGGTATTTCAGTTCCATACCATTATTTTATGCTGTATACTGAGCTACTGAGGCCCCTTGCAATAAGACTTTACTCATCATTCTATAAGTCTGAGCAGAAAGCCATTAGAAACCATAAGAAGTTTGTGAAATGCACACATTGCAATACACAACACCAAAACAAACTTATTATTATTACTAGTAGTATTTTTAACAGTGCAAACTAAACATATTCCTGCACATACACAAATATACAAAACCAGTCTCCTATGAGATTACTGAAGCTCTTGGTGTTACACATCACTACAACACTTCGACGCTCATTTAACATGTGAATCAGAGGAATCTAATTTTGAAGGAAGTTTGAGTAAAAACATAAGATTGTCAGGTTACTGCCACCTTTCCCACTAAAGAATCCTCACAAATGTGTTAAAATTCCTTGAATTAATTGTAACTGTGCATACTTTAAGGGATAGGCCCTTATATAGTTGTAATCACTGTTTTGATGTGCTGTCTGTATTTTATTGGATAAAATTTTTATTATTATTGATTATATCACTTGTAGTGTAATACTGGTGTGAAGGATCTGTGTATACCATACATTTTAAAGACCATACTGTTATTTCCAAGTTATCTGGTTTGTAATACCACCTTTAGCAAACAGCAGCTTTTAGTTTAAATTCTAACCACATTTTTGCACATTCTGTTGTGACCCATTTTCATATCATTCAATTTTAGAACTTTTATTGTGTAAGATGCATCTTATCTGTGCTCAAAAGCCTCAATACTTGGCATTGGGGTGTTGTTTTCAGGTATTTGTTGGTACTAAAGGGGACATTTGTAACAAGGTGACAGTCTCAAAATCAGCTGGGAAGATGTGTATAGATGTTGTAAGGTATAGGTTTAAATGTTTGCAGGAACATACAAAAAATAGCTGCCTTATTCATAAGTATTTAGAGTGAAGAATGTCTATGATGTAACCAGAGGTAAGACATCACAGACTGACGGAGGTCTAAAATGGTAACAACAATAATTTAGCAAGTCCTGTATTGTTAAAGAACAGTAAACAGTCACCCACCCACCAAACAAATACATATACAAAAACAAATAAGACAAATGGCTTCAAATGAAACTTTAAGGATGACAGTATGGTAGACCATTGTTATTTTGGGCATATACTTTTTCAGATTAAAAAAAATTACTTATGCACTTATGGTGCTGGTTATTGTGTCAGTTATGGTATTTAACATTGAAGATTTCAATTTTATCTGAAAAATAGTGCAGCATATGTTTTAAGTTATTTCATCATGGATAGTTTGCACAATGTGTATCTCCAGGAAATAATCCTTGGCCACACCTGGATTCTATCCAGCAACCTTCAACCTGCTAGTTCGCAGCTCTAGCGACACGAAGTAGAATTTTTCTTGAACTATCACCATCAAACTGTAACACCCTGGCACTGCATTCCATGAAAGAATATTAAAGGCCATAACCGTACAAATGCGGCCCTTAATAGTTTGCCAAGCAGTTCGGTGGAGTAGGACGCTCCTGCGTGCGGTTATGAAAAACATTAACCCGGCCACTCAGAACAGCAGCAGCCTGAAGCAAAATAACAGCACACGAACCTTTCAAGGCATGTCTGCACCTGCGAAATCAGAACTCCAGACGTGACGTTATATTGTCGCGTTGGGGTGGCAAAAGTCCCGTGTGCATTGTCCCAAAAAACCCAAACAAACAAAAAAAAAAAAAGCGAGAACGCTTTCGATGGAACCGCTGGAGATCGATATCCAGGCACGTAATGGGTCACTTTGGTGGCTGTGGCGGGGTTCGGCCTGCTGCATAGTACAGCATCAGCGGAGTGGATAGGAAATGGCTGCGCACTCGTCTAATTGATTTTCGTCTTGGATTTAGACAAAACGTGCTTGTTTGGACGAAGAGTGATGATCGTGGCGTCGTCAAAGCATCGCCAAAGACATTTTGCTGCCTAACCTCCTCAGTGCAGATGCGGAAAGTATCGAAGTGGATGTCGGATTACGTAAGACTTGCCAGGCTGTCGTTCTGACGGACTCGACAATCGAGGCTCAGGCATACTTTACAACAGCACAGCATCACGACCGTGTTTGCACAAGCGGCGATGGCGCAGCCGCAGGTATATATGTCGTGTCGCTAGAGCTGCGGACTAGCAGGTTGAAGGTTGCTGGATAGAATCCAGGTGTGGCCAAGGATTATTTCCTGGAGATACACATTGTGCAAACTCCATTCGGCCATCCGCCAGCACATTAAACAGCCTGTCCGCATGGCCATCTTATTGCAGCCATCGGTCTGGCGGTTCTTTCAGTGCGTAGCTTAGTAATAATTAAGACCCCACCCATCCCCCCATAGTGTGAAATCACCGCCAGGTGGAAGCACTGACCCCTTAAATAACAAACCAAACCAGTCTGAGTGATGACGGTTCAGCGAACTTTGACTTGCGAAATGCGCAGCAAGGAGACACCGCCAAATGATGTGCACGCACAAACATACAGATGTATTATTTTTACATGTGCATGCACACACCCCTACACCCAGACAGTCGTCCACCCCCACCACGCTCGACGTTAATCAAGCAAATCTACGGAATGAAGAATATTTTCAGATAAGCATCTAGAGACCCTTAAGTTCATAAAGAGACGCATTTTGATTGTCTTTTTTTAAAGGAATTGTGCATGTGCCTGGTATATTTTCCAGATGTTCCGAACTGTAAAGTGTCCTTCAGAGGATCTTTCAGTGACAAACTGTGTGTTGGTAAATGATGGCGATTTCGGCAATGTCAAGTAAGGTCATTTAGTTTGCCTTTAGAAATGTTAGTTTTTCGTTTAGTTGTTTTGTAAAGGTTGAAATGTAAATGGTTGAAAATTTATAATGCCAGATTTGTAATGCAGTGTATTTAAAATTACAAAATTTTCGTTGTTCTCCCCAGCCCTTAATTTCCTGTATAGAAAACTGTGTAGATTAACTAGATTTTAAATGGTACATCTCTTTTGCTAACATGTTTACATGCTGATCTTTATAGTTTGGTATAATCTTGGGTTGGGTTGTATCAATGGACATGCGTATGTACCCTTCTAGTTATAAGGATGGCCATAAAGCCTGTGTGTCCTGCGCTTTAGACACAAACCCTCGTATGTGGTAAAGAAATACAAATCCTCTTGCAGTCATGAAGTTTCAGACACAGATGTAGAGAGCATAGCACAAAAGCCCTACTGTGAATGCGATGCAGAATTAGCATTAATTTTTTTTTACCATTCTATCATAGTCTACTATTTATAGTGTTCTTCCTTTGTGTTTGTTTTTGCTGAGCTTGTCTCTCCTGCATCTTCTACTTTCTGCCTTCTCCCACCTCTCCTGCCTTTTTTTTTCTCCCTCCCGTCACCTTGGGTGTGTGTGTATGTGTGCATTCACTAACTCTTAGTGAGAGATGAAAACGAAGGAGGAATGACCAAGATTATGTAGTTGCCTATTACAGTATAAGCGACAAGCTTATTGTTTCTTCTGTTTTTCAGGCATATTCAGGTTACACCCACAGGACACATCCATTTTGTGTTCACCGTGTTGCCACACCCAACTATACCTGCAGGGAAGTTAGCTTTCAATGCAGCTCAGGTAAGTTTCAGCTAAGCACTATTAGAGGGTTTCGTGGAATTCGTGTTATTTGTGTCATAAGTCATGACAGCCCAGTATTGTTTCAGTTGCAGAAACATGTACACGTTTTCCACAACAGGCCTGTAGAAAAATGTTCTGTCTTTGAAACAAGATGTATCCTCAAGTACATGCAGATCACTGTAAAAGGCTTGTTGTATTCATAATGACTCTGCTTTTAGCTTAATAATTGTAAGGTGTTTTCCCTTTGTAAATACTATATATATTTTAATTGTAAGGTGTTTTTCCCTCCTCAAAAACAGAGAAAATGGGCCAGCATTGTACTCAATGCAGATGTCAAAGTCCAGGCCTTCCATTTCAATGCCAAAACACAGTGCATTGGCTCTGTGGTCCTTGAAATTGACAATCTGCAGAAAAAGAGGTAAAGGTTAATTTGGAATCTTTGGCTTTGGAGCCAACAACAATGAGCTCTTAGGAATCATTGCTGTCATCCTCTGCCCACCTCCTCTCCCTGCTCCTTTCTCTGTCCCTGTCAACTTTTCTTGCAGCATGCCCAGAAAGATTTGGGAGTGACCGCAGATCATGCATCTTTTGTCTCCTCGTGACTTTATCCTTCAGTGCATAGGTTTATACAAACAAGATGGCGCACACCTAAAAAACATGCTTATTCCCAGGGATAAAATGTCAGTGTATGTTAGGGTAATTTTCTGTATCCTATCCTTGTCATGAATTTCAGTGGCATTTTGCAGAATTATGTCATAAAAGAAAAAGCACAGAGCAAGTCAGTATTTCATCATTTATATCTCTCATCAAATCCCATACTCTGAGTTGTTCTTTAATGTGGCCCAAGATTAGTGCAAGCTAACATGAAGCACACTGTCTAATGATTTTCTGAGTTACTTTGGCAATATTTGTGCAGTTCAGCAGCACCCCAGACACTGGACACTGACAAGTTGGCTGCAGAGTTCTTGATGACCTTTGGAGGTCACAGCTTGTCGGTAGAGCAGCCTCTCATCTTCAAGTATGATTCCAAACTGTACAGTCTGCTGGTCAAAGATATTGAAGGTAACATATTAACTCTAAAATAATTTTTGCCTTACTTTTTCTGGCCACAGAAACTGGTTTACTCTATTCTTTGTCTGTTGATTTCTGTCAATGGCACAACCATCAGTGTCTACAACCAAGATGGTGGTGGAGAGTGGGTTCAGATCTGAGCTTGGGCTCGCCTCTGGATGTGGCACCTGTTTACAGGGCAGGTTACGTGCTAGGATAGATCCTCAGTGGCTGACTCAAAACCCCAAACAAATGAAATTCTATGTTGTGGCTTCATTTTTGTGTCCATTTGGGCATGTTTTGCTTGTATCGGAAACATGCATAGGAAAGCAGCATCCCCACAGGGTCATGGAATCCTGGAAAATTCACAGATTTCAAAAAATGCTTTTCCAGGCCTAGAAGGTCATGAAATTTGAGTCATGGAGTCACGGGCAATAAGAATTTATTTTGCATGGTGAGGGATTTCCCTAACCCATGATCATGCATCTATTACTCATGGAAATGTGGGAAAAAAAATCCCTGCAAAAACATATCTGCACATGCTCATCTCAGAAGCATAGGAACATAGGGCCCCTCATTTGTTGTCAAGAAACCTCATAATGTCCATAGAGTGCATCTTCTTGACCCTCAGTTTTTGAAGCATGTTGGGATGGGAGCTGGGAAATCCCTATAAATTTTATTTTTTTAGGTTTGTTCTAGATTTTTGAAAAAGTCACACTTATATATAGTTATACGCTAGTGTGAATGCTTAAAAAGCCATAAACCACCATTTTCTTTGTTCACATTTTCATACATTCTCGTCTTTTTTTTGTATCTAGAGTTTAAAAAATGAAAGCTATAGTGTATGGAAAAATATTTTAGTTGTTTTTGTTGCCAGTTTTGGACTTCACAAATGCAAAGGTGCAAAATGCGTCTGGCAAACCTAAAGTGGTAAGTTTTCATTTTTCTGGTGTTGTTTCTGTTTTGATCTATACAATTATTTACACATAAGGGTAAAATGTTGACTGTGCAAAACAACTATTTTAAAAATTTCTAAAATACTTCATAAAACAAAACAGGGCTGTAGTTTTCAGGGCTGTCAAAAGTAGAAACCTGTCCCTGTGCATAGCCAGAGTTACTTTGAGGTAGTCGTATCTGCAGTGTATGAATATCTTGACAGCATAGTTGTTGCTGCATGTTTGAAATGTGTTCCTGTGCAGGCTAGCATTGGACTGCTTACTCCAAACTCTGGAGTGGTCTTCGAAAAGGCAGAGAACTCCAACTTAAACCTTACTGGCAAGGCTAAAGGGTATGTTGTGCAGACTTCCTTCAAACCCAGTTTGTTTGTGGCAAACAGTTGTGTGCTCTGGTGTCATGCTCTCTGTCTCTGTCTCGGTCATTATGATTCAGAAGAGGTGTTCAGTCTTGTTAATGTTATTTAGATGTTGCTGTAAACCACTAATGGCCCTTTGCACACAGCCTTTCCTTCCCACTCTCTGTCTTCAAGCAGATAAACACGTATGCAAGCATCTGCACGCTTCCTAGCACACATGCACACCAGTCCTAATTCTTTTAAACCATAATTCTTTAATGAAATTTTGTAGAGGTTGGGTTTGAAGTATGTGTTTTATGTTAATGCAGAAAGTCATCTTATCAGTCCATTATCAATCCTGATTGGGATTTCAACAAAATGGGGATAGGTGGCCTTGACAAAGAATTCACTGCCATCTTCAGGAGAGCGTTTGCATCTAGAGTGTTCCCTCCGGAAATAGTGGAACAGCTGGGTAAATGAATTCTCAGTATCGCAAGTTATTTTCATTTAAATAAAACTTACTTTTAACGCAGAAAGCTTTTTGTTTTTCTAATTAATTTATTTTCATAAACTTTAAAATGCGTTTGGAGCAGCATATCTTATGCATGTATACAGCTCTCTGCAACATTTTGAAAACACACTGTTTTACACTGTGTTACAGGCATGAAGCATGTTCGGGGCATTTTGCTTTTCGGTCCACCCGGGACAGGCAAGACACTAATGGCAAGGTAGTATATAAGTGGATAAATGAAAGGCAGTGGATAAATAGGTTGCTAGATTTAGATTAATGCATGCTTTGTGACTATGGTCATATATATGTATATATGAAGGTAATATGTTTAGCCATATATTTAACAGCTGTTTGTTGGTATGCTGCCTTAGACAAATCGGCAAGATGCTGAATGCAAGGGAGCCAAAGATAGTCAATGGTCCACAGATTCTCGACAAATATGTAGGAGAGTCGGAGGCCAACATCAGAAAGCTTTTTGCTGAAGCAGAAGAAGAAGAAAAACGGGTAAGCCACTATGGAAATTTCAAGAAAGTTTGGCTACAAAATCCACCAAGTGGCCTGAAATTGTTGTGCTGAGTACATGTTTTCCTATTTATTTTGTGCTTTTATTCAAAATATAAATGCAGATGTCTAAGACAATATTTTGTCCTTTCAGTGTAGTTGTATTTAACACAGTTGTTGACATGGTTTTTGAGAATGCAGCAATTATCAAATTAAAATTGTAGCATGTGTCATAGCTATCTTGTGATTTGTTGGTTTTAGAGTGTATTGCTAGCTTAGTCTGATGACTTCAAGACTGGGCAAATCATATTGATGCCCCTAACATTCTATCTTTAATTTTTTAAAGCAGTCTTTTCCTAATCATGTCATTTATGTTTTTATATTTCAAATGAGTCATTTGTTCGTCTTGTCACAGTGTGGTGTCAACAGTGGTCTCCATATTATTATCTTTGATGAGATTGATGCTATCTGCAAGTCCCGAGGCTCAGTGGTATGTACAGCATCATGAAATTTTGGTTATAGTAAATAATGATAGCCAATAAATTAGGTTGGTTGTCTTTGAACATGATGCTCTGCTACGTGTGATGTGTGTGTGACACAGAGAGAGGGAAAGCAAGAGTTTCTGTCGTTACATGCTTCTGTTTGTGGTCAGGCACCTAGTGTTTATTGTGTAAGAATAATATTAAAGCATAATTACTATTTAAAGTGGTGGCAAGTGATAGATTCTCTGCACTGCAAGAAATTGACATTAAAACTGCTCAGTTTTCTCTGTGCAATGTGTGCAGGCAGGTAACACGGCAGTGCATGATACGGTCGTCAATCAGCTGCTGGCCAAACTGGATGGAGTAGAGCAACTTAACAACATTCTTGTCATTGGTCAGTAGAGTTTGAAGGAAAATTATTTAGTATGAGCAATGGCCTAGATTTCCTTACCTGCGACCTTTATTAACATGCAAAGCTACTGCGGCCAACACACATAGAGAGTACAGTTATGTCTTCAGGTGTTTTGAATAGTCATATTCACAGTCTATCGTTTTCTCCTTTATGATTGACTGTAGGTATGACTAACAGGAAGGACATGATCGACGAGGCCTTGCTTCGACCAGGCAGGCTCGAAGTGCAAATGGAAATTGGTGAGCACTTTTCATACCTCAGAATCTGAGATTTTCTTTCAAAGATAGAAATTGCAACAATTTAGTCTTTAACTAATCAGAGGGGACATTTTCCCCCATACATGCAGTTGACTGTGTGCAGATAGCAAAAAGATGTACAGCAAAAAATTGCCTATTTTAAACAGAATGTAGGATCACAATGTTAGGGAACAACAACTGATAGTTACTAACTAGATCCATAATTTGATAGTTGGGCATTTAAAAAAATTGCGAAGTCACATATTTTTTTAATCAGTTTTGGTTTAGTGTATATATACCACTTCACTTGAGAAAAGATGTGACTTACATTGCCTACACTCTAGCTGCTTGTGGGAGGAGTAGGCACTGTGTTGTCAGTTTCAAGCACATTGTTGGCAAATCCTAACCAGAACATGTTGCCGAGAATGCTATAAAAATTAATGAGAACAAATGAAAAGTCTGTATGAGTATGTTCATTTGGCGCTCAACAATCAAGTGTCTGATTTCTCTTAAGAGGTATGCTGCAGAAGTAGTGCATGTCAGTATTATATTCCTGGTGCAGGATAAGCCATTTTGCCTTGTACTGTTGATGTCGTGCAGGCCTCCCTGATGAATTTGGTAGGCTTCAGATTCTGTCTATTCACACGGAGACGATGAAAACGCATAACAAGCTAGACCCTGATGTTGATCTTGCGGAGCTGGCAGTGCTGACCAAGAACTTTAGCGGAGCAGAGATTGAGGGTCTTGTGCGAGCAGCTCAGTCTACAGCCATGAACAGACTCATCAAGGTCTGGAGAGTGCTTTAGTTTCTTTTTGTTGGCAGAACCTATTGGAGATCGTTCTATTCAGTTTTTAAACTTATCGTATACAGGTAAAGTTTGCACTCCAAGTCTGGTCAGCCTGACAAAAATGCAGATTGTTAATGAATAAGATGCATTTTCCAATTTAGAGTAATGTGGTGTTGACAGTGAAATTTATTTCAAGCTGCATGAATGATTGCCTGAGCAGGCGTCCTCGACGGTGGAGGTCGACCCTGATGCTATGGAGAAGCTGATGATCAGGAGATCAGATTTCATGCATGCCCTGCAGCATGATGTCAAGCCAGTGAGTGACAGTGAACTGTTGCTGTTTGATGTTATTTAAGTGCATGTCAGTGTTTGGGAGATGTCGTACTATGAACTTCATGTCTGTAGTTGGAAACAGTTGAAATATTGTTTGTCTCTATATGCATTTGGCGATTGTTTAATAAGGAAGTATGTATCTGTATTTGGAAATGGTTTGAGCTGTGGTCTCAAGTACAAAACCCCAGCAAATAACCCTTGAAATAATTTTTTTTCTTATTTAGTCCAGCTGATTTTTTCGTGTTTAAGAATATAGCATGTGCAAATTGTTTTTTTTTTTTTTCAAAATGGGTGCAACCAAGTTGTAGAGAGGAAAGAGAAGCGAAGAGCATTGACAGACACAATTGATCTTATGGCTCAGACAAGGATGTTTCTCTTGGTAGGCCTTTGGCAGCAGCAAAGAAGAGCTGGAAACTTTCCTGTCCAATGGAATCATCAACTGGGGTGAACCAGTCAAGCATGTGGTAGAGGACGGAGAACTGATTGTAGCCCAGACACGATCTAGCGACCGCACGCCACTGGTCACAATGTTGCTGGAGGGTGAGCTATATTCTTTTCTCCCCCCCCCACCCAATTCAGTCTCACCTGAAAAATTCATGTGTATTTATATGTGCATGCACAGAGGTGCATTTTATTGCTTTATGTTGGTGCTGATTATCTGGAATACATATTCGTCGTTTCTCGCCATGTTACCAACACATTGATCTGCTCTGGTTGAAACTTTATTTTATGAATGATTGATTCAGGTCCCCCTGCTAGTGGAAAGACTGCTTTGGCAGCAAAGATATCCAAGCTTTCCGATTTCCCTTTTGTAAAACTGTGCACCCCTGAGAATATGATTGGCTATCATGAAGCTGCCAAGTGTCAAGCCATTAAGAAGGTAATATGTTATAACTTTATTTGGAAAGTAAATTTTTAGCAAGAAAAATAAATCTTACCATGCTTTTAAAAAAATTGCTACATTTTTTCTCTAATGAAGGTGATAAAAGTTTGATGCAGTCACTTTTTTTTTTAAAGAAAAGAACTGTTTTTGAATGTTCTGTTAGAAGCTCATGGTTAAGGTTTTTTTCTGTTGCCAAAGAGGGTGATATTTCTTATTTTTGACAATGCATACAAGTCTCTTTTTTAGTTGTGTCATCATTGCTAATATTTTGGATTTGTATCAGTCCGCACAAGCCTCCTTTCATTTTTTTTAAAATTATCATTGCTAATATTTTAGCCATTTAGCCATTGCTAATTCATACTTTTTGATGATGCATACAAGCCTCCTTTCAACTCTATCATGATCACCACTACTTCAGATTGTTAGTACAAGTCTAAGTTGTGTTTTCATGGATGATTATTCAGATGTTTGTTGATGTGACTTAGCCTCCTTTCAGATATTTAATGGTCCATGCAGGTCTCTTTCAGTTTCGTCATCATTGTTAAAATTTCAGATTTTTGATGATGCCTACAAGTCTCCTCTCAGCTGTATCATCATTGATGACATTGAGAGACTTCTAGGTATGTTCATTTTTTCTTTAAAGTTTTTTTCTAGATTTCATGGTCAGATCTCAGCACTTATTTCTGTGAATAAATTTCAAAATGGCATTTTTTGATCTTGAAAAACTTGGCTTTAAAAAATTGTCATGAATGGAAGGTTTAGCCATGTTGGCAGTGATGTTTGTGAAGCTGATAATCTGTGTCAGATGCATTTTCAAGTGGAATCGATGGAATAATCTTGATTCTAGTTTCCCAGCTTCCGTTCTATTCTGTTCTGTGACAAAGGAGCACCTGACAGTATTAAAACTATTATATGTTATGATTTCTTTCAGGATGCTGGAAAGATGTTATTTGTGTTCACAACTTCTTTAGTTTAAACTGAATTCGTTTCTTGCGCTTCTAGACTATGTTCCCATCGGTCCACGCTTTTCCAACCTGGTCTTGCAAGCCTTACTAGTGCTGCTGAAGAAAGCTCCTCCTCCTGTGAGTATATACATGCTATTTGTGGCACTTCTTTCACCATACTTTGGTAAGGGAGGCATTCATTCTCTGTGTCTGAACCTGTCTTTGATGCTATGTGACATAAAGCTCATGTGTCTTGTTTGGTCTTTGATGGCATGATGGCATGTGACACTAGAGTCATGTGTCTTAATCTGTCTTTGATGCCACAGAGTCCAGCTAATATAAACGCTGATTGTTAGATAAATCGATTGACATGACTTCTTTCTGATTATTTGACCTGCATTTGAATTTACATTGGGAATGCAGGAGGGCACTCTGATAGTGTGCATTTCTAGTTTTACTGAAGTTCTAAGACAGTTTTTGTATCTTTCCTTAATTCTACTTGTGTTTAGGGTCGGAAACTCCTGGTGATTGGAACAACCAGCCGCAAGGATGTGCTAAATGACTTTGAGATGCTGAATGTCTTTTCCACAATCGTGCATGTGTCAAACATCTCCAGCAGTGAGCACCTGCTGGCGGTGCTAGAACACTCAGAAGTCTTTGGGAAAGATGAAGTAGACATTGTCAGGAAAAAGACACAAGGAAGACGACTTTTCATCGGGATCAAGAAGCTTCTTGTACTCATTGAAATGGCGAGACAGGTACAGATGCAAAAATTGTTCATTATCTGTTTTGTTTCACATGAGAATTCTTTGATTGTTTTTTCAACCATGTATAAATTGTACTGGGTTGTGCTGACACTTTGATGTTGAAGGTTTTAATATGCATTATGTCCCAGGTTCAAAGTTTTTCTCAAGTTTTTTTGATGAATCTTAATATCTTCAATTTCTTTTTACTGTCCTTCTTTTCTCATATTTCTTAATTTTCACATTTAAAGAATAAAATATCTGGTAGTAAATTAATTGTATCATGATTTTGAACTGTAGTTGAAATAATAACGGTAATTCAAGTGCAACTTCTAAAATTATTATGGATACGAAGATTATGGGAACACATTGTACAGTGGAGTTTCTTCAAACTGGACTTTTCTTAAAAGTACTTATGATGCAGTGTTTCATTGGAAAACCTTAGCAGTCTTTTAATAGCGAAAAAGTTGACTTTAGTGGAGGATGAAAATTGTTGTGAACTCCATCTTTCCACTCATATCAATAGCAGTACATGGATGTCTTTTCCATCTGTTCTTCCCTTGCAGATAGACGTCGGTGAACGGGCATCCAAGTTCTTATGCATTTTGGAGGATGAAGGGGCCCTGGAGCTAGCGTGATCCACATTGAAAAGTTTCAATATTTAAAAAAAAGCCTCGTGAAAAATCCATGTTCGTCATTCCACCTGCAAACAACATCAAGCTGTCATCTGGAGTGTCAATAACAAATTTCTGCAGTGTTTCATGATCACGAGTTGTTGTTAAGGTGATAAAAAAAAGGAAACAAGCTGTTTTTCATGGTGTTTTCCTACGCAGTTAAGTGTCACTTTCTGGTTACTTATTTGTGGTGTTCTGTCCTGATGAAGGGGTATGCCCTGAAATGTTGACTTTATCCTAGTCATATATCTGGGCTCGGCTTCTCCTGTTATCCCCATTTTCACTAAAAGCTGCAGTCCCTTGTGTTTAGTTTTTTTGGTGATCCTCTGTTTGTAATGAATGGTCAGAAATGGTTTGCATTACTTGCTGCACAGTGGAATGAATATGAAATCGGCAAGATTGTGAGAGTGGAAGAGAGACTTTTGTCATGTAAATCAATTTTTTACTGGTGCTTGGTAACATGCTGAAGACAGGACATTATTTTAATTATTCTGAAGGTGAACAGATGAAGAAGGATGTACATGCTATCATATGCACAAGCACAGCACAATCTTATCAGAGAACTGAGACTTCTCCCCTTAAATGGTTACATAGGACAGGCTGTCATCCGTTCATGCATAGTAATAGTTATCTCCCTTATGCGAAGCGTACAGAAATTACGTAGATAATTTTCACTTTGCATAAATAATTTGCATTTTAAATCGCTTTTGAACAGTGGGACAACTTTTGGGACGCCAGTATGCAGAATCGGTCACTAACTGGATCCAAGTTATTTCTGCAGTCAAGGAAACTTAAAATGTAGTTTGCTGCACATTCCACTCGGTTTCTTGGTTTGAGATATGGTTTCGGTTTGCGAGGAGTGCGTACGCGCTAGTTTGATGCAGTAGTGCACTGCTTGACTGAGCGAATGTTCTGAGCAGATATGCTCCTTTCATCTACGTCTCTCGTTACATTTTTAAATGGGCATTTCTAAAAAGGAAAATAAATTCTTCAGTTCTTTAACCCTAGCATAAAACACAAATCGTACCTGTACTTGTTTTTGCATGTTGCAGTGTTTGTAAATACAGTTGATGGGCACTTGGCAACCGATTTGAAATATTGACAACTTCGGTAAATTCTATTTACGCTCAGACCCTGTACTTCATTAGGCAGATGACGTAACGCTAGTGAAGCCTTATGGTGTGCATGGCCGACCCAAACCCCACAGCGCACATGGAGGAGGTATAGGCACATGGAGGGTCTTTTGGCTCGTTCTGCAGGTATCTTGTAATCTTATTCTGCGCCCTAAACATGCACACAGTCGGTGTTGCTCATTTTCTGGTCCCAGCGCTTGAACTCCTTGCCTCCCACTCCCTCTAACCTCGGCCGTCCCGCGTCATCATTGCTTTAATTTCTTTTCGGTCTAACGACTAATTTCTTCTCTGGAAGATTTTTCTTGTCCCACCTTCTCCTCCCCCCCCCCTCTCGAGTGTGTCGGCTCTTACTCCCTCCCCATTATGTGCACGTGTGTGAGCGCGCGCATTCATTCACAATTTTCTCTTTCTGTGCCCTCCTACTTATTTCTGTTTGCCCTTCGACTTTGCTCTGTCTCGTTTTTCCTCCCTTCCTCTTTCGGACTTGCAAAATAATAATAATAATAATAATAATAATAATAATAATAATAATAATAATAATGCTTGGGCGAAAGTAGAGTAAGTTAATTGCATTTCGGGCGTTTCTGCGCTGCAAAAAGGAACGGTGGGCATTTTTTGCGCGGTACCTTTCATAGTAGGTTTCTATTACACAGGAAAACTTTACTCTTCATCGATTGTTCTTAAGAGCCATTCGAAACATATTTGACTTTTCTTCGGTCCGTCGGATTTGAGAATTTGTGACTTTTCTTAGACATGTAGAAGCATCGTAACTATAAGTGTGAAATTTTATATATGTGTTTTAGAAATAAGTGGGTGTTTACTTTTTTCTAAGTACTGTTATGAGCACACATTTTAATATTGTTGAAATGTGTATTATTTCTTCCAGAGCACATAGCTTGAATGTGGTGTGGCAGGTTTTTTTCAGAAAGCGTAAATCTTTCATAAAATGATCTTTGCTACTTTTTAAATAGATGCCATCAGCGTGTTTTGCCATTCCATGAAGTGTTTTTGTTAACAGCAACAGTGACTACAATATTCAGCCGCTTTAAAACGTGAAGTTGTCTGAAAGATTTATCACTGGCGTTAGATACCGTTTACAGCCAAAGGAAAGAGAGCTTGGATAAATTTTATTTCATAATTGTATACGCTTTCGGAATATGGATTTCAAATCTGCTCGTAGACGGTTCACAGACGTCGCCAGGAGCAGCTGGACGCATGAAGAAATTATAGGTTCTCTACGAGTTTGTACAGAAAGCCAGGATCTTCGGAAATGTTTTTTGCGCCAAGAGGAAACAGCTCCACTTACCGTGAGGTTGAAATTTGGCATTTATGCAATACCCAAGTACGTTTTCTCTTTGCGTGAATTCACATTTTTGTGAAGTGATATTATACGTGTGTTGCTGTACACAGTAGGTTATCCATTAGTTTATTTGAAACAGTGGAACCTGTCTCGTCAAAATAAGGGATATGATCCGTTCTTTTCGGTGTGGTGACAATTTCACAGACTGTTATAATTATTGTGCTGTTTTTTTTTTAAAAATCCTTTTAAAGTGAACTACATTTTACATTTCTAGTAAGTTAAAGGTTGATTGGACACAAGTTAATACAGTATAAAAATAAAATCTGGTTCAACACTTGATGACGTATGTCGTTTTTCAATCGTTGGGACAGTGATGGTGTGCAACATTGTTCTGGAACTCGTGGATCTGTGTGCGGGTGGCGGTTGGTGCTTCTGTTTCTCTCGCTTTTATTTAAAAAAAAACTAAGGTTCCAGGCATTATATTTCTTGGGTTGGCTCAAATATTGTAATGCATTGATCTTTATGGACACAGATCCTTCAATATAGATGTTATGGAACTAAAAATGCCATCCTTCTCCCTTCAGGTGGCAGAGAGGCATGATGCTGATAGCGTACAGCACAGGAACTGTTTGCCTATTGCTTCCAAAGTACAACTCTCGTTTGAAAGAAAGGATGGAGAAAACAATCGTATAGTTTTTTTTAAGTCTTTTATTCTTTCGTTTGCTCGTTCGCCATTCTATCCGTTCGTTCATTTTTTCGTTCCTCCATTCGTTCTCTTGCTTCTTTCTTTCCTTCATTTCTTCCTTCATTCCCGAATCCTTTGCTCGTTTCAACTAGTTTTATTGTTTAGTTTTGGAAAACAGACTGTTATTTACTTTTTAACAGCAAACACCATTTCTTTAAATTTTTTTACTTACACCGTTTTATGTCCAAATATTGTAAATAGTTCTCGTAGCCCCACAGACAACAGCATCATCGCATGGAAAACTTCTTTGCCATATTGAGTTGGTGTCGGCCTCGGACGAATCCCAAAAGTCATTACCTACCCATTAATTCACGGCCTCTGCGTTTGACGTCATGAGTACGTTTGAATAAACAGAACAGCGGAGGCCGCCAGTGCATCGCTGAGGTTACTCTAGAGCAAGGCCATAAAATTAACAAAACTTACAATTAATCAGAAGGTGCGTTCTCTCCAGGGCCTGATACTTGCTCTGGCATAAGTGTCAGCTTGGAAAATGGGAGCCCGACTTAATTTGCCGCTCGTGTGTTCACCAGATTTTGGCAACCCAAACCGACTGCCTGCCGATCACAGACAAAACGCAGAACATGACATCCCGTGTACTCACAAGAGCGAGAGCAATGTCTCCGTTTTTTTTCAACCCCGACTAGACATACTTTCTCTTTATAGTTTGCGAAGTAATTAGCGGGAATTTTTGCTGCAGCAGAATACCTGTACGCTGATTTTAATAACACGAGGCAAGCATGGTTTAAATTTAATGAACATAGTTGTTAATGTTTTAGATAGCAAGATTTTCGTATTTTTCTAGGGGTTCTGCTGAGTGAAAATTGAACTAAAAGTGAACAGGAGGCGAAAGAAAAAGATCAGACTCGGATAAATAAAACATCATGGGTAATCTAATAACATTTTTTCCGAACTACTCAGAATATATTAATTTGTTCAATTAAACATAAAAATTTAAACATTAATTTTCCCATATAATATATATCAATACCTGTCGGCGGGATAAAGCTTTTCTGCCAGACAAGCAGCTGGGAGGGGTCTCTCTCTCTCTCTCTCTTTCTCACACACACACACACAGATGTGTATTTCGACTTTATTGGAGGTATTTACGATTGTGGTCAGAACAATCAGACATAATAATATACTGAACGAAAATTTGAGCTCTCTAGTACACAGTGCTTTGCTGTCATGTGAACTGTATTTTCTCTATTATTGTCTACCTTTGTGTCCTTCGCGGTACTCTCTTCAGGCGAGTGAGGGGTATTTAGGATCAGATCTTTAATGTGCATCAGTGTATTGTGCTGGCTGAAAAAAAACCCGTTCAGCTTATAGCTAATAAAGAATCCGAAATTAAAACGTCTTGCAAGAGGAGCTGCAAGCATTCCTGCGTGTGGAATCCGAAGAAAAGTATAAAGGAACCGTCTACTATCTTTATTTTCAGTTTAAGAAATTTTTAGAAGTTTGCGTTATTAAAATTTTAACAGATCCAGAGTAAACCTAACGTAACATTCAGCGATACGAGTCACGTGTACTTTCGAACTGAAATCTCGCTCTGTGTGTGTGTGTGCGCGCGTGCGTTGGGCATGAGAGATGAACGCTTTGAGAACCTAATCTTTTCAGAGTTCTTGGGCATCTGGGGTGGATCGTTCGTAAACATTTTGTTGTCTGAAGAAACACATCGTCACTTTCTTCACAACGCAAGAACAAAATATACGTTAAGCGTTTGCGTTTACTTTTGTTAGATCCCTCTCTTGAAGTTTTAGTGATTAAAGTTGCCGTCCTGGACCAAGTCTTTCTCCATCTCGCCGTGAGGTGATTACCTTGTCGCTCGCATGACTAGCATTATCGCTAAACTGCACCGACCCTAGCTAATGAAGATTGCGGAAACAATGGGAGTAAGAGTGACCCCTCAGTCGTGCGAGAAACAGCGGCAGGACTGCGCAGGGGAGTGCAGATCGCAAGGCGGGGTGTTGCCAGTATCCCACAGATCACGCCCGGGCTGTGCGCTCGTGGCAGTGATAGTCCAAAGAGCGGACCACTCACCTTGGACATGACATTGTTAGGGACACGAGAAATCGGTGCCAGCGGCTTTGTCGAGGGGAATGTTTTATGTCCGTTAGCCTCGCAACGGATGATACTGGCCGCGTTGTTTAGGAAAACCAGACCACCCTACGGTGGCCGAAGCTCAGATACGGACAAATAAAGCATGTCAGACACGAAGCTAATTACATTTAAGGTTTTTTTTAAAAAAAACGTCGGAGCTGTGTCGTCTTTACAACGATGGGAAATTATGCAAGGAAAACTCATCAATTTTTGTCCACATGGCATAATGTTTAGCACCGCATATCTGTCGATCAAAACTTGAATCTGGGTGTCCACAGAAAAATGAGTACGAGAGAAAAATTCTTGGATTTTTTTTCAGCCACTATAATGATTAGCCATTTTTCTGAATACGGTCATATATACGCACGACTAACCAGGTAACTGACCATGAAGCCAAAAAAAAATTAAGCTGAGTGATCATAGTAATGACTGAGAAAATGAGCTAGGCATCATAAGGATGCCTGGAAAATTAGCTGAGTGATCATAAGGATGGTTGGAAAAATTAGTTGAGTGATCATTAGGATGGCTGGAAAATTAGTTGAGTGATCATTCATATAGTCACCATGCAGATTGTAGTGCTCACTTTTTTTTTTTACGGAGGACACTTCACTTTCCTGAGTCCGCAAGCATCTCAAACTTTAGACGTTGTGTCACGAGTGATACCGGCAATGAAGTCGAGGACAGCGAAGAGAATGTGATGGAGTGGGTATGTGTTTATTTCAGCGCGTGCGCGAAGTCGAAAGTCGTACGTGCGAAGGGCTAACGCACGTGCAAATCAGACCTCCTATAGGCAGAGACTGCAACTCGTCCACCACAGTGTCTATTCATATTACCATTCCCCCCTCCCGTCCATAAAAGGTTATTGAAGTTTCCCCTACGCCAGCCGTTCCAGTTTTGCGTTTTGTCCCTTCATGACTTTAATCTGTCTGCCAAACACTAGCCGCAAAGAGCGAACCCACAGCCGGCATCACGCGATACGTTCGGAGCCAGTCTGGGTTTTTGTTCGCCTGCAGAGTGTGTACGACTGGGAGCTTTCGCGGAACTAATAGCGAGGGACCAGCGCCTGGTGTCTCTTTACCTGGGCCTTTGTGAGCCTTTCAGGTTTCCCGGCCCTCTCTTCCTGAGCTGGCAAGCATCTTCTGAATTTCAGGGTTAATTCACCTTAGTTGCCCCTGGATGGCGTTGAGTGCACGAGAGAGAGAGAGAGAGAGAAAGAGCAGCTGATAATTACAACTGCTTATAAAAAATCATAACAAAACAAAATATCGGTTGCACCTGAAAGCGAACCGGCAACAAAGAAGACAGACATTTAGACGTAGATGTGAAGACACTCAAGTGGGGCTCTTGTCGCTTGTCAGCTTTGTGAGTGAGAAGACGCAAAGAGAACAATCAGTTACCTGTCACGCTCTTGTTTACACAGCGTTTGAGGCGCCGCCTTTAATGTTAACCATAAAACATTAGGGTGCATTTTTAAAAAGACATCTGGCTAGCATGGACTTTTTCTTAATGAAGTGTGCACAGGATGTCTACCGCGCATGGTGCTGTAAGGAAACTTCGATCCGCTGTTCGTTTACCCAGGCCTTGGTGTAAGCGACGCACATTATAAATCCCATGTTAAGCGTTGGAGATATTATTCAAAGTTAATTTTAAACACATTATGAGTGCGAGTACTGTTAAAAAGATGTATTGCAGAGCATTCAAGGTAATATTTGCAATTTTTTTAATACACGGAATTTAGGGACCGTGTGCGAAGTCACATCTATTACTGCCAACTTCTATGCCTTATTCATTTTATATTTATTAATTAAAAGGTTTGAAAATTGTTATTACTTGTACCAGCTACAAATTTCATGCATCCCGTTTAATGTTAACTAATGGTTGTGCGTCGCGCAATTACTGGCAGGGGCGTTTGTAATGCAACACCTGACACAACTGCGGAATTCTTGTCGGCATTACAGCAGATTAAAGTTGAAATTAAAAGGTCTGCAGTCAGATTTTAGGATTGCAACATTACAAATATCGAAAATATAGATCTACAAAAGTACCCATGTGTATTAAACCGATCTCTCGTGCAGTGACGGTGAACGGGGAACGGTGTGTGTGTATGTGTGTGTGTGTACGTAGTGTGTGCATGCGCGCGCGTGTGTTTGTGTTTAGCGAGGAGCGATTTTTAAAAAATCGCAGACTACATATTATTTTAAAAGAAGAAGAAATTGTTACAATTTTTGATTTATAGGTCTATATATGTCACCTGAAGTAGGCACCATTAGCTGCGTGCTTGTGGGCACATGAGCGTGCATGTGTGCGTGAATGTATGTTTTTTTCTGAATGTGTGTGCATGAATATTAATATCCACTCATGCGTTTAGTGAAGATGTACATTTTGTAAATGTAGCAGTAGAATTATCTTTTGTATGGGATGGGTAGTGTAACTAACTAACTAACTAACTAACTAACTAACTAACTAACTAACTAACTAACTAACGTAAATGTTGATCATAGTCGACAAAAAGAAAAAAAGGAAGAAAAAAGGATAAAGAGAATGAATGAAAGAAGGAATGGAGAAAGAACTTTGATAAAATAATGTTCACACATTTAAAAGACTGTCTTCTATAAGGAGCTGAAGTAAATATCTACGCAGTTTTTTGTGAATGGGTTAGTAGTGTTCACTATCTCCTTCAAAAGTACGTCGTTGTGTATCAGCAGCCGGCCTCTCGTCATGTTTACGACCAAGTACACCACGCATTATTTACTTACTAATGACCTTTTAACCCCTCTATGTCCCAGGCCGTCTACGACCAAGAGTTATGAAGCCAGGGACTGCAGTAAAGTAGGAAGTTGTGACAGCTTCTCCGTTCCTGAGGATGGTTTGTCCCCCTCCTTTAGCTATGTGCAAATAGTTGCGGTCCTGTTTGCCTCAGCTCCCCTCCAAAAAAAGGGAGGGTAGGTGGGAGGAGAAATTGCTGACGGTGACAGAAATCTTCTAAACCATAAGCCACAAAGAAGATGGTTTTGATCCTTGGCTACCAGTACTCAAATCCCCAGACCGAAAACTAAGAATTGCCAGTGCACAAGAGGCAAGCGAGCTTAGAAAAAAAGGGGGAAGGGTTCGGTGGTGGAAGGAGGGATGGGCATAAGAACCCAGGTGTGCTGCGTGTTTTCAACACTTTGATGCGACCGCTAGACAGCGCATACCTGTACAGAAAGCATAAAGCTGACCAGCGTACAAGCATCTTCACACCTCCATCACAACCGTCACCACAACGACGGGCTAATGTCGTTGTTGTCGTGGACATCGTTATCATCAGCATTTTCACCATCTCCATCAACAGCTGCAGCTACCATCCCGCCCTTTGAAGCAGCTGTAAAATGGAGCGTTCAAAAGCAGCGCGCTTGACTGAATGCATCCACATAACGTGCTTCTTGTTCAGATGGGTTATCTACCTTTGTTACGATAGGAAGTGTGCAGCACGTGCAGTGATCGATTATCGGTGGACACATAAAAATGTACAGATGCTTAGTGTCACCTGTACATTTATAATCTCATTCCATAGCTGCCGCTTTATTTCTGTAGTATTGCTGGGTATCGGGTATCATAGAGCAAAGGATATTAATTGGTAACATGTCGCGGATTTCTTCTATTCTCTGATCTCCAGTCAGTAGAAAACCATGTCGTTTCTGTGTATTATTTTATTACTGAATTTCAGAATTTTCAGAATTTATTATTTCTTCCTTCTACAACACATTTGACGAAGACACTTGCCAGTCATCCCTCTCAAAGAAATAACATCCACATACCTGTGGCACGTTTTTCAATTGGTATCTGGATGTTGGGGAAACGTCTTTCAGAAAAAACACGGGAAATTCCTGGTGGTATAGAATAACAATAATATATACATAATCAACGCTGCCACGTCAATATGTACAAGGATTATTGGGAAGAGTTTACGTTCGATAGCTGTCGGCTACTTCCTGCAGTCAGAAACTAACGGAGAACAGAATTGTTTTGTGTGTGGGCTTCTCGTCTCATCAATCCTCTACCCTCCGCAAGCGGGCCGGAGCAGATAGGAGGGGTGGGTAGACGAGAAGTAACATCACTTTCCTCCAAAAACTAATGAGAGCATACTAGAAGTGTCGGATACGAATGCCACTTGCCGCTTCCCCCAGACGTTAATCTGAGCGGTGACATTTGTCAGGCTGAGAAAACTTCGTTTCGCCATCGCCTTCCATCATGCGCCGCGCTGGATGGCATGACCAAGGGTCTGCGATTTATGGCAGATACTTCTGCCAGCAAGACATGCGGCCCCATCAAGAAACGCAGTGGTGACAATGACGCGTGCTGAGTGTGCGTGCATCCGCGTACGCGTTCGTGCCTGCGTGTGCATGCATGCTTTTCGGCAGGTATTGCCCAAGCCTCTCTAGACAAGCGATGGCGACCTGCTGTTTAACAGCTGTCTCCTTGTCTGCAGTTGATAAAATTGTCACAATAAGGTATAAAAAAAATATATAAGCACTCTAGACACACCAAATAAAGAATTTTTATCTGAAAAAATCATGTAACTCCCATTAAAACGGGAGGAGAGAAGGACAAAAGAAACTTATTTCCGAAGCAGTAATGAGTCAGAAAAGGCGGCAGTGTTCATATCCCTCTCTGTGCTGCTGATTCAAAGGTGACAGATTTGACAACCTCCAGCAGGCTTTAGAGGTTGGGCTGACCAAAGCTATAAAAATGCTTTAACGATGTTATGACGCGTGGGAGATCAAGCACAGCGGGTACTCGCGGCGACCTCAGCGACCCGACACAGCGCGTGCGGACGATCGAGTGTGCAAGAGTCTGGCTAGGAGGGTGATGCAGCCAGGAATTTTGGAAGGGATTGTTCGTGAATCACGCAGTGACGAAAACAACAGCCCCCGAGGTTAGAAATCCAGCGTCATGGGACTGTCTGGTGTGAAGGGTAATCAGCGTTAACCGCTACCTCCACTACACCCGTCATGCAACTACACCACCACCACCACCACCACCAGCAGCAGCAGCGCTCCCGCCAATAAATTTTGCTGTTGCAAAACACATACGCTGATGCTGAAAAAAACCCTGTCTCCATTTCACAAAATGGAAAACACAATCTAGGTGTGGCCGTTATCACAGTCATCGCACTGGCCTTATCATCGCCGTCGGGCAGCATCGTCCATCCTCAACATTGTGCGTCAGCTTGTGTCGAAGACTTTCCGAATCAAGTCGTCGGCTTTAGTCTTGTCTGTCTGTCTGGTAATAATTTATCAAATAGGTGCATGGTAAGGAATTTGATGTTCCGCTAGAAACTTTCCCGGGCCATTACGAATGTAAAATCACCTGCTGTCTGGGTGCTGATTTCTTTGTTTTATTTTTGTTTTGGATTTGTTCTTCTTCTTTTGCTTTGCTACTTTTCTCTCTCCGTGTCCATCGACCATGCATGACTGGCGTCCTTGCATTGTCAGGTAAGTTATTTTTATCTTCTGTCTGTTTGTGCCTGTCTGTGCCGTCCCGAAGAAGAGGCTATGCCCTGAAACGTCGACTTTTGGTCTTATTCCCGCTGAGCTCAGTTCTTTTTGTTGTACCTTCATTACCCCAAGCAACAGTCACCTGTTTTCTTTTCTCTTTGCTATTTTTGCCGACTGCTGTAGTCATACCGAGAGATAGAGAGAATCACGGCCAGCGGGAATTTCGGTGAGATTAATTTCAAATGTTACTAGCCCATCATCTCAGTTCCTGATAAATGGTTGTAGTGTACACTGTATCCGTGATTGGATAACTAGCACATTACTTAATTTTACTTTTGTTTCATTTCAGGTGGTTCCCTGCTTGTCATGACCAGTTCTGTAACAAGATGCACCGTGTGATGTTTTGTGCTGAACCCTCTTCAGTTACACACTGAAGCTGAAGCTCAATAAAGTTCTTAAGTCTCAAGTTCTCTCCCTCTCCTACTCAAGGCATTGGATGTATTAAAGCATTTCTGACTTGTTTCAAACAGAGAATGATCGATTGCCACTGGCAACGCTGGGATGAACATGTGCTTGCAAGTTACAGGTTTTCATCGTACTGTGTATTTAAAACAACAATTGAATCAGCCGCGTATTTACATATGAATATGAACAGATATGAATGCATTGGTGAAGTTTAACTTGGTGTTTATGGACTATTGTGTTGGGCCCTACTCTAGAACCTGTGAGAAACGACCTTATTCCTGTTAAATTCACCAGATTCCCATCAAGGTTTAAGCTTGCTCTTTTGCTTTCTTCTGACAACGAAATTGTCGTCTGCAATTTAACAATATTTTTATACAAAGCGCAGAAGCTTTAATTGGAACACATCAGCACAGAAGAATAAGTTTGCAATGCAGATACATTGGTTTGTGTAAAGAACTTCATTCGCTTAGTCACTTTATTTACGCTGTACAAAATTTTCCCTTTTTTTTCCTCGTGGAGCCTCGGCCTGAACGGAATAAAATGTCGTATTAGTATTTCGTATTCTCTCCCCTCCTCCCAGCCCACCTCCCCGGTAAGTATTTTTTGTAAAATAAATACCAACATTCGATTATGTTGTCATTGACGAAGCACTCAATCTAAGTTATGAAGGAGGTTCGTTACCCTGGTAAGAGCTAGGTCAAGGACTCAAAGCAGCAATTTATTCGGGTTAATTATACTTCATAACCTGCTTCAGTGTTTTGTTTGTTTGTTTGTCTGTTTGTTTGTTTGTTTTAAACTATCATGGCTTCTGTTCTGTCTGAAGTTCTGGAATTACGAGTCTATTACTTTAAAATTCTGTTCGGTTCCTATTTAGTCAGCTTTCATTTCTTTGTTGAATCCCGCGATTTAGCCTCGCACAGCTACATGGTTATTTAACCGAAAAAACAACAACGTTGACGCTGCAGACTCGCTATCACTTGGATAACATCACTAAGCGTTTTCGTTTTATTCCAAAACTCTTGTTTACATCTGGTCTCTTTCATTCGCTCTGCGTGGGAGTAGAGAACATTTTCACACAAGTGCAGGAAAACGTTTTCCCCCTCTTCCCAGCTCCACTATAGCGTGTTATGAGAACGTTCAGGAAACTACCATCTTTCAGCAAACCAGCTGGCCGTTCATAAATATCTAGTTCTCAAATTGCGAAGCGGAGAAAATAAACAAATTTACACGTGGTTGCGCTGGAGTTTTAGGCACAGGGTCCTTCCTTTGACTGCGTTTCCCTATCACGTAATGAGCATTAAGATTTTTAAATGCGATTCGGCGACGTGTTTATCAGCCATGGTGCCCTAAACATATCAGTATGTAGATTGTTTTCAGTTATCGCCACTGGGGAGAAAACCCAGTATAAATAAAATGATGAGTTCAGTTACACTTAAGCTTCGAACTTCCACTGTGAAGAAACAGCTTTTGTTTTTGTTGTTCATGATGATGATGATGATGATGATGCGATTTTTATTGTTGGTGTGTTCGTCTGTATGTCCCTCTATCCGTCCGTATTCATGTGTCTGTTTCCTAAGCCGTTTTGTCCAGCTGGGTTCTCCAAACACCTGCTCAGTTCTAGAGGTTGCCGCGTGTTTCTGAAGCGGCGGCACCTGAAGTCTGCTCTGCGGTTTCAGTCTCTTACGGAAATTTCCGCTCTCAATTCTCAGAGTTCCGCCAGGTGCCGAAGACGCCCGTACCGTTGCAGAGCGATTTCTCTGACACTGCCGGCAATTCTTATAGATGCTGCAGCATGCCACAGATGCCTAATGATTCAATCTCGGGACAGCTCCACCATGTTCTAGAAAGTTCTGCCGGATTCCAGAAATTACTGGACAGTTACGTTCACAAATCTGCGTTATGGGAACTGTCATACAGTGCGTGGACACCGAAAACAAAATCAAGGACTCACCAGCAGCCTCGGTCGTAAAGCTAGAACGTGCAAACAACAAATAAACAAACAATGCAAGGGGTGCGCACCAAAGGTTTTTTCGAAGGCCGTTGGGGGGAGCGGGGATGGGGGGCAGCAGTACAGAAGGTTGAAGAAGAAGCAGGCGATGGTTGCTAAGGGGAGCAAAATGCTGATAGATCTGAGGAGCCCCTAACGTGGTTCACATCAGCCGGCGTGTACAAGCAGCTGATGAAGCGACGTCAAAGCTAATGGCGATACAGCGCAGACTTTTTTCTCCCTCGATGTTTGACTCTCCCTTCTTCTTAGCTTATTTGTAGTCTCTAGGAGGGGCAGAGGAGGGATAAAGAAATATCAAGAGCGAGAGAGAGAGAGAGAGAAAGGGAAGAAAAGAGAAATCAAGATCGAGACCATAGGAAATGGGGAGACACAAAAAAGTAGGTTTCGTGACGCGTGTATGCCCTGAACGCTAGGTTAATTTAAACTAAAATGAGATCATTTCAAACTAAATTAGATCATTTCAAACTAAATTAGATCATTTCAAACTAAATTAGATCATTTCAAACTAAATTAGACCATTTCAAACTAAATTAGATGATAGCCCTGTCAAGCTTCTTGATTTGCTTTAATTTCGAACCACCACAGCGATTTAATTCGACTCGAAGATGAAAAGCGTGATTCGAAAATTTGTATTCGCTGCTGATTTTCCCATTGCTCTGTAAAATACAACTGCTTGCTTCCTTGCTTGATTGACTGACTGCTTGCTTGATTGTTTGTTTGCTTGATTGATTGATTTCTTGTTCACGACTGGATGTTCCCGGTGTGGGTAATCGATTACTTTTATTGATTTGTCCGCTGACTCGTTAGTTCTCGGGGCAACGTACGAGATTTCCAGTTCCGCTGCTTCTAACCTCTCTAACCTTTCTAGTAGTTGTACCGACCCATCAGTCCCCCCCCCCCCCACCCCGCACTCATACCACTTTCTGTTTTTCTTTCCTTTTTTTTGGGGGGGGGGGAGGATTTTCACCCACTTTATTATCTAGACGACAGTGTATAACTAATGAAGACAACAGCGATCGTGATTCGCTTTCGCGTCTCGATTACAAAATCGGATGGTTTTTGCTTTGTGTTCGTTCTTCAGGGACAAATAAAATCACAAAATAAAACTCAGATGTTCCATAAAGGAGCACACGTGTCTTTTGACACGCACTTTCAATATTTCCTGATTTCAAAGACACAATGACATATCCATCTTTTTTGTTCTGTTTTACCATTCTGAGACAAAGATATTTGTAATTATCATTGGTATTGACATTTATAAAATATAATGTACGAATATTACAGCTGTGTTTTTAAACATTGTTCAGCTGAAAGGAGAGTCTTTAAAACACTGAGAGACTTATTCCAAGTGAGGTAGGAAACACATACGACTAAACCCGGAAATGACGTGAAAGGGAACTAACACCTGGAACGAAAGTACTCACGGAGTGATCACAGACAGAGGTTATGTCATATTGTTTTGACAGGTTAGTTCTGTCCTGGCTCGTGTTGTGGTTTTGCCTGGTGTCCGACAGTCGTAAAGCCAGTGCGCATAGGCGTGTTTCTTGAGCCACAATTTTGAACCGCCTGACCTCATATACAGCGTCCAGAATTTTCTCTTTCATTTATCCCATTTTACTTGCCAAAAATCTTTTGTATCTCATTTTACGGCCAGGCCACAACTGAGTATTCAGGCTGCTTGTTCGGGACCCTGATAAATTTCACATCGTGTCAGTCAAGGTGGCCCATGGACAGTATAAAAATTATATGGAGTTTTAACAGCATTTGCATGGCGTGAAACCTGTGAGTTGCGTAAACTATAACAGAAGTAGAAAGGCGGAGAAGAGCAGTGGGGAAGGAAAGCAAAACAAGACGGAGAATGGAAGGAAGGAGGGAGGGAGATAGTTATACATCAACCTTTTCTCCTGTACCCTCACCCCCACCCCCACCCCACACATCACCTGGCTGTGCTCCGCTTCGTTTCTCTATTGTATTACTTTAGTTTGGACGAGTAGAACCTTCCTTCTCGGAGGCCTCCCTTCCCCTGCTCACCCACCCACTCCGTACCTCTTTCTTGTTCTACCTTTTCCCGTCCCTTTCTTTTTCTCTGACCACACGCTACCCACCCACCTGGCACTGTCGCGCGCAGGTCACCTGCAGGGGGGTTGCGCCGACGAGCCCGCTGCTTCTTCCACGCCGGGTCGCAGCCAATGCAAGTCGAGCGCGCAGGAGGAACTGATTGAGCTGTGGCGGGGGCCGCCTGACACGCAGACGAGGGACCCACTGTTTGTAGTATCTCTGCGCAGACGATAGCTTTGTAAGCCGTCAGCCCCCTTCACTCCCCTCTGCTTCCCTGCCTCCCACCTTCCGTTTTCCTCCCACTCTCCCCTTTCCTCCCACTCCGTAGGTGTTGCCACAAACTGGATTACAACACTCGGTTTGTGGCGCAGTTTTTTTTTCTGTTCCCCTCTACCTCTCCCTCACCATCAAAAGCTCAGGGTTGGCTTTAGGTCCTTACAGTGTTCAGTTCGTTGACTGCTGCCCATCGAGGTTAGCAAGCTAACCGGAAAATCCAGCGGGCCTTGTTAGATAAGACGAAAGTGGCGAATTTCCTATTGCGACTGGAGGAGACTAGGAGCCAGATCTGAAGGATGCGAACGCGGTTACTGGTGTTTGGGACAAGCTTTGAACAGAACCGTCGGATTACATAATTTCTGCCTCCTGTTTTGTCGTCATGCCCCTCCATCGTGTTGTGCTTTTCTGCTTCATGACGCCCATTTGTTTATTTTAAAAAAATTGGAAGAGTGGAAAATAATTCCAACCATCCGACAAATCAGTGTTCGTGAGTGTCGGCGAAGCAAGATCCCTGTGTTGAGTTCAAGAGTCATGCAGCCTGAAGTGTTTCGTTTTCGCTAGTTTGCGATTTCGCTCATGGATGACACTGGGCAGTTGGAGAATTATTCGATTCACACGATGGCCTCCTGATGAACTCTCGCAATTTTAGGAAAAGAGAGGTCTAGAAAATTTCAGGCAAAAAGAAAATGTTCCATTAGGGAGCTAAGAGAAAGCTATGCTAACAGACCACACCAATCTTCGAAATGACTCGCAGAGGCCGGTGTGAACACAATGGTTGTTCTGGCTAGTTGCCCTGGATATATCTGCCTCGTTTTTCTCTTTGCCCTGCCGGACATCTGGGGATTCTTTGGGTAAGTACGGTAACTTTAATACAAAAATGTAACAAACTCTGACAAACCACATGTACAACGTTGAAGCGGGGGCGGATCACGAAAGATAGAAGAAAAGTCATGCAGGAAACAGACATTAAGATACAACTGACAGCGAGAGAAATGTCCGTTCCTTTAAGGCTTCGCCCGTTACATCCACATTCAAGCATCGCTTAGATAAAAGGACAAAAATCCCCAACCACCAAAAGATCTGTTTTAACTGCTGCTTCCTCGATATCCGGATCTAGCGGCGCGTGGTTAATTGATATGCATAGATTTATGTATTTTGTTCTCCACACAGGATGTAGCGATATACAGCAGGGATAGAAGTACATGTTTGCCTTAGTGACAGAATGGAAATTTACACACATTGTTTGCTTTTTTAGTTCTGCATTTGAAAATAGAACAAAATTAATGCTCGAGTACTGTCTGTCTTGCTGAAAGTACTTTAAAGAAAACCTTTTTTTTCCTTGGGAGCGGGGATGTGGAAATACAGGTAGTATTGTAAATTTGATATTTAAACAAACTGCAGATATTTTTTTAAAGCCACGTGTGCAGACACTGCCAAAGGAGGGGTGAAGATGTGTAGACAAAATAGAGAGACGATAAAAGTTTTCAAGGAAGAGAAAGATGATTGAGAGATTGGCATGTTAATGTAATGGACATTGGGTGCAGCGTTACCGAGGGTTTCTTTTCATCCAAATGTTCGCCGTCTGTTGGCGCTGCGGTCAGATCGTGTCAATACAGAAATCGTCACACAGGCAGCAGTAGGTGATACGGGATGAGGCACAGATGTCTTGCTGGCTGAAAGCCGGATATACCCTAGAGGAACCAGCACCAGATACAGTGCTCCACATCGACGAGATGAACGCGTGTCTTTTGCGCAGCAGCTGAAGCGTTGCATCTGGACGGAGGAAAGCTGAATAAACTACAAGAGAAGAAAGTACGAAAGTAAGAACACTCTAAGGCATCACGATGCTTTTAGCGGTTTATCCCTATGGGGCCGCGACTTTGGCTTCGAAACACTTGCGTTGTGGACCTTTCTAGATCGCGTTCTCTGCAACAGTCTGGAGAACATAAGGAAACTGTGGCTGGCAAGACACTTTCTGAGTCTGTGACTGAACAACACTCATTCTCTCCTTGTAAAGGAGAACGTCTCACTGAGCAGTGATCCTCCATTTTAGTCTTCAAGGTAGTTTTTTTGATTCATTAGGAGCGATTGTTGTCCAGCTTAGTCTAAAACATGCTCTCTGACTAAACGATGATTTTGCACTCTTGTTCAGAACGTTCGTTCTGTCTGAACTGCCAGCGGTAGAAGGTTGAATCAACGTGATGCAGTCAAAATAAGGCAATGAATGTGACAGAAGAATCAACTGACTTGACCAGTTGACTCAGGAATCCGAGTACAGAAAAGTCAAATCACAGATTTGCATTTCGAAGTCCCCAATGACATGCAGAATCAGTTGACAGGACAACATCATGTGGAGCCAGTAAGGTTAGAATGCCTACGAACTATATATATAAATATAGAACAAATAAAACCAAACAAACAAGAAACTGTCAAGATTAGTGGTGATACTTTTTTGACAATAACTAGAAGAAAGTTTAAGGAGAGAATCTTAGAATTTAATCAACTTTGTCGCTAATGACCCAAAATATTTAAGGAAATCACACCAAACTTTGAACGAAAGCTTTTGCGACGAAAATGGTTTTAAGATATCAGAAAATGTTTACAGCGCCATTTGGCAGGCTACAGCAGTCATCAATGCAGTCAGTCAATGTTTAATGAACGAATCAATTTTATGTCAGCATAAAGAGCATGACAGACATGAACACACTGAAAATGTCAATTGTTTTATTCAGACTAAATTGTTCTGATCTTGGTTACCATTAAAAATATTCACGCCTCGACCTTTTAATTTTAAGAAGTATTTTCCCCAACATCGCACGTTTTAAATGTTATCATAATGAAGACATAACGTAGGCCTACACACTACGGAGGCGTTGTAATACCTGATTAAAAAGATATCAAGCTGTCTGGAATGGTGGAAGACTTTGAAGCAGAACAGCAACAAACAGAGATAGAGCTCTTATGTGCACAGATCAGATTTTTGAGTGAGGTTCCAGCTCCTCAACAGTGTTTATCAAAAGGTATTAAGGACTTAGCCCCTGAACTGGTTGTAAAGAAAGTTTTATAGAAAAAGCATTCTCTCATATGAAATACAGTTCGTAAACAAAAATGTAAGAAGCGGAATTGTTTTAAAATAAAATCCACCCTTTCCACTAGCTGTAGATTTCGCTTCCTGCACTATCTAGGCACTTGATGCATTAATTCACGAACTCCTACACTATAGGCGTCTTGTCAAAGCCATGACGGCAGACTGTCAGACCTGATCTATTGTCAGACTTTGAACTGACTATGAAAAATGACTGACTCTGAAATTCAGAAGGTCTGCCGAACAGCAGGGAAGATGATGAAATAAAGTGCGACTGAGCGAGGCAATAAAATTGCAGGATTTAACAATTATAACCACAATACAGGACTAATCGCAATTAGATCTGAACACACTGATATCACAGTCTGAAAAGGATTATAATTAGAGACACAGCTAAAGCGATGGGCTGACGGTCCGTCATGAACTTATAAAGACTATCACTGTCTGAACCTGTAATGTCAAAAATGACAGCGTGAAGCTCACGCGCAAATTTAGGATATTATCTGGTGGTAAATTCGCGTTCTAGTGCATTACAGATCCACAGTGATGGTCTTCAAGGAGCGATGGTAAAACGAGATATTGACGGCAAGCGCTGTTACACAAGAACTCAAGATTTCTGTTGACAGTTTAGTAACATTTCTGTTTGTTTAAACTGAAACTCGTGTCACCTTGATTCTGCCTGTAGCATTGACGTTCTTGTGTGTAGTTACGTAACGCCAAGGTAGAGGACCGTGAAATAAACTAGAAGGTGAAAGACGTAACACCTTAGAGTAGGTGGCAAAGAAAGACTTTCCTGTCGATGCAAAACGATATTGCAGTGCTTGTTTCCTTTTTCTGATTGAGGGAGAAAAAAGCTACTAAGATCTAGGACAAAACCATACGAATGAACTACCCAGTGTACCCAGTGTGCAAGGCAGTGTCTTCTGACGGATTAGGGAGGACAATTTAGACCACTGTTAGGCATAACTTTTTTCGATGTGAGTAAATCCAAACCGTCACAATTTTGCTCTGTACAACTGAGTCGCTGTGGATTCACAGACATGGGTTTCAACGTTCCGTGTCCTGCAGAGTAAATTTAGTGTGTGAAACGGACTCCTTGTGATAATAACAAGACCGCGTCAACAAATTAAAAAAATATTTTGAAAAGGAGATTCCCGCTCGTAACAACGTGTTGAGTAAAACCACTTAATTCCCATAGGCTTTTTCGTCGTCACGCCAGCACGAGCGGAAAACGAAGACTTGTGTTTGGACAAATGTTTAAAAATATCCTCCACCGATCCGTCGGCCTTGGCAAAACAGAGGATAACTTGTCGGTAGCAGGACGTGATGAAAAACGGTAATCATGAGCGCGAAGCTGTTCCACTCTAAAAATACATCGCGCAAAACCGTGGGGGTGGGAGGGGGGAGATACAGATATCCCATAAACAAAAGCGCGCACGCGCTCATGCAGGCACCTTCGTCATGCGTGGCCAACGGTTGTGGCGTCTCCATCATGATAGGTCGAACGATTTTCCAGTACGTCTTGGTTTCTGCATACGTCATTCAACCTGTACTTCCCTCGCCCATCTTCAAGGTAAGGAAAGGATCTTCTGTTACGCATAACGGCACAAGCGACATAAAAGGAAACGACAATAAAATGCTCCTCACCCGAAAATGTTTGGCTGCAGATATGCATGCAGAAGTCTTAACAGCAGAGATTCACAAAACCAGGAGACTGATGGATGATGATGATGATGATGATGTAACATTGTTAACCTCAGCCGATTGAATGACTATCAACAGTCATGGGGGTGATGCGACTGAAATGCCAGAAATGGCCAGAATATATGGCATGTATAAGGGGAGGGGACAGCAATCTGACTGAAGTAGCTAACAAGCCGAAACTGCTGAGTTTTATGTGACATTCCAAAGGGGGACGGTAACCAGATCGCAGTGGCTGGCATAATGCAGCACAGACGGAGACATCTCGCTGCAGGTACGGTTGCCAATTTTTAAAAAAAAATCAACTTCTCCCTTTGCTCTTTGCCTCCAACCCCTAACCCTCCCCCCATCGTCTAAAGTCAGACTTTGCACATTTTTATGAGCTGGGGGAGGGGGGATGGGGAAACGAGGACATTACCTGCACTTTCCAAAAATGTGCGTTTATGCTAAAAGCAAATGAACGTATATCTTGAGTAAATGGCAAATTTCTTGCATAGAGGCACATATGTGTGTGTGTGTGTGTGTGTGGCTGCGTGTCTGGGTGTTTATGCTTGTGTGTATGTTTGTGCGTGCAGAAGCGTGAGACTCCATGGAACTGTCCTAGTGTTTCCTATCTGCGCAAAGGGATATTTCTGGGCAGTGATTGAAAAGTTCTAATGGACTGATTGTGATTTGCCTGACGCCTACCTGACAGACTCCGCTTCGTTTCTTATAAGTTCCTTAAAAAAAAGAAGAAAAAGTCCAAAGCGAAAGACAATCTCCCGGGTCATTGTATAATAAATCGGTAGACATTTCTGGATATGTCTTCTTCTGTCGCACGTAAATAAATAATCCTTTGTGTGTTTACAACCTTGTCAGCATCAGTGACAGACACCTCATTCCAAATCCACTCCACCCGCCGACGAAAATCATCGACACCTTCACCGGCGTATTTTATAGGTTATGTTCGAAATTTACCCCTTACTTTTCTCGCGAGCAGAGTCAGTGCACTAACGACTGACCACGGATTTGCGTTCTTGCTGCAGCAGAGGACAGGTCCTGGCGCGTAGTGCAGCTGATCAAAAGGTGTTGCAGAAAGCCTTGTTTATACGCTGACAGCCCGCCGCGCACTTTGATATGTCAGAGAATAACAAACAGATTGCTTACGAAAGCATCTTTCGGCAGCACGATGCACGTGGAGGTTATAATCTGCAGCTTCATGATTGCTGCAATTAAAGGTTGCGACACACGAATAATTGCATCCACACGCTGGACGTCGAATCACATGGTCAAACGTGACAGCTCTTTGGCTTGGCTTACATTCCTTTCACATACAGCAAGCTGCATATAAGACGGATCGTGTAAGATAGCTTTTACAGGATGATCGAAGACATCAGGAAAATATAAAGACTTCAAATTTAATGCAAACAGTATCAACTGTTGGCAGCTACATATCTTCACAGTCTGTGTTTGTCGTATAATGTTTGGTTCAGCCCCTTAACAAAAGTGTGTCGTTGATCGCAGAGCGAGAGGCCATGTCTGTTACCAGTCAGTAATGATTCACTACATTCATGGTCTCGGCTACAAAGGCACTTTATTATACCTATTCACTTTCCACATCTTAAAGCCCTTAACTGCCCAGTGTGAAGGGACCTTATAGGGGCTTTACCGAAAGAAGGATTGGACAGCTTATGCCAAGAGGTAAACTAGTGTAAATTTTCGAAATCTTGCCCTGTCCGAAAATGTGTTAGCGCCAGGAGAGACCTCTTGTGTAAATGCCCAGTTACAAGGTATGCGTTATTCCCCCCCCCCCCCCGCTTACACAAATGCAAATTTTCGGGCAGTACCTGTTGCATGTGTCCCTTAAGAAATCTCTGTAAACTCCCTGCATGCAGGCAGCCACCCACGAACAACCTGTCTATTGCACTGCACCTCCTGTCGCGAAGCCTGCGGAAATTTCTGAAGTGTTGCTGTGCCTACCGACACCCGAACTGGATTGAGGGACCCTGTTCGGGTGACAGGGGTAGGTCCCATTTTCACGCCGTCTTTTTTTCTGGCAGTCCCATTGGAAGCGGCGTCGCTAATCTCAGTAAGCTGACTCCCTCGTTCTTCTCCTCTGGCCGTGTAGGGATGGCAAGCTGTGCTCAGCGGGCGCTACGGTCAAATATTTTCCTAACATGGTTAGAAAGTTAGCAAAACTGGAGGAGACGAGGCTCGGTTCGTCGGGATTTTATTCTTCTTTCTTGTTTTCTTATCAAAACATAGAAGAAATAACACCTCCCCAAAACTTTAGCAAGCATGTGAGAGAGAGAGAGAGAGAGAGTGTGAGAGAAACGGTCGATGAGAGATGGACAACTCGATACGATGGACGGTTCTTCGCGTACTCTGAAACATCCTACTGAAGTTGTTTTGTCGTCGGCGGACACTGGGTATGACGCAGAAAAGTCCCCCAGGCACTCAGAAGAATCCTCCAGAGGTTGTTTGAAAACTGGACACCACCTACAAAAATACTTCCCTTAGGCCTGCTCTAAAGATCTCGTAAGCTGTCTTACAGTCGTAGAAAGCTAGACACGAGGTAAAACAATCTTTCGCATTCACCGTAAACTTCACCAGGTTGTTTTACAACACAGTTACCATCAGGTTGTCTTACAACAAAAGTAACCGACTTATAGTTTCTCTGGTTCACTGATATTTCCAACAAAGCTTTCCGCGTGCTTTGTCTACTCTTGATGAAAGATTTCTGCCCAGCAAACTTGTCCTCTCCAAGAATTTAGCAAATATATCTGAAATGCTTCGTCCAGTTAGGTTGAAAATAAAGCTTGACTCTAATGGCTGGCCTATAATTTACTTATGACTGTTGTAATCAAACAAGAACAAATGAGGACAGAGCGCTATAAAATCGTCCAACGACAACCCCAACAAAGTACTGGCAGCGCTAGACACAACCGTATGCTGACGTATGCAATCAAGGGAGCCTACCGTACCCAAACACGTAGCAAAGAGAGAGTCGAAAGTAAG
>SMGT01002113.1:394700-406499 GCA_004794575.1 Lanistes nyassanus | reverse complement strand
GCGCGCGCGCGCATACACACAGGCACTTCTCCGAGACTAGTGTACGATACCCGATTTCCCGCAGGCCGGGGGATTAGAAAAGAAAGAATAAAAGGGCAGCCGCCTGTATTCACCCAGCGTCAGCGCGTGAAAATGAAGCAGACGGAGTGTAGAAATCTGAAATGCTGGTGTCCGGTGATCACTTTGTATTGTAAGAATTAAGCACTGTAAAACCTGCGTTTGTATGAATTACTTTAGACTGCCTGTACTTGTTATCATTGCCGCGGTTTGTGTTTATGTGTATGTTGATGTGAAACTATCAGTAACTGTGTAATGTATGAACCATATCTCACGACACTGTTGGAATTCTAATTTTTTAATACACGTATGTATGTGTGTGTGTGTGTGTGGATGCATGCATGGATGCGTATATGCATGTGCACGTGTGATAGTATTTGTGTTAAACTATAAGTCATAATATTTAATCAATAGACATACAAACAAGAATTAGTTGTTAGTTTACGCTTAGTGAGCGAGCTGACGATATAAATTAGGGATTCGCTGTATGCACACGTGGTACACCAGGGGCTAGCCGTGTGAAGACTAGGGTCGTTTAAAAGAAAGGGATGGCAGATCTTTTTTAGAAGATCTGCCACGTTCCTTACTTTCGACTCTCTCTTTGCTACGTGTTTGGGTACGGTAGGCTCCCTTGATTGCATACGTCAGCATACGGTTGTGTCTAGCGCTGCCAGTACTTTGTTGGGGTTGTCAATAGACATACACCTCCAAACCCTGCTGATGTTTACGTATGATCTCTGGCTCCACTCCATGCATGTCCTACCTGTGTGCTCGTGTATGCGGAAAACCTTGAATTATGGGGGAAGCCGTCCCCAGTTCGTAGCTCCACGTGGTCCAGAACAATGGTCAGGGACCGATAAAAAGTAGACAAAAAGATGGAAGGAAAAGCCGAGATCTCAGAGGACTGTTTGACGAAAACAATCTCCGGGGACTACCCAAGGTGTGGTTTGTCTGGTCAACGACAGGTGATGACAGCAACGTCTATTTACCGCCACGAATGAAATAGTTCGGCGCTGTTGACCAGCAGCCTCCTCAAAGAACCCTAGTCGTTAGGAAGCCGGGTAACATAGTTTGCGGAGATAGCGCTTGATTTAAAGACCTCGTTATGGCAGCGGCCGCCTTGGAAACGACCAGTCAGACGTAAACACGGAGCTCTCAGACGCCATGCAGTCGCTGTCCTTAGGCTGGCCTCACGCGCCCCGACAGTCACGTGGGTAGTGGTCGGGGTGATAATGGTAAAGAACTTATCCACGCGTTTAGAAAAAAGAATAGGGAAGCAGATGGCCGATTGGTTAGAGCCCTGGTCTTCGAACCGAAAGCACTGGTTCGATACCCGTGCGCCGCACCAAACTTCACCAGTCGACCCAGCTAGAAATGGGTACCTGAACCTTGTGTCAGGGAAGGTAAGGCAGGGAGGGAGAGAGATGGACGCCGCCCTCGCAATGCTGTCATTTAATTCGAGGTCGACAATCTTTTAAAAATCGTCAGTGGCTTTCAGCATCAGGCTAGAGGCAGTTCTCTCCTCAACTGCCATCAAATACTTAGCCTGAAAGCATTCAGAAATATTACTGACCTTTATCATAAAATTTGAAGTAGTTCGTCGCAGAGCTGACAGTTAATAGTGGGTTAAACGGTTTCCAATGCCCGTTTGGTCATCATTTACAAAAACAGCATTACCGTTTAATAGACATGACGTTTTTAGAAAAATTTGCCACCCTACTTGGGATAAAAGTCTGCGTAAAGCACCACCTGGGCTTAATATAAAACTAGAGGTTATTGTTTTCGCAAGCAGCAATTTAATATTTGAATATGTTTATATAAATATCATTGGCACTAATGAAAAGCCTCTGCAGAAAGTTTGCTTCAATTACCAGTATTTACTAAGGGGCCAAAGTTCAGGAATCAGCCATGTAACACGCACGTTGGAGGTCCCCAGAACGCTTAGGGGTAGGGGGGATGGGTAGGAACGCACGCGAGCAGGTCATAAATAACTGGCTGACCAGCCGACAAGTCTTGTCCAGGGGGTTACCGTCAGGGCCAAAAGGGTAAAGAAAGGCTCAACAGTGGACCTTTCAATTGTCTGTTGACGTCCGGACAGACGAACGAATTTCGATGAGCCGTTTAAAATACCGACAGTGCCTGCTCGCCTACATGGTGTGCCGGCCTACTTGTCGACCACCGCGCTGACCTAAAAATTCACCTCGGACACACTCCTCTGGCGGGAGACTTTCAAAGGATCGTTTCCCACCTTTTCTTGCTAACGATCGTTTAATCCAAAAGTTCTAGGGGAACTCTCGGTCATGGCTCCAATACACCGGACCTCCACCACGCGATTGTCAAGCCCGATGCAAGTTTTTACCCCTCTACCCGCTTTCTGCAGGTTTTCCTTTTTCCTTTCTCTTTGAATGGCTTGGCAAGTACCCTACGTGTGGGATTGTCGTCTGGGCAGTGTGTCTGTTTAACAGGTTGCGGGGGGTTACTTGTTTGCATGTATTATGCTGGTTTGCAAGGTTTTCTGCTTCTGTACTCGGTACAAAATGACTTTTTGACCCTTGTACCAAAAGCGAGCACACACCAAAGTCCGCTGCGCTGGACTCAACAGAGTTCTTATTATAGCGTTCTATGACGTCCCTGGACGAAAATCTTCTCATACACAGAAACGTAATTATCACTGAAGTTTTCAAATGTTAAATTACTTTTTCGAATTCAGAGATTGAAAAAAATCTTAATCTTTTCATCCACGATTTGTATCTCAGTCGCTGTTAATGGCTGCCTACTGCAGTGCTTGTTCCTTCTCGACCATTGCATCCTGGGACAGTTCGCGCTGCATGCTGGAAAGGGCAGCTTTATTTATAGCACGCGCGCCGAATAGCATCTTACCATAACCACAACCAACTTTTAATAACATATATTGAAATGAGAAGAGCGTAGGAATTTTTTTCTAGGAGGATAGGGGAAATCTCAGTCCTGGGAAATGTGTCAGCCAGCAGTCTTGAGGCTGATAGTGGCTTCCCCTTTGCTAACTCTTTTCGCCAGAAGTGGTCAGACTTGAAAGGGCCAGTGACTGATGAGCGTACCATCGCAGCCGCCGCTAGGTGGCGTCAGTAGTGCATTCTACCTCGTGAACGTACCGGCATTGGTAAGCCATCGCAGATAGGAGACAGACGTACGGCCCTCGCCAGCCCCACGTCTCGAGTCGCTCGTGGCTTCTGTTTCTGTCTTTAATCTCAGCCACGCTGTAGTGTCGCCCAGGTTCAAGAGCTGTTTATTTGCAGCGTCCAGATAACACATTCCAAGACAAACATAACGCTCCTGAGGTATCTCGTGCACAAGACTTCCTATATCCAGCCGCCAAGCTTGAAGCGCAATCGGTGGGTCTACTTCAGTGAATTACTGTCTGACAAATGAGAATGTCCTCTCCGGGTCAGATAATCCAAAGTACAAGTTTTCATGATTAAGCGCCATTCTAAACCGAATATAGTACAGTAGTTGTGGTTATTCAGGGGAATTCATTTATCTTTTCTTTGGTAGAAGTTGTTGTACGTCTTTATTGTATCGTGTGACCTTTTAACAAACTTCAGGTGGGATTTAATCTTCAAGCAATCGTTATTGTGTTGTCTGGAGGTCGCCCCCTCCCCCAGAAAAACTACAAATCTTTTATTAGCATAAAAGTTGGACAATAAAAAGTATGATTATTATTATCTATTTATTTCATCAAGGATGCAAGACTTGAGTAGGGTATTTTGTGACACGTACACGCTTGTAGATATGAAGATCTTTTCACACTAGAGATCAGATGCTGCAGACACGAAGCTCGCAGCAACCGGTGTTTGGAGGTGGCTGAATTCCCTCTTTTATTTTTAGCAAATGCATGTACGCGCATGCGCTTAAACTATGACGACAAAAATCCGCACAAAACCTGTGATTTCGTCAGAAGGAAAATTTCATCCCCGGACTTTTGGATCAACTTCGCAAGTCTTATTTGACGAAGCTACCAAGCCATATAAAACTTTTGCGAAAGGGATTTGTTTTTCAAAGAACCATCTATAAGAACATGCACAAAATCAAAGTTCAAACGCAGTTCTGACCCTCATCTCGTCGATTAAATCTTCAGACAGATACAGCACCCTGAAAATCCCCAACGAGAAACATCATTTTGCAGCATGCAATATAGCTATACCAAACGTCTCTGATCTCTGCCATTTTTCTGTTTGAGTTCTGCGTATCCGTAGAGGCAAAGAACATGCCTCAATCTCGTAGCTACCGTTAGAACCTGCGGAAAGTTACATGTCGCTCATAGCGGGCCGGGTTTCAAAGGTCCCCCTAAAATACATACGAATATCCCGGGGTGCGTTTGTCAACCATATGTGTATTTACTCATGCTTTACAAGACCTTCCAGACAGAAAACGTAAAGGTGAAATTTGCATTTTGAAATCATTGTGGTATTTATCAAATCGAAACGCTTTGTTTTTTTTAAAAAAGTTATTTGATGAACAGAGACCGGCGATTTTGTTACATGGGTCAGAAGTGTGGGGGCTGTGTGACGATCCTGATATCACAGAGAAGGTTTACCTTTCTGCAATGAAACAATTTTAAAGTGTCGCTACACGAACCCCTAACGCTTTGATATACAGCGAGTGTGGCCGTTATCCACTTTATATAAAAGCGTATGTGAGATGTGTTGGTTACTGGCTGAAAATAATCCATCTAACTCAGCATCGCTTTCCCAGAAAAGCTGTAGATATGTTATTCTTCTTATAACAACAACAACAACAACAACAACAACAACAACAATAATAACAACAGCTTGGCTTAACTACATGATGGGGTATTGCATAAATTTGGGTTCGGCGTTGTTTTTGAGCTTCAAGGAGTGGGTGATGTAAAGAGAATTTTAAAGGAATTCAGACAAAGGCTCCTTGATTGTTATAAACAAGACTGGCACGTAAAGACATCCAGTAGCCAGGGTTTCTCTACCTACACTTTATTTAAAGCAGATATTTCCCTCACTAGACATCTTGTACACCTCAAACATGTGTAGGTTTTATAGATGCTCTGATTAAATGTAGACTAGGGTTACCAGTGTCAATTGCCATAACAAATGTCTCTGTGTACAGCAAACTAAGGACTGCCCATATTGTTATGCTGCTGAAAATGAATAGCACTGTGTATTTGTTTGCCCAAGATATGAAGACTTTGCGGAAGCAGTATAACCTTAGAAAGATTTACCAATATCCATCCATTCTGTAATCAGGTCCGATAGCAGCCAAGACTTACACCAAGCCTGCCTTGTTTCTTTTATAATGCACTAAAATGGAGAGAGGCTGATAGATGACAAATTATGCAAGTCCCTTAGGTAGTGTCAGAGAGACAAACAGAGTGAGAGAGTGGAAGAGGGAGAAATATAGAGCAACGTATTCTCAGGTTGTTCGACACACATGTGAATAAGTTTTGTACAACTGCGAATGGCATTTTCACACTCTTGATATGGGCCCATGGCTTAATCAATAAAGTTGGTTGGTTGGTTGGTTGGTTGGTTGGTTGGTTGGTTGGTTGGTTGGTTGGTTTGTTCGTTGGTTGGTTGGTTGGTTTGTTCTTTGGTTGGTTGGTTGGTTGGTTTGTTCTTTGGTTGGTTGGTTTGTTGGTTGGTTGGTTTGTTCGTTGGCTGGTTGGTTGGTTGGTTCTTTGGTGTGTTTGTTTGTTTGTTGGTTGGTTGGTTCGTTTGTTGGTTGGTTCGTTTGTTGGTTGGTTCGTTTGCTGGTTGGTTCGTTTGTTGGTTGGTTCGTTTGTTGGTTGGTTCGTTTGTTGGTTGGTTGGTTGGTTCATTCGTTGGTTCGTCCGTCCGTCCGTTCGTTCGTTCGTGCTCACAAGGGCACAATACACAAGAAGAACGGGCCCAATAACCGCTGTTATGACCGGAAGTACAGATGCAAGTGTTCGTGCAGCCCATTACGCATCTGTTTATACCTCACTAAAAAAAAATGTGAAGGATAGTGACGTCTTGCAAACAAAAATAGAGATGTTTATTTCTCCGATGACGAGAGTGAATGTTAAGAGAGCCTGTGCGGCGGACCGAGCTGTCTCGAGAGAGTGGGGAGTAGTGACATTCCAGGCGTGACACGTAAACTGTAATTAGATCATTCTCACGTCTGCCGGCTTTGGGAGATCTGCGGAGCTGTTCTGTGCTTCCCAGCCCCAATAAGTATACAACTGTAACTTTAGCAGCTGATGGTTGCGACTGATTCTTTCATTCTGCCGTTTTTCTAAATCCTGTTTTCCCCCGTCTGTCGCAACATTTTTAATAATTAATTTCCTTCTTGTTGAATCGTTCTCTCTTTGTAAGCTATATGCTGGACTATTTCAATTTAATTACAATGTTTTATTTTCTATACTTTTTTCTTGTTGCGATTTGTGCTTGTTGCTCGATGTATTAATACAATCTCCTGTTCTTTTAGTATTTTGGTCGATCACTTCTCTGATCACACTCCTTGTCCGTCGCTATTTCCAGTTGCCAGTATGTTATTTTTTTTACACTGTTAGTTGTTATAATGCTCTCTGCACTTCGTCTTCTACGATTTCAAAGTCTTTTATCCAGCTCTAGGGATAAGGTCATTGATATTATATGTTCATTTCTAAACAGGTTTAGAATTCTCCAGTCTGTTCTTAAGTTCTGATCGATGCAAACTGATCTTTTAATCACTCTTCATTTATTCATGCGCTGTACTGTCTCCATTCCTCATGCTTAATTTTTTCATCGAAACTTGGAGAGGGAATGGTATCTGCGCCATGACATCTCTAGTAACCCTCACCCCTTGGTGTGAAGCTTCACCTAGTAAATTTTAAGTGCATGCGTCTAGGGTATACAGATTGCACGAGCCCAGGTCAGTCTGTCTTTTTTAATCAGAATATTTCATGTTCGCTGCTTTAAATATCGCGCACAATTTTATCATACACGCACATGCACCAGGTGTCTAGAAGATGAGCCTGCGATTTAAGTCGTTGATTGGTGTCCCCCCCCTTTTTTTAAAAGAAGGCCCATCTGTACATTGCCAACCAGCAGGGTGCGATCCTTAAAAAAACTACCGACCACCCCCGCCTCCTATAAGAAAATCACCAGCAGAAACCCCAAATACGAAAAGAGCTCAACCCGTCAGGGTCAGAAACAGTCGGCTAGATGTGGTAGATATACAAGTGGCCAGTGAACATCGACAAATGGGGAGAGGGGTGAAATTGGGGGCATAGTGTTGTTAAACTCTTGACATCTGGAATAAATATTCTACACATCTGGAATAAATATTCTACACATCTGGAATAGATATTCTACACATCTGGAATAGATATTCTACACATCTGGAATAAATATTCTACACATCTGGAATAAATATAACTTATGCGACTGTTTACGAAACGGTTTGCTTTGCAATGTATTGGTTTTTGTTTTGGGTAGTGAGGGTCACTGTCTTATTTTAAAAAATGGAAAGAAAATATCCTAATCTTTTGAAAATTTTAAATAACGGCTAAAAATAAATGCTGAGAGAGAGGAGAGTGTTAAGTACAAGAAACTAAGAGACAAGGACGCAATCCTTTTTGGGATCGGATAACTGAGCTCAGAACCAGACATAACAAGCCGGTAGTTTATTTTTCTGCTATAGAAGGGGAGGGAGGTAGACAAGGAGGGGGAGAACGGGGAAGAAGGAAGGTGGAGGGGTAGGGGTTTTGGGTTTTGTAGCCATACCCTCAGATACTTAATTATATTTCGGGGTCTTTTTTTAATGACATGATCCCTGCGGAGGGTACGTGTGTGTGTGTGTGTTTTCTGTTCCTTTTTTCTCTCTTCACAGCTCCCTTCTCCCGCTCCGCCTGTGGCTGTAGCCTTCGTGTCACGTGGTAGCGATGCTTTTGTGGCAGGCAGGGGCCTACATTTGTCCCTTCCACAAGCGCAGCTTCAGCAGACAACTGCGTCGATTGCGCGCAAAAAAAAAAAAAACCCACGCCCGTTTTTGCCTTATTTGCTCGTTTCACTCGTACTGGGCCCGTATGCAAGACAACCGAATAGCTGACTTATTCCTGTCATGACCGATATTCTAGAATAAGTTCCTTGAATTTCCCATTCACTGAAACTTAATAGCTTATCTTTCCCTCGTTATTTGGAAATAATTAAATTATTCGGTCATCCTAGGAGTGAATAGCTTATTCCAATTTCATCGAAACAACGTTTCCAGAGAAAGAAAAAAATTCCCTATTCTGGTATAAATTTAGTACAGTTTACATGCATATGGGGCCTGTCTTAACGCTAATCTAAGTAGCTTTCTTAACCGAAAAGACCCTTGTCCAGCTTCGCCGAGCCCGCTCATTGGTCCGGTCGAAAAAGGCATGGAGGAAACTTCTGCATGGTGATTTCAGAAGTAATTTTGAAAGTTGGTTGTTTTTTTTTCAAAAACGATGAACTAAATATTTTCTCAAAACATCTTACATTCGCAGCATGAAGCTTATTTCCATCAATCTCGCTCAAAGACGGTTCCTGTTGGATCTTTAATTTTTATTTCCCCTTTTTTCAGGCCATTCGTCCTGATTAAACTCAGGCTGTTTGTGATATGTTCTGTTAGGTACGTTAGCACTAAATTGTAATCACCAACTCGCTTCCATCATAGTCGAGGAGCAAAGTCGTCCTCCGCCCCTCGCGGTAAAACTGTCTTTACCAGACCAGCTCAGCGTTCGTGCAAAATTCTTTGTATGAGGAATTTCCTTAGAGAAGTAAATTCACAATAGTGTAGGTTGTTTCTACCTCCTTTCATCCCCATGAACTTCAACTTACTTGTGGCATCCTGACATAAGGGAATAAAAATACTCTTGGTATCCTGACCTGGCATGGATAAAGATACTCGGTGTATCCTGAACTCGAGTGAATAAAATGTTCGTGGCATCCTGACGTATGTGAATAAAATGTTTTGGTATCCTGACTTTGAGTGCTAAAATATTCGTCATACCTCTATCCCTACCAACAAAGTGATATTTTGAAAAAACAACCTCTTACCCCAAACTCACATGATTTTCGGAAATAGGAAGCTATCACAAGGTGCACAGGTTACAGAACACAGGACTTGGACCGCCAAACATTTTCCCGCTAGAGATCCTCCAATTAAGATCAATCAGAAGGCCGTTTGCTACACAAAAGTGCATGTACTAAATGAACCTGGTTGACTTCTTGTGGGAGACCAATGAACACCTGTCATTCCCCTGTAAACACTCATGCAGTTACAAAGCTCTTTACTGTCCCTTTTTGAACATGAGTGTTTTCGAGAGAAATCTTTCAGAGAAAGTTGTGTCCTGAAAGATTTTATCTTGAGTGAAAAAAGTAAAACGAAGTGCATGAGATCGGGATCATGAATAGGGCAGAATTCGATGTATTGAGAATTAACCGAACACACCCTACCCACAGCTGTACTGAGAACTCGAAGTATGAACTCAAAAACTCGCACGAAGCTAACAGCGTGACGATTTATTTCAGCGAACAATGGGGAACTCCGATGGAATAGCAACTTTTGGAATCTTCATTGACTGTCTGTCAGGAGAGTTCTCGACTCGACTGCCAAGGGAGGACAAATTAGCTGATTTCAAAACATACCGGAGCTCTTCCTTCTACCTCCTGTCTCCTTGGGGCTGGTGCGGCGTTGGTATCGATGTCCGCGCCACGATCTCACGATTTCAATGCCCTGTCTCTGATGAAAAAGCGTGGAAATGCGTTGCCCTCTTTCTGTATCACACACTTTTCCCCCGGGTCCCTCCGTGCGCCTTGACAGACAGCCCCGCGCGGAAGGGGAGGGGGGCACAAAAGACGCATTGTCACGTGGCGAGACGCCTGTTCTTCTGGCTGACAACATTGACCAAAAAGGCCGACGTTTTGCAGCGAAGATTGTCCAATAGAGCCCTCTTCTTCGCTCGCGAAACGCATTGAAAATGCAGGAACAAATACCTTTTTACGGCAAAGGAAAAGCAGCGGCAGGTCGTCAGAAGCGTTTATGTGCCCCGACAGAGGCAGTGAACCGGAAAATCATAAACGTTCATCCTTTCTGCAGGCCTACGGGTCCTGCGCGATATGCGGCGACAAAAGACTGTAACGGTGCTGTCGAGTGCACGCGCGTACGGCTCTGTAGCTCTGCCGTCGTCCGTATCTTTTGTGTTCCGAGGAAGAAGCCCTCGCGCCAACTGATCCCAGAGTGACAACCTTGTTGACTGCTATCAGGTGGGGTGGGTGTCAGGGGGTGTGAGGAGGGGGGAAAGGCAGGCTGTAAGAGGTGCAGGGTGCGGATTATCAATGCGTTTTATCGTGAGCTTGCAAATTCTTCCAGCGGGTCACATTTCGTCTTGCCTGTAATGACGTCGATAATCTAGCGGCAGTGACGATTGCGTAGCAGAACTTGTCGATGACCTGCGATTTTATCGCTTTCACGGTTACGATTATGTTGTCGAGGGCTTGCGGGGACATGAAAGGACACTATATATATATATAGGAAGTGTACTTGCTAAAATGTTAACGATTGACCCACAGCCATCTGAGCCGTCACGCCGGGCCCTAACTGCCGATGACCTCCCACTGGGTCGAACATCATTGTGATAAGTGTCAGATTTGTTTCTCGAGATTGTTGGTGGGTCTGGGGAGCTGTATTTGCTAACGAAGTTGCTTTACTGGTTGCGTGCAGTCCGAATTGCACTACCGAAGTAAACACTTAGATGTAGATATGCAAGTGGGCAAAATTTATCTGTGTAACTAAAGGCATGGACACACGTGGATTCTTTCAATGACAGGGAGAAAAAAGTGTATTAACTGCCAATTTTTAATATGGAGCACGGTGCAATGATGGTGCTACAGAAATGGACGCTCAGACGAGAGGGGTTATTTTTTGGGTGCATATAAGAAACAGTGGCAGGTGATCAAATGAAGGAATGGGCACAGTCGGATAGAACGAAGATATGAAAAACCAAGAAGACAAAAAAAAAAAAAGATAACGAATAACATTTTAGACTAGGGTTCACGTACCAGCTTTGTGTAGACGAAGTGGTGTCTGAAAGTGGTCTTAGGTTAAGCAGATGCATGAAGTGTTTTCATTATAAGTTTTAGTAAAACTTTAACCAAAAAGCACGGAAAAATCACCTTTTAAAAACTGTAAAACTACTACACTTCATGAATCATTTCGTTTCTTCATTCAGGACTGTCATTCCGCTTCGAGCAAGAAGTGTACATGTTAAACTGAAGGTAGCATGGCGCGATTTCCAATTAAGTGTTCCCCTCAGGTTATAAGGAAAACGTACACAATGTTTTATTTAAAAAAAATGGTTGCAAGAAGGTAGGAGAAAGTCTTAAGTGGTTAACAGCAAGCCAGCAACGACGGCTATCTCCTAACAGGAATGGAAGGCACGAGGGCGATCAACCGATGGGCCAGAAGAAGGGGAGAGAAACGGGGTACACCGAGTAGCTACCTTCCATCCGGGAAGGCCTGCGCTGTAAAGAGCTAGGTGCCACCTGGCACAGTACAAAGTTGTCACATGACTTTCTGTTTCAATGACAAGCACGTTTGGCTGCTGTGCTACAGCTCGTCGTAAGAGGCAGGGGATGTACAGGGGAGAAGGGGAAAAGGGGAGGAGAAAAATTAATGCTGCACTATAATACGATCTCTCAAGTATTAATAATCTGCCAGCAGGCCGGGTTCCTTCGATTATTTGGCGGGGGGGGGGGGGGGGGG
>SMGT01002113.1:372237-394694 GCA_004794575.1 Lanistes nyassanus | reverse complement strand
GGGGGGGGGGGGGGGGAAGGATAAACAACCTAATAAAATTGAAAGAAAAGCTATAAACAGATGGTTTCACGAGTACAAATCCAGGAGCCAGTAGAAGAGAAAACGAGTTTTAAACTCGAGCAGAACGTGCTGACAGTTCTTTTCAAAACTTTCCTATCTTCAACCTTCAGTGGATTAATAAGTTGCGCGCGGTTGCCCTCTCAGCCGCTGTTTCTCACAGGTACTGATTGCAGGCGATGAATGTTGCTTGTAATGATGACTAGCTTCTGTGATTTTATCTTAGTCGCCCTGGAGGGTCTGTTACTTTTCTCAGTGCTTTTCTGTTTGGGGGATAGGTGGGGCTATCGTGCAACCATCTCGCTGAATAAAAATGTCTGCTGTGCAGTCTGTGTATTGTGCAGTGTGTGTGTGTGTGTGTGAGAGAGAGATCATGCATGCATTTGAATGTGTATGTGTGCTTGCATGTGTCTGCGTGAGTATGCGAACAAGTGGGTGGAACTGGGCGAAATGTTTACTCTAGCAACGACAGAAGTCGCAAGAGATAGGAAAGGGGGTGCGATGGGATGGGGTCCTATTACTATGCTATTCACTGGAACAACCACCAGACTGAAAGCTGCAGTAAGATGGCCAGTGCAGACATTCAGTTTGATCTGCGGGGATGGACGAATGGAATTTGCACAATGTATATCACGCCGGGAAATAATCCTTCACCACACCAGGATTCGACTCAGCAATTTTCCACCTGCTAGTCCGCAGCTCTACCAGCTGAGGTATCCAGCCCTCCCCCCCCCCCCCCCCCAGAGTGAGAATGTGAGAATACGTCTTCCTAAATGCCGTGTAATAGAGATCGTTGGGGAGAGACAAATGTTACAGATGTTAAATTGTAAGTTTTCATTAAAAAAATTCTTCTTCGTAGATTAGATTATGTAGGTCGCGGAACAAGGAGTCCTTTTTCTTTGCTGCAAAGTATATTGGCTACGTCAAGTACTGGATAGCTTTCCTCAGGGATTTCGTCGACTGGTGTGCTCTTAATCAGGGATTTTATTTTCGGGGTGGGGGTGGGTGGGTTGTCATATGTTATGTTGCTTACATCAGGGATAGTTGTTGTCGTAAGAGGTGACGTATGTAAAGATGCAGCTGAGATTTTACCTTGCATTGAGGAAAGCCTTGACGGAAATTAGGCAGAGATCTGATTTAAAGTCGGCAGACCTGAGACAGTAGGTAGTCAGCACATTAAAGTCAGCAGATTTGATATAGTAGGTAGGTAGATCTTGCCGTAATCAGATCGACCTACCTGTCACACATCATCTATAACGCCCCATGCATCCCAATGTGCATGCATAATGTGTATGAGCGGGTGCGACCACGAAAGTGTGTGTGTGTGTGTGCGTAGGTGCTTGCATGCGCGCGAGCGTTCGTGGGGAGGGAGGGAGGGAGGGGGAGAGAAAGAGAAAAAGATAGGAACAGATCAACGAGTCAAAGAGCGAGAGTTCAGCATTAAATGTAAACGATAGTCTTCTGTGGAAAACGTTTAATGAATGATCATCAAATAACAGGAACAGTTGAAGTAGGAGGATTTTTAACTTTCAGATATACCTTTTTATATTTCTACCTGCCTGCCTTCTTGTATGTGTATGTGTGTGCGTCCGTCCGTCCGCTCGTCAGTGTGTCTGCCTGCACTTCCTTTTCCCGTTTCTTTCCAGTTTGTTCTATAGGGTTAAAACAGAATTTAATTAATGTAAAACCCCATCCTCAGTCCTAGAGCACTGTTTGGCCTTGAAACAGAGCAGTTATAAGGAAACGCTTCCTGTATGTCAAGCAGAGAGTTTGTTTCTGTCAACAGGAAGTAGAAACAGTGTTATCTGCGCGGCATCGGAGGTCCCAACACGCGTGACTTCGGCATTCCAGACGACAGATAAATTTAGATTCCCACATTTCACTTAGTAATGTCTGATATCTATAGTTTTTATCCAGAATTACAAACATTTCGAAAGGCGAAAGTCTTAATATCAGGCTTGAGGCTGCTTCTCCCTTTTTTCTCCTCCTTCGTATGTTGATGTCGATTTTTAAAATGCAAGCCTTTTGTTCAAACAGTTAGACTCAGGAGACGAGAAGCATGAAGCAGAATGAAGACTATCTTTTTCTGTGTTTCCTTCACAATATCATGTCGGAGAGATTTTTTTCCCTAATATTTTGTTGATACTCATTTTTCTATCTTAGCTAAATACCACTGACAGTATTGTAGTCTAGAAGGCGAACTAAGTCGTAGTTTAGGTCTACATACAATATAAAACTTTCGCTCCACATTTCCCGTAGTATTGTGTGAAATAACTATATATTCTCTCCACATTTCCGTAGTCTTGTGTGAAATACCTATATATTCGCTCCACATTTCCAGTAGTATTATGTGAAACACCTATATATTCGTTCTACATTTCCCGTGGTATTGTGTGAAAACCCTATAACTTTCGTTCCACGTTTCCCGCAGTATTATGTGAAATACCTATATATTCGCTCCACATTTCCAGTAGTATTTTGTGAAATACCTATATATTCGCTCCACATTTCCCGCAGTATTATGTGAAAACCCTATATATTCGCTCCACATTTCCAGTAGTATTTTGTGAAATACCTATATATTCGCTCCACATTTCCAGTAGTCTTGTGTGAAATACCTATATATTCGCTCCACATTTCCAGTAGTATTATGTGAAATACCTATATATTCGCTCTACATTTTCCGTGGTATTGTGTGAAAACCCTATAGCTTTCGTTCAACATTTCCCGCAGTATTATGTGAAAACCCATAATATTCGCTCCACATTTCCAGTAGTATTATGTGAAATACCTATATATTCGTTCTACATTTCCCGTGGTATTGTGTGAAAAACCTATAACTTTTGTTCCGCATTTCCCGTAGCATTATGTGAAATACCACCTATATATTCGTTTCACATTACCCTAGTATTATATGAAGACATACACAACTTTCGTTCCATATCTTCGATTGTATTATGTGAAATACATATAAATTTCATTTGACATTTCCTGTAGTGCTATATCAAATACGTACAACTTTCTTACTTAAAAGTGATAGGAACATACAGGTCTGTGTAATGATATATGAAATCACTCACGCTTTTATAACAGTGCAATTTGTAATGCTAAAAAAATTAAATGGCATACTTAAGCGAACACATTGTTTATAAAATATATTGAAATTTTGTCTTTTTCTGTCTTTAAAATTCATGCACATTACAGTCGATATACAGGCGAACATATAAACCATTGCAAACTTTTAAAATTCAAAAAGTTGATCACTTTGTCTATCAATGCTTCATTTGTATTATCGTTAGCGATATCCTTCCCCCAAATATACTTTTCCATAAAGAGGAAAAGTGTTCGTTGCATTTGTGCATGATAAATGCATCTTCTGTTTGCACGTGTCTCATCTGTAAGCAGTATGTTCTGCACGTTTGCGAGCAGTATGTTGTGATTCATTCACCCGACCACCTAAGGTACAAAACAGTAAATTCTAATTTCCCGTATCTTTCTCAAGCCCGCGCCCTGTGTTAATAGCACAATTTCGTGTTCGTCATCTGCCAACAGAGTTCGTATCATCTTCAGAGCATCAAAATTGTTTTACAGCACAAATAAAAATTCCTTGCAGCTGTTAATTATTTTTCAAAGGAAAGTTATTTTTTCTGCAGCTCTGTTTCTGACTTTGTCTCACCATGTTTTTCTCCCTCTATCTCTCCCCCTTTCGTTTTCTCACCACATCCAAGCAAGCCTGTGTGTATTCTTGTGCGCATGTCTGTCTGTATGCATGTAGAGGTGTCCAAGTCATTGGATGTTTGATTATGTATTCTAATCTCCGTTACACCTGAAGTATAAACAAAGAACTAGACAATTTAACAATAGAAATAATATAACTTCCTCTTTTCCCCTCAGGCACTAAGGAGACTTCATTTCTGTACGCCATATCTTCTGCTGGCCTGGTACACGAGTTTGCACGAGCGTGTAGTCAAGGGATGCTGGACAGGTGTACCTGTGATGAGTCCAACCCCGCGGAGAACAAAAAGACTTGGTTGTGGGGTGGATGCGGCGACAACATTCAGTTCGGCCTGCAGTTCACGCGGAGATTCTTGAAAAGGGCGAACAAAGCTGGCAAGGATATTCGGGCCAAGGTTGACCAGCATAACAGCCGAGTGGGGATACAGGTAAACTAACCACGGCCCGGGCAGGTATCGAGAAGCTCGAGGTTCACGTAGTGAGTGGTAGCGAGCTGATTATCTTTCTTGGTTGATGACATTTTCAGTTACCGCACAGGGTTTAGATTTGATTTAGTTATTCATTCCCAGGCCTCCTTCCTCTTCACCTCTCTTCCCTCGGATTGGTTACTCACCAAGCCCCCCCTCCCCACACACACACATGCTCACCTGCCAACCCGCCCGCCCTCCCACTCGCTCACTCACTGCGGATGAACGAACAGACACATAATAACATGACAAAAAGCACACACACACACACAGAATGAGACCTGGTCATCACTAGTATGTGTTGCGTGTTTGCGGTTGTATTCTCATGTGGTTGGCGTGCACTCTCCCGGTGTTATCTCCCCGTGGCTAGCCTTCAGCATAACTCCTTGCTTCAGCCTGACCACAGGTATAAGTGCGTCCCATCCCAACTTGATGACCTGACAGTTCGCGGGCAGCTTGCCCTGCGCGCTCTTCAGTGAGTGAAGGAAAGCGTAAGCAAATTATCACTAAAACTGTCGGCCGATTGACTGGATTAGCTTCCAGGAATGGGCAAACGTTGGTGTTGACCAGAGGATCAGGTTCGCCTTGCTTCCCCTCAAACACCAGAAAAAGTAAGCTGGGGTCTTGGAAGCTGAGGTCTTGCGGGGACGCAGCAGGCTGTAGGGATTCCGTTGGACATGCGCAGTCATATCTAGAATGCCAAGACGTACCCCTGCGTGGATTTTTCTCATACCTGACCACCAGAAGGTCGCTTCGGTTTTATTTGGTTGTCATTGCTTAACGTCCAATCACAAGCGAGGTGCATGGTCAGGACGGTGTTGCTTGGAACAAGTTAAGTGCGCTGACACAGTGTGACTTCTGTCGCAACACAGGCTTCAGTCCCACTTAGTCACACTATACTGACATCGTGCCAGTTAGTCCTAGTGCTGTTCTCTATAGCGTCTTGTATCTGGCAGGAAAACTACTAGATTGTCAATATTTAAGTCTTAGGTATAACTCGGCCGGGATGAGAACCATCGACCCCCCCCCCACCCACCAACTCTCAGACGCAGGCGCCTTAACCTCTAAACCACCGAGAGGGTCATTAAATGCTAAAGAATGGCACACTATTTACTCCTTTACAAATGTTTGAAAGGAGCTAACAAGTGATCATGTATCCACTAGGTGCCCATATCTGCTTGAAGGAGCGTAAAGGGTTTGCAGTTTTGGTAATAGGAAAATATGTGGATAATATTCAGCTGGTTTACAGTGCGCACGACCCTTTAACAGATACTGAGCGTCTCCAGTTTAGAATGTAGACAGCATGCCTTCTTAGTCTTCAAGAGGACTTGTGCATATTTAACAATTGTATTCTGACCCTATGCTTGTATTCTAACCTATCTTATATTCCACATGGTTCTTTATTTTTTTCCAGCTTGAAGGTTCATACTGACACCATGTTTGTATTAAGACATCATGATTGCGTGGTGATTTTGGAACTATTATTTGGATTTTGAATTTATGGTTTTGTTATATCTATATGCGTATTTTTTCATTGGTTCTTGCTTCCTTAAAAGCGTAAGATTTTCCTTTTTGTCCTCAACCTCTTTCTTGGCTAAAAATGTAAGGTTTTATTTTCGGCATTGCGGTTGTGCCGATTTCATTCAGTAAAACTGATTAGGAAGGAAAGAACAAAGAAAGAAAGAAAAAACCACACACATAGACTGACGGACAGACAGACATAAAGACAGACTGTCGAGGCAGCAGTAAAGTTATTTCTGCAGCACGACGAGCTTGGGGTTATATCTTGACAGTGTACAACAGATACTAATAACGAGGCGCTTATATTTACCAGCAATAAGTACACGTGGTTAATGTCTGTGAATAGCCTGGTCTTATGCAAAGAAGTGTCTGGTCTGCGTTACCCGCATCTCTTGTTTGAGGTTTCCGCTCCACATAAACCAGCGAATATGAGGCCCCGGCCTAGGTCAGCCTAGGTCAAGTCCTGTTACGACCTCCGATTAACGTCTCCTTTGTGAACTCTTCTTTGGTGGAGGAAAGGAAGTCAGATGACATGGCGCGCATGCGTGGGGGCAACGCACTGATGGGTGAGGACCCTGGCGTGACTGGCAGACCGACTTGCCGGCTCAGCTGCCTTCGTCTGCGACGACCAAATCCCCTAAAAGGATTAACCATATTGCCCGAAAATGCGTAGGGGCCCGAACAGTGGGCGAGATGCCCCGCGCCAATACTTGCCACCTCGTCCCAGAGACTGGGCTGGCGGGAAGCCGTCTCAGGTTAACAGTTTATAAACACGACGTGAAAAGAACGCGCAGCCACCTCTTCTGTCTGGGGACAAGCGGTCTTTTCACCGAGAATTCACTCGGTGGATGGTTCACGAACGCCTCTAAGTGCCTGCCTCTGTCAGCAAAAAGGACCAAGAAATGCTTTTTTTTATACCGCAGCCCGTCGCCAAATCTGTCTCCTTTCTCTAGCAACATTCTTCGTGTTTGCGTACTTCGCGATCAGTTACCTGGGTGTGTGCACGCTAATTCAGGTGAAACCAATTTCTCGGGGGAAGGAGGGAGCGGTAAGGGAGGAAGAATGCTGACTGGTGCCTCTGGGTGACACCTCAAGGAAGATAACTCAGGGTATCGAGAAAAGAATTCCGAACTGAAGCGAAAATGAGCAACACGAAATAGATGTAGGCATATATGTTTAATGTTCGGCCGTTGCATTTGACACGTTTTCCCGTGAAATCTCTGATAATTTTTTTTGTTCAGGTTATCCTTTTTTCTGAATCATCATCGTTTTCTTCTTCTTTCATAATCATCGTCTTTGTCGTCCTCAGAATATTCGTAAAGCATAATGTCGTATATTTCAGTCATCCTTACAACCACACAAATAATAACAATAGCTTGTCTATAATTTACTCGTAATATCTTTCTGAAGCTCCGTGACTTCTCACGGCTTTGCTAACCAACACCTGTCCTTAGAAATTCGCTGGGATATTGGGGGTGGGGTGGGGGACAACAAAAGCACACAACTAGATTTACACTTGGCGCCGCATAGCTACTTAGTATTTGTGCCATTGGAAATTCTTTGCTTGCACTCGCATGCCTCTCCCGTAGTCCATTCCGCGCGCGCGCGCGAGTGTGTGCGTGCCTACCTAGGGAAGTTTTCTGACTTCCCTGTTATCTCGTTATTCTTACAAGAGTTAATCACAAATGTGGGATGGAGGAGTTTCGAATTGGACAACTTTTAGCAGTTTGCGACATAAGCCTAGTCTTCTCGGACGAAACAAAACGGTGCAAGGTGTCGGCCTGTGTGCTACACATCTTAATCCTAAAATGTAAAGGGGTCAAACCGAACACATGACGTCCCTTTACAACCTCGCCGCGCCGCCCCCTCCCCGCCTTCCCACAAACGCATTTGAAGAGTTTTATTCATCGTTTCACAGCATGCAAAGTGTCCAGGGGCACGAGGTGTGAAATTTATGTGATAGCTAGGAACGAGACATATTTTGTTTACATTTAGACACCACAGCGCGGTGTTACACGCGACTTTGTTGGTTAGTAAGGCAAAAAGAGAAGTAGGACTACATGTCCCTATGTTCTTACAACCCACAAAGTCTCGACAGAAGAAGGAATAAGAAGTTTTGGGGTTATTTGCAAGGTGTATAGTGATTTATGTTTGATACGCCAGGCCAGAAGCAGAGGTTATCATTCTGAAAAGTGCTATCACTTTTCCAAGTGCAATATTTGTTGATAAAGACCTGGTAAGCAGGGACTAGAGGGAAAGTCAGCAAAAGGTTTTCTTCACTACAGCACCTCTGACCAAGCGTGCACATCATACTGCTAATAAAAAAGTAGGAATAGCCCCCCCCCCCCCACACACACACACCAGTTTCATTGGAAAGCCTTCTCATCTTTTACCATATTTGTCACACTGACTGATAATTGAAAAAGCTGTCTGCTTAAAGCCCGCCAAGTGTCTGCGAAGCTGAATAAGGAACTCTTGTAAGGCCGCTTGACAAACGCCAGAGCTTTGCGTCGCTCGCCACGCAATCTGACTCAAAGCGAAGATCTTCTACTGACACACTGTTTTCCAATTTTCCTGCGACCTTTTGGCCTCGAAGGTTGGTGAGAGCGACACCTATATCATCAGGGTCGTCGGCTATTCGACGCAGCAACACAGGACGGGGAGACAAGTTAAAGAAACCAGACTTGTCCGCTATCAACGGCATTTTTCAACCACCCGCGCAGGACGCCGGGAGAACCCCTTAGGCGCAAAGCTCTAGTTCTCTCCCTTGGCTTTCCTTGTTCTTCCACCTATTTCTGCCGTTCCGACTTTTCGCTGGTTTATCGGATATCGGATATCGGAAACTTCTGGATGCTAAGACAAGAAGAATGGGGTGAATATAAATGTTTCGCAATGTATGATGTGCTTAATATGAAAACAACAGCAGCAGGCGTCTCTGACAACTGACAAAAACTTCGATATTTTTGTACATCAATTCCCAAACAACAGTATGTTAACATGAACATTTCATTTGTGATAACATGCAATAAGTGTGTTCACAGTGACAATGCGTTTATTGGGTGATTTACCAGATTAAATGTATGAGTTGACTAAAGCACCCACGTATGAAAAACACAATTATTTGATCCTCTGTGTGTGTGTGTGTGTTTGCTCGCGCGCTTCTCTGTACAAGGTCCAGCGGGTGCATAGCCTACAAAGCCAGCCTTAAGTACACTGTCATAACAAAGGAATCTGACACTAGGAATCTCACGACCAGTTGTCTGGTTCAATAATATAGTGCTGCAGCTATTAGTTTTCGCTCCAGAAAAGATTATTGCTTACCAGGGATGGGCAGATATGGTAGCGATATAGCCCATAGCCAATAGAAATTTAATCTTGCTTGGTCATTTGAAATCGTAAATCACTATGGCAACATTCGGTTAATCGATTTTTTTGCCCGAATTCCGTAATTCTTAAAAATGTGCTACCCGGGCAGACTGTCATACAACAACAACAACAACAACAATGGAAAATTCAGGCGTATAGGGACTTTCAAAAATTACTAATCCGTCGGGCTAGTGACAGTTTTGGAACTGCCCCTTCCCTTAGTCCACTTATAGTCGTCGCTGGCTTATTTTCAATCGTATGCAAGCCAGACCTTGTTCTTTTACGCACATGCGTCTTGTTGTTCTCTATTTTTTTTTTACGTTTTAGCCCTCGTTTGTCTGCTTTGGTGATTAAACGTTTTTGTATTTTAACTGCTTCCATGCTGTTCCTTGATCAAAGCATAGTAAACATACATCAAATTATGGTATATGTATATGTCTATGCGTTATTTCAAATTTTATGTCTAAAGTTTTCTGTAGACTCAAGGACGGTCATCGCGCTCTTTCACGAGTGTGAAACAACAACAACAACAACAACAACAACAACAACAACCTTGGTTGGGTTGCAGTTACCTTTCGCACTTGCCTTTCCAGTCGTAGGAGCGGTCGTATGGCCCAATTTACGTGTATTTTACGTCAATCTTTACGAATGGACAGGCGATACAAGCAGCCACCCCCCGTCCCTGCTCTGTGAGCCGCTGATGATAGCCCTTACATCCTGGATGTCTGTATCATCATTATCGGGCGCTCACTTTTCATGTTACTAGCACTGGAACAGTTTGGATATATTTCTTGCATCCGCAGATGTAAAATACTTAATAACAACTAAAAATTCGTGTATCGTTTCTCGATCGGGATTAAAGCAAAGGGAAGCTACCAACGTTTGTATGCTGCGCACACTGGTAAATTTACCTCCCCTACCTCCTTCATGGCCTGGTCACTACCAGAAGAAATGTTTAGAAGGTACAACGACCATTAGGCGAAAATGTGAGCTTACACGAAGGATAGGAAACACTTATATATCCCGCGTAAATGCCAAATGGTAACTCACACATTTTTTGCACGGTGGATAAGAGGCGATTGCAGCATTGATTGCCGAGTTAAATTGAATCCTGATGGTTGCACTATCTCCATTTATTGGTAAATGTGAACGTAAAAACACTGGCTGGACGACGCTGAGTTTGCCACTGCTGATTCAAAGGGATGCAAACTCTAGTGAAAACCAGCTTTCGGGCCAATCAGGTGTCTCCCCCATTTTTCTTCCTGTGACCGGTGCCACAGGGTCAGTCACATTTTATTGACCCTCAAGGCAAAGCTCTCTGCTGCGTCCCATTTTATTGATGGAATCTGTTCAGACGCATTTCAGTCAGGCAAATATGGAACGCTGGATTGTATTTTTTTTAAAACCATTGAACAGTCGTTGGCAGAGAAAAGAGGGAAAAACAACAAAAATATCTCACACAACAACAACAACAACAACAACAACAATTTGCATGTATTAAAAATAATTTTTTTCGCAACGTCTGCGTTTCGTGGCAGTTCCCACATGCCCCGTGAAGGAAAGAAGAATGGAATTCTAAATTTTAAACAACCATAGACTATTCATGTAGCGTTTATAGTACGTTTAGTAATCGTTTGTGTGCGTGCCCGCACGCGCGTGTGCATTAGATTGGGGCTTCACAAAACCTCAGGCTAGTGCAGCATTTGTTAATTAAATAACACTTGACTGAGCCCTGGTTCTTCTTCACGATATCTGGGACTGTAGCGCTTTTATTTTTGCCTGTGAAATAATTTAAATGATGGACAAGCAGAATTTGGCAATAAAATGAGAGTTTTAATTGTCTTTCGTTACAGGTCGTGAAACAGCAAGTGAACACAACCTGCAAGTGTCATGGCGTCTCGGGTTCCTGCACCGTCAAGACCTGCTGGCTGCAGTTAGCCCCCTTCCATTCTGTCGGCAACATTCTGAAGCGCAAGTACGAGAACTCCGTGCAGGCCGTATCGTACACCAACCAGGCCACGGGCCAGACTCAACTGGCCAGGCGGCGAGAGATGGCCGGAAGCAACTCGCCCAAGTCTCGTCAAATCTCGGTCTCGCTGAAGCGCGGGGAGCTGGTGTACATGGAGGATTCGCCCAGCTTTTGCCGCCGCTCCCGCTACTCGCCCGGCACGAGCGGGCGCGCGTGCTCCAAGGCCGGCAGCTGCGAGTCCATCTGCTGCGGGCGCGGCTATAACGTGCAACATCGGCGCGTAAAGCGCGCGTGCCAGTGCGAGGTCATCTGGTGCTGCATGGTCAAGTGCAAGGAGTGCGTGGTGGAGGAGGAGATCTACCTATGCAAGTGACGTACGGATGTCGGACAAGTACCATACGAGTGACGTGCGGATGTCGGACAAGTACCATACGAGTGACGCGCGGATGTCGGACAAGTACCATACAAGTGACGTGCAAGGAAGGCATGCAAGATGAGGAGGAAGAGAAATCACTACCTATGCAAAGTGAAAATCGCTGCCTATGCAAGTGACGTGTAGGTTAAGTGCCAGAAGGGCGTTCCAGGTCATTCCCTGGAGGCGACGTCCAATTGTCGCATGGGCAGGTGCAAAGATTCCCTGCGGGAGCGAGCAGGATAAGAGGACGCAAACACGCCACTACCAACCCAGGTGTGTTGGTAGGAGGCGACTAAGAACGGCCTCTTCCTACCCTTTTCTCTACTGAAAACGAGGCCCCCATCCCTTAAACAAGTCTTTCCAGATCGCTGAAGCCGAAAACACGGCTGTGACGAGACACGAGCAAATACGGTTTTACACGAGCAATATAAACGAGCAAAGACAGGAAACACGATTATCTTTGTGTCAATGCCGGAATTTCGGGGCTTGGGTTCTTTTTCTAACGAAACGATCGAAAATACAGTCATGACCACTGGTCCCCTGGCCCCTTATCTCAGTATTCTGTTTGGATGACACATTAGAGACCACCTTTGAGATCGTCGTTTTCATGGTTAATGACAGACGTTAATGAAAGACAAATAGCGATTTTCATTTATTTCTTTAAAGTGTTTTCAGAACAGCGATGGAAGAAAACCATAGACGAAAGATTATTCCCCCCAAATCCCTCCCAGTCAAGAAGTCAGTAGCAAAATATAGGCCGCGTCTGCATGTAGAGGCACGAACAGCAACGAAAATATTTTGGCTTTTGCATAAATCTGCTGGGGTTAAAACTGGATGCGGCATTCGCTTTTTTGGGGTTGTTGTTTTGGTTGATCAGTTAGTATTGAATTAACTTTATACACTATCCCCAAACAAAATGCTTCATACCCAAGGGATGGTTGCCGAATGGGCAGTATACACGGGTTGAGCGTCTTTGAGGTTACATGGGGCAAGGAAGAGGCGATCACGTTCTGTGGATGTGATTAGCTGGGAGTCAGTTTCTTGGGCTCTGTGGCGGACGGAATGCACCCAGTGTTCAGATCAGGCAACGGAATCACCCTCTAGATTTTCAAGCAAGGGAGTGCGCATGTGCTGAAACCCACCCCAGAAACTCTCAACTCGTGAACTGATGTCCAGAAAATTTTCACGGCACCGCCAGCACGTAAAAGTTGACATGGGAACATTTTTTGACGTGATTGTTGATTGTGTAATGTCACGGCACCAGCGTATGCTATATCATGAAGGGGGTGTAGGAAGAAAGAAAGAGAAGGGAGTAGAGGGAAGAGAAGGAAAACTGCTGACCGCCAGCTCTGTAAACAGGTGTCACATGCAGAGAAAGTATATTTGCTGGACGCCGGATACAAAACTGTACCTTCTGTACTGTTAGCCAGCACACGTTACCACCGCTTTATGGGTCGTCCGCTTTCTATCCCCCTTCCCCTCATGGATGTAAAAAGGCTGGTCAACAGTACTAAAGTTGTATGAGCTAGAAAGAAAGAAAGAAAGAATGAAAGAAAGAAAGATTAAGAGGAGAAAAAGATGGATTGTGATAATGTGCCCTGTATTCGCTCGCGTGTGCGTGGACGTGACTTGTGAAGGTCGGATGAATGATGTAAGGAGACACTCCTTCATACCCAGTGGACAGCTGTAATGGATGCTAGTGTGTGTTGTTTGCGAAGATTTTACTTGGGGAGCAAAGTTACATATCAAAGCAAAGGTAAACGTGTCCGCACCGTGCGAAATATGGGATAGTTGTATGACAGGAAACATGGTCCATGAGAGAAATGAGATCAGCTGGACGTCCTAATAAAAGACTTATCGGAGAGCAGTGTAAATATTGGCACTGTGATTAAATTTTTCACCTTGTGTTCAAATTTGTTTGTTTGTTTTTTGTTGTTGTTGTTGTTTTGTCCAGCACCAGTTGCTTTGGAAATGAACGATTATTTTTGTTTGTTTTAGAAAATCCAAGGCTCTACATCTCATTTACTTTTATTTACACTCGCAGATGTTTTCCCCCCACGGAAACATGACATGCTATGTACTCGTAGTGTACCCAACTGAAGCATAGGTCTATCGATATTGTTTTGGGGGAAAATCCAGGGTTTGCTTGCATGGACGATCTTAACTCCTGTTCATACGTAAAGGTGCAAGCAAAATACACAGGGCGAACGGACTTTACGACCATCCTTATGGCCGGAAGAGTAATGACGAACCCTCATGCAAGCCAACCCAGTAACGAAACAGCCTGCTTATTCAATCTGAGGACCGAGTGATGGACCGACTAACCAGACAAAAGAGAAAGAAGACAAGAGAACAGATTGAACTTGTGCTTTTATTGCGTTTTCCATCCCTGTGCCATTCTAAAGTCGCTTTCGGATCAGACCATGCGCTGTAACAAGGTGATAAGGGATCTTGTGTGACAAACGGCCTCATAGCGATCACAACTGGCCATTGTGACTTTATCCTATCGAAGGGTTCTCTAATATTTACTTCATATGACATGATGGTGGCCGCACGCAACTGGGCAAAGTCGTAGGCAAATTTTTCGCAAGGAATTTCTGCAACTGCATGCTTTTAAGGACTAATTTCGACGAAGGCTTTCTATCTACAGTCAACGTTTCCTCAGCGAGCTGTTAGCGAAAATGTTTGTCTGTGAATAGAAGAATATAATTATCTGATCCAAGTTTACTGAAATAAAATTATTTTCTATTGCAATTGACTTGACTAAGTTATTATGGCTGGATTCATTTGACTTATTCGAACATTGCTTAGAAGCAGTAACTATTTTCTTTCTGTAACCTGAAAATGACTCTGAAATGAATTTTTATTGGCCGACGTGTGCCGAAGACTAATTTATCCCGCCGCCTCAGCCCACGCGATAAATATAGTTCTACTATTTAAATATGCATTTTCTTCTATTATACGCTGTTTTGTTGTCTTTCTTCCAGGCAGTACAGAAAGTTATATATATATATATGTCTTATTAAATTATTCTGCATGTTTTTTTAAAAACTTAATTATCTTTAACGACGTTTCCATGTATATGTCAATGTTCATTGGATACAACAAAAACGACAAAAGTATGCTGTTTCTCAATCTACTTGATGTTCGTGAGACAAGGTTTCATACCCACAGGTTAGCGTCTTTTTAACGGCACTATTTACACGTGCCATTATGAGGATAAAGAAGAGACGTTTTTAGTATTTTCAGTCGATGCTGCTACCTGTTAGTATTGTTTTTATTGAAATTATTTAATTTTGTTTGTTCGCCGAGCTCATTGTCCTCGTGTACTGTCCAAAACATGTGTTTACGAAGAGCAAAAGCGATATGTGTAACTTGTATGAATGCCGAAATTTCGAGTTTTCAGTAAATACAGTTTGGTTTGGCACATTTTGGGATAGTGATGAACTAGCTGTCTCCTCGTTATTCTACCCATTTAAGGTAAACAGGGTACATTTTAAACGGAAATGTACTTAAAATTTTAGTCACTTTTCCGCTGCTTGTGGATATCCCTGCTTACTCTGACCGTGTCCTCCCTTTTCAAACCATGATTCCTTTTCACTGTTTGTTTCAGACGAGTTTGGTGTCTTTATTCGTTTTAATTTGGGTTTTAGATTATTATTTTTTTGTTAGCAAGATTGAAGGTCGTCAGCAGTTTATAGGGAGGAACAACAGGATTTAGGGAGGGTATAAAGGAAGGAAAGAAGGAAGAAATATATGAAAGGAAGTAAGAAAGAAGGAAGCAGGAAAGAAAAATAAAGAAAAAAGATAGTAACAAAGAAAAAGAAGCAAGGGTGAACGAGTTAAAAAAAGAGAAAAAGAAAAAAAAGTACTTCAAAAACAAGACAAAATGCGTAAAATCCTTGCTTAACTGCCCAAATTTTGCTTCGTATTTTGCCGAAACTTGACTACGTATTACAGCGAACTCGGACGAAAGTTCGTCCTTACGTAACGACGACTGATATGACATTGCTGGTTGACAATTGGACGTCTTCCACATAGGAACAGTGGCGTCTGTTTTCCCCCCTCTATATTGTCACCTGTTTCTATTTAGTATTTATTGAAATATGTAACATAGACAAGCAGTGTGTAGACTCCGCCATCAACATTCCTCGTTGGTACATAGTCATTGCTAATGTATGTATGCAAACTTTTCCTACAAGGACTCGCTCTCCAGGCTTTGCTGAGGTCCGCTTTAAATGACGCTGTATATACCTACGGATTAAGTCTTTACGCTGCCGACTGTATATGTATGTGTATATATAGTTTTGCCTCTTATGTACTTTTGCACTTTCATTAAAACTTGCCGTAGTACCTGAACATTCAAACACGTTGCATATATTTATTGTGTGGTTGTCTGGTGGATGAAGAACGCAGGATAGAAGCAACAAATCTGTATGGCCTTCAGAAACTAGGTAATCCATCAAATGTGTTCGATGCAATATCACAAGGCAAGACTCTTTAGGTACTAGAAAAAAATCATTAAAAAAATATTTTAAAATATTAACTGCCTTTTACACTATACGGATCAGAAAATATGACCACTGTTTTAAAAGAACATTACCATTTAAACACAGTACCATAAGAACATGCAACAGTTAAAAACAAGTTTTCTGAAAGTTATGATCGTCGTGAGACAGCTAGGTGAGGGGGGAGTAGTGGGGAGGGTGAGGGTGGGGAAGGATCTATACTTGAACATCAAAGTCTCATGGCCTCACCAGGACCTCACCTGTCAGAAGCAGACAAGTACTTGTGCCGGGAAATTTAAAAAAACTTCTTTAACAAGCGTAACTAGTCATATAAGTCTATTTAGATAGCAAAATGGCACATCTAAAATTTTCCCCTTTCTATCATAAATTTAGTTTTGCTCGTAGTTGCGTATAATCCAATGAAAAAAACTAGCTGCATTTAGTGGTTTAGTATCGCATTAGGAGCCTTTGCTTGCGAAAAGGTCACTAGCATATCAAAACCAAAATAAACAAACATATTTTCAATTGCGGGAAATTTAAAATCCTGTGCAAAGGCCTTTGAAGAAGAAAAGAGATCTGATTAATTTATTGGCTGGATGGGTGTTAGACATTATGTTAGCAACGAAGTCACAGTCAGGAAAGAAAGCGTGATGAAAGGTGCAAGGGCAGACAACTTTATTTCCCATCACTTGATGTAAAACGCAGTTAAATGAGCTACAAAAAGCTTAAAAACAGAGGAGGGATCAACTGTGCCGGACAATTAAAGGACCCGAACGCACAACATTGTGCATCAGCTACAAATACACCTTACCACAATGCTATTGTCAGTCCACTAATTTTGTTGGCGCGTAGACTTGCATTCATCTGCAGTGAGTTTTACCATGCAAGAACAATGGTGGATACTCGCTTCAGGGCAACATATTTCATTTTACATGCAGACGTAAACTAATCTTAACATGGTGGAAACAATGAATATTTGTATTTGCACATGGTGTGCCATATTTTGTGTTACTGCTTCAATAAAACGTCATCGTACAAGAACTGCGTAAAGAGGACGCCACTAAGACGAAAAAAATTTGTATTAACACGAATATGAGTCCCTGGATCCACGGCTTCAGATGTAGGACTTATGTGCTACCCAAGGTTCCTTGCGAAGTCCAGTTCGGCAATACCCTTCATGCTTGGCGATGCACTGATCTTGGGTTAATTCTTTCCGGTCGGGGCGACAGGGTAGGTGCAGGTGTTAGGAAAAAAAGGGGGGAATCGACATGACATGCACAGAAAATTAGTTTGATTATGGCATTAACGATACATCATCAAACAAGCAAGTATAGGCAAGAAAATTAATAGAGACAGAAAACCGACCGACAGCACAGCAGTCACCCTTTTGTCTCTCCTCCACACACGCACACACGCATGCACGAACGCACTCACACGCACACACCCGCACGCACACGCACACGCACGCACGCTTGCACGAACGCACTCACACGCACGCACGCACACACATTCTCTCGGTCTTTTCACGCACACATATACACGCGCGCGCTCACACGTTCACACTCAGGCACAAAGTGAAGAGTTCTGTTGCTGCACTGCCGTAACTTGGTGGTCAGTTACTAACTCACGGCAAGCATGAGGGGATTGGGGTACTTTTCTGTTGCCAGACCATTAGTAAGTGCTAAGCTACTCATGAACTTCTTTCGCATATCTTTTAACCTGGTAAAAACTGAAGATGAGATAAATGTGCCGATGAAATTTCAAATCCTATGCTCGAAGTATCAAACGGCTTCATTTATTTAAACGTTCACATTAACAAAATTCTAGCGAAGTTGTCACAGCTCACGCGAATCTTTCTTCTCCAGCCATAGTAAGGAAAGATAATCCAGGAAACCAGAAAGTTTGACGCCATTTCTCATTACCTCCCTTAGTCTGTACTGGCCTGGCTGAGAGTCAGTTTGGAAATATGGCACTGTTGTGGGGGATGGGGAGGAGGGGTGTCAGCGTCGGAGCTGTGTGTTGGAGGTTGAGGGTTCAGATCCAGGGGTGCCTAAGGACTATATCCTAGAGTTAAACATGGCGAAGACTCCGTTTAGGCAATCTCCGTGTTAATCTCCGAGCATGGCATCCTACCCCGTAGTACGAAATCCTCACTTTTCCTGTAAACAAGTTATTATAGTAGTCCCCTTTCTTCGAAGTACTGCGAATACTTTTTCGACAAAATCTCAATGCCTTTCATTTGCCAAAATGTATCTTCATTGTTATGTTACACATATTCAGTAGATTCAGTGAGTTTAACACAGCTAGAAGTCATAAGATCGATGAAGCATGCGGAAAAATCAGAGCTGTGTCAGACGTTTTACGGGGGCTGGCATGGAATCCTGCTGGACAAAAACTGGAGGAGGGGGGCGGATCATTTTTGATGGATTATTTTATAGGCAAGCTCACAGTAGTACATTTCCATCAAAGGTTTTTTTTATAAGAGTTTTTCTAAAAAATCTTTTTGGACATTTCCTCCTTTTTTTCTTCTTCTGCTATTCTTTTCTACTGTCTATCTGTACCTCACTTATTTGTTTAGCGACATTTTTACAAATGGGTGATCATTTACTGTAAATTGATTTATTTTAAATTTATGGAACTGCAAACTCCCTTGCGGGTGACGTATCAAAATAAAAAAAGAAAACAATTTGTACTTCAGACGAAACGGTTTTTTTCCCATCCAGCATCTCTCGAAAATGCCTAGACCCAGACGTGGGTGTGTGGCAGGACTTGCGACACATGAAAAATGCATTCAACAAATGTTTTTGTTGTCTGGTACCTCATCTTCCTTTCGTATGCACTGCCCCATCCATTGCTTGAAACAGATTCTCTAGGAAGAAATAAGGAGTGTGCATTTACTTTTAAGGACTTGTTTGAAATAAGGTGAAACGTTCGGAGATTGGTGCTGTACGTAACAACGTTATTTCCACACCCTTCTTCCTGCGCGAAGTTTGGTGGTTCAGCGCCGGGCTTCATAAGAGCTTGTGTCTCTGTTCATACGTAAAGATCTACGTAAAATACACAGGACGAACGAGCCTTGCGGCCGTTCTTATGACGAAAGAGGCAGACATGAACGCTCACACAGGCCAGTCAAGGTTCTAAAACGGCTTAGAATTGAGGCTTTCTCGTACGCCTTGAAGCAAGTCCTTCATGGGAACCCTCAGCTGTCTTTTGGAAGGTTCGTTAAATGTAGCTACAGTGATTCTTGGTGCTTACATCAGGTAACTTGAACAGGTTTTTTTTAAGTGTCACTCTGTAGTGTAACAATGCTTCGTTTTTCTATTTGGTCTTTCTTGTTTTTCAACCATCTCTTCCAGATCATCATCATCATCATCATCATCATCATCATCATCATCATCATCATCATCATCATCATCATCATCATCATCATCTCTCCCCCCCTCCCCACACACACACCACCATATTCCTCCTCCAAGTAGGGACAAGGGTAATCTTTTCGGATTTCGCTTTCACCGTACTAAAAATACCTTCAACCTTGCCTTTAACCTCCAGTCGTATAGAGGAACGGAACTCAAAGAAGGCAATTAACCCTTGGATTGTCTAAAATCTTCTGATCCTTGCTCAAACTTCATTCCCACCTCCAGAAGGGCATCCTCAAATAGCGCAGGATTATGTCGACGGAATGAGGATCTTGTCTGAGCTGAACCCCTTAGCCGTGGGAACAGGCAAGCAGACGCTTCTCACCAAACTGTTAATAGCCTGCTGTGGTCATTCCGACTTCCGCACAGGGTCGAGGGCGTTGACTTGCGCCGGCGCGGCAACCAGCTTATTATGAGTTCCCGTCTCTTCTCGCGGGCTGCGTGACATGCGACAGTCAGTACACGTGACCTCGAGATATGGCAGATCCCAACCTTGGCTTCGACTGGCAAGAGAGGGAACCGAAGTGAGCGATCGACAGTTACATTTTGTCGAAGGCAACTACGTGATATGAAAAAGAAGAGGATGGAAGCAACTTTGGAATTCCCGCTAGGATGATGTTATTCGCATAACCTGTTTTGCTGGCGTTATCTCTGTTCAGTAGCTGTCTAGTGTCCTTCTTCAGCAAACAAATCCTGCCAAACGTCTGCCCTGGGTTGCCTGGGGGTTCCCATTTCCTCTCCAGACACAAAAAGATGCAAGTAAAATACGCAGGGTGAATGGATCTCAAGGCCGCGGATATCACTGGCATGGCAGATATGCAACTTGGCCTTGCAGACATTGGCAGACATAGACTGGCGGACATAGAAAGACTGGCAGACATAGACAGACAGGAAGACAGACAGGCAGACAGACGAACTTAGACAGGTTGCTATAGACAGACCGGGAGACACAGACAGGAGAAGGCTGTGTGTGTGAGAGTGAGAGAGAGACTGAAATCTTACGAAAGGTAGATGACTGTCAAACGTTCGGGACTTCTGAATCCGCTGCAGACGGTGGAACTGTCACGGTCCCTGTAGAAGTTGTAACCTGGAGAGATCAGCGGGTTGTGTCAAGAACGTCAGTAAATGTTTCTGTTTCCGCACGTCAACTGTCACAAAACAGAAAAGCAAGCAATGATGTGGTTTGTGAGATATGGTTTAAAAATGAATGGGCCTAGCCTGGCTTGCCTGCCTTAGGAAGACCCATGAGGACTAAATGAGCTGTAAGAACAGTGAACACTGTAATAGTCACAGACATAACACTATTACAATCAACCCAAAAAACAGAGAGAGAGAGAAAGAGAGAGAGAGAACTGGTTTAAAATTCTAGTTAAAATGAATGATCATCTTCGTGGCCGTCCTTGTACGTTGTCATTATTATCATCGACGACAACATCACGAAACCAAACGCCTTTGCCAAAAGAAGAGGTATTTCGCATGGAATGCTGCAGCTGCTGGCACTTAACGCTGGCTCGAGCACCGAAGCAGACGACCGTTTGAAATATTATTAATGGGGCGTCAGTTCTCGTCAGTTCTCGTCAGTTCTCGCTCCACTGAGGACGCTAGCACAGCTGGAGGAGTGGACGTTATCTGACATCTAACGATCTTCATTTTCGTCCGCAAAATTTTGTGAAAGTGATAATATTGGTGAAATGCCCACACTAATGCGGGCCACTCTGCCTGTGCCTTACACCTACAAGGGCTGTCTGGCTGCTTGTCTGTGTGTATATTTGCCTGCCTGTCTGCTTGTTACCTGCCTGCCTGCCTGTCGGTCTGTCTGGTTCTCTGCCTACCTCTCTTCCTGTCTGCCCATGTGGCTCGCATCCATCCCACCTGCTTGGGCAGCGCCCGGGTAGCTGAGAGGCAGCGCCCGCGAGGTGTTGTTGCTCGCTGCCACCTGGGCTCAAACGCCGTGTACTGTCTTAACCTCCCGATCTCTATTGAGCTATTTTTTTTCAAAAATTAGGAATGTGAGGTAATAACATCAAGCAGACTTCTTTTCTTTTAACTGAGTTCAAAACCCCGAACTTCCTGGTGTCCAAACATCGACTTTTGTATGTGAAGTTAAGTACCTTTCTAATCCTAAACGCCGGCTTCATCCCTAACCCCTCCCTATCCCATAACCCCACGCAAAAGGAAAATAAAACAAGAAAAAAAAATCCAGCGCATTTTATGGGACTTGACCAAATGCTTCCAGCCTGCAGCAACGACTGCTTACACCACCCGACCATAAAGTGTTGCTGGCAAGCGAGTGCGCTGAAAAAAAAAAGTTGCACTGTGAAGTTCTGCCTGTCGGCCGACGGCAGTTGAGGCGAGGCAGCAGGTCGCACCAACACGCGGTAGTTCGGCGCCGTGACCTCTCAACTGCCGCAGTTTGGGAGCTGTCCGAGCGGATGGGATAGATGCGTCCTCACTGGCAAAAATCCACGAATATTGTAATGCATATGGAAGGACAAGCCTGGCTGGTTGGTTGGTTGGTTGGTTGGTTGGTTGGTTGGTTGGTTGGTTGGCTGGCTGGCTGGCTGGCTGGCTAGTAATTTTATAGGGTTATTGTGTCCACATCTTGATTTCGCCATGTGGGGATGTCAGATTGATAGTTTCTGTAAGATGGCGTCTGCGCAGAAGCCGTTTGACGTTCGGCGCAAGGGCATGGAGCCTGCACAATGTTTAACTCTAGAACTTAATCCTTGGCCAAACCTGGATTTAAATCAACCACCAAGCTTCCACACTCTAGTCCGAAGCTCCATTCTGAGATATATTCAGCATCTGCACCGGGCGAGGGCTCACGCGTGGGTTGGTCACATGACACTGCGTCCACAGCTTGAGAATTCTTTGTCCAGTCTATCATTATAAGGACACAGAATAAAGCTAGCAACAAGAATTAAACTGGATGAAAGACAAACTAAAAACACCCCTTTCCTCTTTCCTCAGATCCTATCCCCACTCCACCCCCCCCCCCGA
>SMGT01002113.1:359749-372210 GCA_004794575.1 Lanistes nyassanus | reverse complement strand
CCCCCCCCCCCCCCCCGAAAAATCGCTTTCTGTCATAATGCTTCCTAAAGTTTTTGACACAAGTTTTTCATTTGCTCACTGTTTCCTATAGCGAGGCTGCTCCTACAAACAAGGCAGAACAATTTTAATAGAAGCTATTGCCCCAAGCAGTCTAAACTCAAGCTCCTTGTTGGTAAAATTAGCTCCCCTGTTTCGGCCTCTCTAGGCTTCAGAACACCGGACAATCTGTATCTAACTGAACCTTGGTGCAAAGTCGTAACAAGGCTAATAATCTACACGACAAACACAACGCAACGAATTTTGTGATCACATCTAGCCATAGCCAACCTCTCTGTTACAGAAAACAACTCACGCCTACAATGTACTGTGGACGCTCTGTGTAGAAAGTTATCAAAACTTGGCGTGTCGCTTCAAGGGCGTCTCTCCCACCACATTGAGTAAGCTCCCATTTGGAGGCTAACAGCGTCAGTAGAGTCTTTGATGGCGGCGCTATATCCAGAAACATTTCTAAGATATTAACCACAGTTACTTTGAGGAATGAAATAATGGGTCTAGATAGCTATGCTGGTAGATCTGCGGACTAGCAAGTGGATGTTGGTTCCAACCCAGGAGTGGTCAAAGATTATTTCCCTGAGTTAAACATTGTGCAGACGCCAGTCAACTGTTGCTCCCCCCTCCCCGAAATTAATTTGCCTCTCTGGACTACTCATCTTACTCCAGCTGCAAGTCTGGTGGTTCTTTGAGTTCGTAGCTTAGTAACAGAAACTCCAAGAATCCCCCCCCCCACCCTCAGTGCGAAATCACCGCAACGTGGAAGCCCTGTCCTAAAATTACATTTACGTGCGTATGTATGTATATACCTACGCATAAAATAAAAATATATTTGAAGGCGGTATTATTTTAAGAACGCGCTCAGGCTGCAGGTATTTTATTTCATTCTCATTAGAAACACAAATGTAACTGTGTGCGTGTGTTAGGGGAGGGAAAGAGGCAGGAGGGGTTGGCTGGGTGACGCATAGTTGTGTTGGAGATGTGGAGGACAGCAGGTTGGTCTGACGATAACAATACAGGGTGAATACGCATGCGATTGTTCATATCGATCAAATATTCTTTTTATCAGAATGGATTCTTTCTTTCTTTCTTTCTTTCTTTCTTTCTTTCTTTCTTTCTTTCTTTCTTTCTTTCTTTCTTTCTTTCTTTGAAGACAGTAACGTAGTACCAAACAAATACACAAACTTCCTGTTTTGTTTGTTTTATGTACCGTTGTATTTACGACCTTAGATTATTTCAGTTCACTCATGTACTGTCCAGGGATGGCTTGCATGTGTATTTTACGTCCACCGTTACACATGAATAGGGTATAAGGAGCTCATGCAAGCCAGCCCAGTATAGGGAAAGGAGTACATCTCCAGACCGTGCATGTGCGATATCTGTACCTCCATAATATGGTAGGGAAATATGTTTGTCCTTTTGCTTCATTAGTTATTTTCCCCAGATGGTTCTTTGAGTGCGAACGTTCCAGAAAAAAAGACAAGCTGACACCTCAACCCCTCCTCTCCTATCTTTTTTTTCATCTACTGGCAGATGAAAGGCAGCGTCTGTGAGTCAGATACTTGCCAGTAGCGTAATTAACACGTCGTGTCGATAAGGTTAATTCAAGGCGCAATTCTGAGTCACCATCGACAACTGCAGAGACAAGCGCCCCGTTTATCTGAAAATGGTGCAAAAATCTAGTGGCATTGAATCTGTAGTCAAACTGACAACCGACATCGATGAGGTGATGGCGTATAATTCGCACTCGCTTCGTGTAGCCGGGAAATCAACTCTGTAGGTGTGCATGTGTGTGTGTGTGTATGTGTGACGTTCGTGCGTTCAACGGTGTGTGTGTGTGTAAAAGTGTTGCCTTTACGGTCGCTGAAAAGTACTGTGGATGAAAGACAACAGGGGCAGCAACTCAAGATGATTCGTTTCGAGCTCGTGGGACGGCCGCCGCCATTACACGAGGCGGTGCATCAAAGAGTTTCTGACTATCTTCCAAGGCTAGCGGCGACATCAAAGCAAATCATGCGGTTTAAATGCAAACACTTGTGTAAAAGCTCCAGGCGATATACAGTCCGTGATCACTTTCTCTTGCTCGCGTTATGAACATTTGCATGTCCAGATCCTTATACACAGAGATTTGGGAAGGTCCTTGCAGCGAACGCTAGAGAGCGTGAACGCCATATTGCAAAAGAGACAAGCGCGACCAGTCGTAGAAAAGAGAATAAAGTTCTCCTAGCGCTAACCTATTCGAGAAATGGATTTGGGGCTGAACAAGAAGCTAGAATGGAGTCGAGCTCTTGTCTCCTGCTTCTGTCCTGTGTATGTCCGAAGGACCAAGGTCCCAATAGGTGACTGGAGAAGGAAAACAAAACTTTTCTCCGGTGTTTACAACCACCGTAGGCACGGCAAGAGTTCGGCCATCTTGAAAGTGAACTCCTTCTTGGGTATCAGAGGCTTTTTCAGAGACGTGCCAAAATGATTCACACATGAGCGGGAGTTGTCGTTCCTTCCTGAAGAGGTGCGGTCTGGGCTGAGAGGACCTGAACAACTTCCGTGGAATGGTTCCGATTCAGGTAGGCATGCCACTGTGTTGCCAGTGTTCCTGTGAGACTGCCCTAGAAAACTACTGTGTTCATATTTTAAAATTAGGAAATAATTTAAATTATTATTTACAACTGTTACCTTGGGTCTAATTTTCATAGCTGCCAGCAAGTGACATTAACTAGTGCAGTATTTTGCCTTTTCATAAAATGACAAACTGAACAATGACAGTCCTTTTGTCAATTATGACGTAAGAGATTTATTAAAGAAGGGCAACTTCTTAGCAGAGATGTTTTTCTTATGTCACACGAATCAGCACTGGTATTGTTGATGGACTTCTTTTTCTGTAGTTTTGCGTTTTAATAATTTTTCGTTAAGAAGATACCAGAAAAAATCCAGTTTTATGGAATAGTCTATAAACGACAGTTATATAATCCAGTTTTATGGAATAGTCTATATACTACAGTCATGTAATCCAGTTTTATGGAATAGTCTATATACGACAGTTATGTAATCCAGTTTTATGGAATGTCTTCATACTGCAGTTACGTAATCCAGTTTTATGGAATAGTCTCTATACTACAGTTATGTAATCCAGTTTTATGGAATAGTCTATATACTACAGTTATGTAATCCAGTTTTATGGAATAATCTCAATACTACGGTTATGTAATCCAGTGCTGTTGGCCTCTAAAGAACGTTTAATGCATCCTTAGCCGAGCCTTATGTTGTTCCCTCTAGTAAAATTTTTCCTATTTTATTTCCTACCCTGCTGTCCAGTACAAATTAAGGTCTTGCATTTCGATAATGGGAATTTTTGTAGCATTTGTCGTTGTTTGTTATTTCTATTGTCCACTGACTGTTGTTAACATTCGGAACCCACTGTTAGAAATCGTCATATGTTAAACACATATGGCTTGTCATCGTTTTGTTACAGAGTTTGCTGTTCTTTTTACTGTTCACTGTTACCTGGCGTACCTGTATTTTTCTGTCTCATGCCAACAACTTATATCTGCCTCACATCCGAAAAAGAAAAACGTATTCCCATAATGAATGATGAAAGTCATTTCCTAACTGTCGTTAAACTTTAAAAACTAATGATCGATATTATATGAAGGTTTTGTCGCTGGGTTGACAGAAGATATGTCATCTATTACAAATAATAATTAGGTGGGGTATCACCTGATAAACAATGGAGAAAGTTTAAAATTTCGATTGTACTTGCTGGACTAAAATGTACACCATTTGCAAAAAGTTGTATAGAAACCGTTTAAAAAAATGCAATCACTCAAAGCAAACCCCAAATAAGAAAAAAAAAGAAACCTTAACAATACCAAGCGACCAACCTAGCCTGGAGTCAGTCAGTCAGTCATGCAACCAGCCACCAAACCAACTATCCAACCAACTCACTATCCCACGAAACCCCAATCCCCAAACCAACCGACTATTTATCATTCTACCAAGCAAGCAAACAAGCGAACAATCAAGCAACCAGCCAACCAACCGACCGACAATCGCGGATGGATGCTCACAGCACAGAGAGGAACGAAAAATAGTCAAGAGAGGTTGCAGATAAACGAAAGATTCTGTCGTTGTACAGCATGGCCGCAGGCAAGACATGTGCCAAGACATTTTCCCCGAAGCTGCGTTTTTGACCTGGTCATTCCACATACTGACCAAACCTGATCCACAGATGATAACGGCGCGCTTGCAATACCACAGGACATGGCTTGTAGACTGTCGCCAACATCGAAACGCGTGCTAGAGGGAAGTATGTGGAATATTGACTGCTAGGCGACCGGTGACAGAATGAAAAAAAGAGAGGGTGGGGGAATTGTTTGTTGTTGGGAACGGTTGTTTAAAATGCCTCATGGTTGTGGTTAACTATATCGTCAGCTAGGCCTATTCATTGAAGTATTTGCTTTGGAATGACCGATTGTTTACCTACGTGGCCTTATACATAAGCGAGAGTCATAACGAAGACTTGAGAATACACACTGTACAGTGATCATCATCAAAATGGACGGATCAATTCTGTATTCTTTGAAAATCAATGCTACAATGGAAGATGTCTTTTTTTTAAAGACAGGGAATTAACCATAATTTTCTCCGTAACTGCTATGCGATCATCCTAGTCGTGACTCTTACTCTGGGCTTCACAGCTATTTATATTCCACTTAGTTTTCCGCTGCCTTTGAACTTTGTTTACCGTAGAGAGTGGCGAAGAATCCTTATGGAAAAAAAGATCTGACTGATAAAAGTGTTCTGTTGATTGCAGCATGACAAACAAGTAATTAACTTGAACAATTATTAATTAGCTCTGCCAAATCGACTCCCGAATAGTCTGCCTATCAGTTTCAGTCGGCTTATTTTTGAAATACTGTAAATATTTTCCTTAGAGTTCTTTAGTTTTTTCTCTGTCTACCTCTGAACTCTTCTTACCATAGAAAGTGGTAGCCATTTCTTACCCTGTGTTTGTGTGGGAGGGTGTGTGTGTGTGGGGGGGGGGATTCTGACCGAATGAAAGATTTTTTTTAAACTGCGGCAGGATTTACGTCTGAGAAAGTTCGCGTTCTACTTTTCACAAGAGCTTTTTACCGTCTTCTTGCGGACATCTGATCAAAGTACTATGTTGATAAGAGACGATTATGCTAGGGAGAATTACAAACTGGCACAAATCAAGTCTATCGAATTTCGGCTGAGAATGTCCGTGGGCGTGTTCAGTGCTAATAGATGTAAGGACAGCAGGTGGGGAGGAAGCACAAGGACTTTATTGAACACACCGCAGCAGAACACCTACCTACAGTTCACCTGGTTGAGCAGGGCGCTGTTAAAAAAAAGTCTTTACTTTCCCCGCCCCTTCTTCCACCCCTCTCTTTCTCTCTCTCTCTCTCACACACACCGTCGCTTGCGATATATCTGTTATTGTGTCACTCCGTGCTTCCCAATTTAGTTGACTGTAACACCACGGAAACTTCGACGAGAGGTCTTCGCGTCTGTCCAGTATTTTGGAACGTTTGTCCCCAAGCCCTGACAATCGCACTCGAGAGAAGAAACATTACGTAGTGTGGAAGAGAAGGGAGTTTGAAAGAATGGCGAGAGTACAAGCAGTCTAGCGCTCCTCGCAAACCGCGCTTCAATGGGACGACAAAAGGACGCCTGACACTGCAACACGCCCACTTCGGCCACTTCCCCTCGCCTCCGCTCTTCTTCCCGTCCTACCCGCGCGGCCGCGAAGCGAAAGTACGGCAACCACACTAGCCTGCTAACTGCCGGGGTTAGACACCAGATTGAATGCCGCGCAGATTTAATGCTGCGGTCCTAGTGACTTTGCCACACTTTCGGAGACCTCGGCCGCTCCTTCATTTTCATAAAGGGGATTACAAGGAATGGGTGGCACCTCTTTTGACCTGTTTATAACTAATGAAATAATCTTCAAAAGAGAGTAGGTTGAAAAGAACAGAGTGAAGGATCAATAAATAGTGAAAGCGAGGAGAAGTGGAGGAGAATGGAACATTGGCACGGGATGTTTGATATGAACAGACAACAAAAATCAAACAAAAAATCAAGAACAAAAAATAAACCTACAATGTCACCCGCATATGATTTCGACAGACGGACAGACGATTGGACATAAAAGGAAAAAAAGGATAATTTGTTCATAATTTATTGGTATAAATTATGAAGACAGAAAGGAATGAATGAACAACATGTAGAATAAAACAACAATAACAAAAGACATTTTTATTCAAATCAAATAAAGCGAACAAAACCCCCGAATGAAAATATATGAATAATCAGATGGCAAATATTATATATGATATAAAGGATGGGGTTATGATTAGGGATTGTTAACACAAAAGAAAGTAGGAACTGGGAATTGAAAGAAAAGTAACAAAATAGACTTCGTAACACGGGGATAAAGCAAACAAACTTTTTAGAAGAACAACCCAAATGGAATCGTGGTCAATTAAAACTCACAGTATATATAAAAGAACAGTATAATAATTTGTGAACTATAAGTTATAATAAATCACGTTTGATTTTGAAAACGCAAAAAGATAATTTTGTACAGCCTTTAAATTTTAAGCTGACGTTAAGTTTCTGAAAGTCAGAACGTACTGAAACAGTTCAGTTTTAATTTGTAATGTATGAACACATCCATGTGCACGCACAGGTGCACCCACACGAACGCACACACGCACGCACGCACGCACGCACGCACCCACGCACAGTCTTATACATACCAACCCACCCCCACGGCACCCACCCATCTCCTGCTTGTTCTCTGTTCGTGTCTCCCGCTTTTAGAGCCAGAGGAGACAAAATTATGGAGTCAGTCGTCCGTACAGCCCAAACTGGCCCCTGATAGATGACTGAGATGGCAACTATCGTGTAATCTATGAAAGGTAAAAGTGATTTTATGACCGTGCGCTTGGCTGTCTGCCTCGAGGCCACCCCGCTGTGGTCTTCCAGAATGTCTGCATACCACTCTTGGCTTTCAACAGGGTTGCAGGGGAAGGGTGGGGTGGGGGCGAGACAGAGCTACCGTTGATTTGAATGGCTGTGGTCATTTCAAAACGCGAAAAAGAGAAAGAGGGGTGAGAGAAAGCATGATTGGGAGCAGGAAGGGGGTGGTAAACCACAGCATCGACTCGTCAGTTGCCACATCTTCACTCCCATCACCTTCATCATCTCCACCAGACCCTGAACACCCCCCATCCTCCTTTCGTCCTCCAGCGTACCCCCAACCCCACGCATTTCATCTCCAAGCTGCGGGAGTCCTACGGACTTCCACCCTAGAGGTCAGGTGGGCAATTAAAAAGTTTGCGATTTGTCAAATACTTGTACCTGTGACTCAGCGCGAGTCATTGGACTTTGATGCGTAAGTCGCACTTAGCTTATACAGGCCACCACCCATCCCATCCCCTTTCTCCACCCCCACATCCCTCACTGTTTGTCGCGTGGATGTACAAATTACGTTGTCGGTTATAGACCATTCCGAACGGCTGGCTGGATGCTCTCCGCCCATCGGCCAGCTTGCCCAGGTCTTTGCTTTAGGAGCTTCACAGCAGAATGCAGGTTAATGCATGTTAAAGCTTCCTGTGGTGTCGATACGGATTTTGTTGATTATACGGCCACGAGAGTTGATGGGGCGTCCACGGCAGAGAAACCTCAACTGAACTGTCGCGTGCTTACGGCAAGTTTGAAAAAATAATAAGAAATAAGTACTTTATTCTAGGACTCGTGTGCGCAGAAGCAGAGTGGCAAATTCACGTGTCTCCTTATTCTGGTGGCTTAACCATGTTGTTTCTCCAAGAGTGATTTGGACTATTACAGATTGACACATTCAACTCTCTGCGTCTGTGCAGGAGAAATAAGCACATTTTTTCTGAGTGACTATCTGGACAGGTGTTCACTGAATAAATGTTTTTGTGTTTACTTTATTTTCGGAAGAAATAAGCACGAGGGATTTTTTTTTCATGAACGCTTGCGACCAGAAGTGAAATGACAGATCATAACTGGCAGATACCTTAGACAGGACAACGAAGAAACTGTGAGTTACTGAAAAGATTGATGTGAATAAAACGTCTGTTTTCAGGGGAGTCAGTCACAGAGTTAGACGACCCTTCCGATGACCACGTCGATGACTAAACAGATGCCGCCATTGTCGAGTCTGGTTTCGTGGACAGCATAAATCTAAGACAGTCGAAGAGGCGCGTAAAAATCGAGAGAGACTACCTTAGCGACTGAACTGCAAACAAGGGCAAAACTCTTGAAAGACTTGAGGCAAATAGACATCCTTTGCGGCTTACCTTTTTTTCAAATTGTGTTTTCCTCTGAAATAGGGAGAGCAGTCTTCAAACATCGGCGACAGAGGCAGCGAGTGACCGTACAGGTATTCTGTCTTCGACTCCACGCAAGCGCGCGCCGAGTCACTGAGGACAATATCGTTCTTCTGTAAACATCTTTATGGATGGGTCGGATTATTCACACAATTAAGCAGCATGTTAAGCCGTTCAGTGAAACTCAGGGGCAACTTGCCAAAGAGGTGAATGGACAGGACGCATTCGGGCAGACTTCTCATCGTCCCCAGAGAGAATTTTGCGAAACGGTTAAACGCTATCAATGCAAGGTACAAACGCAAGAGTTCCAGGCACTTTCTGAGGCTGAACTGTTTCATTACCAAGGAAAAGTGGAAGACTGTTGCTGATGCAGTTACAATGTTAATTATACCTCTGCTCGTCCTTCTGATGGTGCCACTGGATGCTGCCAGCAACAAGAAGGGGCGCCATAAAGGCTCACCAAAAGGAACTCAGTGGTGGTAAGTGATAGCAGCATATTTAATGTGGAACTAAATCACCTTTTAACTAGAAAATACTTTATTTTGTAAGAAAAAATCTTTCTTCATCACCGTTCATGTCGTTACGATTGAATGGCAACAAATGTTGTACGTTACAGATTTCAAACATAGGCCATCTTCGTTACAATATGACCATTTCAAACAAACTGCTAGATCAATGTATCGTTATATTTCAAGTCACTGGCCACTTTACAAGTACTCCTTTTTACTTCGACAGATACAATTTGTTGACTTAGAAACATTGGATATTTTGTAGGTCCTATTTCATTTGTCTTTGTTACAGCTACATTTGCTGGCTAATCAGCAGCCACTTGTGGGTATCCTTGTTGACAAAGATTACCCCCCCCCCACCCACACACACACACCAAACCGTCCCACTTCACGGATTTTTTTACCAAGGTTATTTTCAAGAGAAAGTTTCTATGGAAAGATAAATACACCTTTGTCATGCAAAAGATCGCAGAGGCACGTTTTCTCGGTGTGTTTCGAAACGTCCATTGTGGTACATATGCTGGTCAGGTGGTTCAACAGTTTCCGCTCTACCTTGTTTGATCAATCGTTACACCACTCGTCATGAATCATTTTTTGCTGCCGTCCAGGGGATGCCATATCAGACAAAACTCCTAAGAGCCTGATCCTAGTCGCAGATCAAACATCTGGGTGTGTAAATATCACAGTACTTGTAGACGAGTTAGAGACTAAAATGCGACGAAAAATAAACCAGCTGCTTGCTCAAAAATGTCGCATCTGTTTTTTTAACTTTATGAAACTAATTGATATATTTTTAAAAGAAGGAATGGCTGTTTCAAGAAGGGTTTGTTAAGAATGTTGTCCTGTTTTTATTCATTCGTTCGTTCGTCGTTCGTTCGCTCGCTCGCTCTTCGTTCGTTCGTTTTCTTTTATTCGTTTGTTCGTTCGTTCGCTCTCTTGCTCATTCGTTCGTTCTCTATTGGTTCGTTTATTCATTTGTTCGTTAGTTCGTTCATTCATTCATTTGTTTGTTCGTTCGTTAGTCCGTTCGTTTGCTTATTCGTTCATTTGCTTGTTCATGTGTTTGTTTTTAATTCGTTCGTTCCTTTGTTGCTGTACTCATTATTTTAATTGAACACTTAGGTAGTCCGTCCGTTTGTTGATTCCTATGTTGGTGAGTTCGCTTGCTAGGAAATCACTCATTTGCCCAGTCCGTTAAATCAACCGAGAGTCAAAAGTGTCCTTTTGCGTATTAATTTTTTTTGTCTCCGGATTTTATTTTATTTTTCGTTGCCTTTCACCAGCTACGTACACAATTTTGTTCCTTCTTTCATTACTTTCAATATATACCTCTAATATATTTATCATGTTACTCATACCTGCTACCCACCCATCGGCATATATGCCCAATCATTCACTTTGCCTAATTCCCTCTTGCTTTTCTCCAAGTACGTAATTACTTATAAATAAGTGAAATAAATAAGCAAGCAAGTAAATACATATTCAATAAAAAGTAAGAAACACCAAATATTTACTTATAGATTGATGCACACAAACTACCGCTCAGAAAATCTAGAAGCAAAGCAACTTAATTTCAAACTGTCTTATGCTTTCAGAAAGGAAACTGTCTCTGTCTGTCTAAACACGCACACACACACACAGAGAGAGAGAGAGAGAGAGGGACTGGTATGTAGAGTCTCGGTGTTTTGGGGAGGTAGGGAGGAGGGGGGTTGCGGTGTGGGGGAGAAGTTACCGAATGGTTAAGCAGTGGGACGAAATAGGTAATGTCGAGGTAGTGATGATAATTGATGCTAATGTCACTTTAAGGATTCACCATATACTTTTCGAAAACCTGCTATACTTTCTTTCCAGAGGTTATTTTCCGATCGATTATGCTGACAAGTCTTTTGTCAATTACTTTGCACGACACGAACACGCTCGTGTCCCAAGTCCGTTTGGAGACATTTCGGATCTTTCTTTTAATAGCTTCCAAGTAAACATCACTTTAAATGTTATTTGGCACCCATTCCTTTATAGCATTACCAATGCTTTCTTTGACGTGAAATGATGACGACGATTTAAAAGAAGGTGAGGATGAGGGGCACACGATGACGACCATTTGCAACGATGACTGATTTTCATTATTTAACATCGTCAGCAACGAAGGCTGTCTCATATCAGGGGAAAGAACCCAGAGGGTGGCGAAGGGTACTAGGGTGGGGGGAAGGAAAGGGGAGGAAACCCGATAACTTGCCAACATGATTATTACGATAATTCCAGCGTATCAATAGATCACAACTTTATGTAAAGAACTGAACCCCTTTTTTTAAAAAAAAGGTTTACCTCCAAGGTTGGGAATAGTACACCACAGCAGCACAATTTATCATTGTCAACACGAATTACACAGTCTACATTATACATCTGTAGAGATATATATTTGCTTTGGATATCTTAGCATGTTGCATTCACTAAGCTTTACTGAAGCTTAACATTCGTTCTATGTTTTGATACGACAATGATCTGCACAATACCAATATCTTTATACCAAATGAAGAGGAATGGGAGCGGAGTGAAAGGACCTTAGATCACCAAGCAGTTATAGACATCATTCTAAAAGTTTTTATTTTTTCGTTGAGTTTCTTTAATCGTTATTATTTTTTGTGCGAGAGTAGAGAAGAAGCTGTATGAGTACACGCTGTTCTTTTAAAATTAATACTTTATATGAGATTCTATCAACGATGAATGTTTCTGAAATAGTAGGGTTTTTTTCCTGGAGCGTTTTCCTCCTGTCGCACTAGTGATATGAGATCCGATACTGTCGTGCCTTGGGGTGTAAGAAACGCGTAGCGCGAATTACATGTAAAAGGTGTTAAGCAATGTGCTGCGTGTGTAAATATGTAAGATGTGTGCTGCGTGTGTAAATATGTAAGATATGTGCTGCGTGTGTAAATATGTAAGATGTGTGCTGCGTGTGTAAATATGTAAGATGTGTGCTGCCTGTGTAAATATGTAAGATATGTGCTGCGTGTGTAAATATGTAAGATGTGTGCTGCGTGTGTAAATATGTAAGATGTGTGCTGCGTGTGTAAATATGTAAGATGTGTGCTGCGTGTGTTCTAAGTGTTCTTAGTATGCCCCTACTTGACTGAACACTTGCTGCTGGCACATATTTGGAACATTATCAGAAAACCATTTATACATTTTCCGCCCATTTCAACACTTTCGAGAACGCAGACCAGAACACCTTTTACACTAAAACGTTCTAGATCAATGTAAAATGCGTTCTGTTTCGGTAACAAAATAAATTTTATAACTTGAACACTTCTTGTTTACTGTGCATGTAACTACTCGCAGGTTTACTTTCTTTAATTTAACACTGCTGCTGAGGAAAATGGTATCATTGACAATCTGTTACTGAGTTCATGATCTGACACCTCAAAACACTGCGATAATGGTTAAGAGGAAACACGCTTACATCTCTCGTAAATACTGATTATTGCATGGTTCATCTTCGCGTAAATGCACATTTGTCTGCGGTGGAATG
>SMGT01002113.1:321423-359739 GCA_004794575.1 Lanistes nyassanus | reverse complement strand
TGTGCTGCGTGTGTAAATATGTAAGATGTGTGCTGCGTGTGTAAATATGTAAGATGTGTGCTGCGTGTGTTCTAAGTGTTCTTAGTATGCCCCTACTTGACTGAACACTTGCTGCTGGCACATATTTGGAACATTATCAGAAAACCATTTATACATTTTCCGCCCATTTCAACACTTTCGAGAACGCAGACCAGAACACCTTTTACACTAAAACGTTCTAGATCAATGTAAAATGCGTTCTGTTTCGGTAACAAAATAAATTTTATAACTTGAACACTTCTTGTTTACTGTGCATGTAACTACTCGCAGGTTTACTTTCTTTAATTTAACACTGCTGCTGAGGAAAATGGTATCATTGACAATCTGTTACTGAGTTCATGATCTGACACCTCAAAACACTGCGATAATGGTTAAGAGGAAACACGCTTACATCTCTCGTAAATACTGATTATTGCATGGTTCATCTTCGCGTAAATGCACATTTGTCTGCGGTGGAATGCCATATAACTCTTCTAAAGAGTGTGCAAACACGACACACTTACAGAAAAGTGTTTTTAGAGTTATATCAATATGTGTGTCGTGTGAAACGAACTTGTGTTCTGTCAGAGTAATGTGTGTCGTGTCAAAGTAACTTGTGTCTTGTCATAGTATTGTGTGTCGTAATCCGCAGCTGTGTGTGAGTGGTTAAGAAAGGCCCTAAGAAAGGAGGCATAAGGGGTCATATATATCTGCCTTTCCGGTCATAACGGCAGTCGTAAACCCCATGCACCCTGTGTGTTTTGCGTGAAGCTTTAAGTACAAACAACGGCAGGAGCTACGAAAGGGAAGTAATACAATCAATGCAAACTTTTTTAAATGTACATGTTATGTTTTAAAACGGTGGTCTTAAGTAAATTTCAAGAAGTGTACACAATAATTATTCACACTTCACGCTTTCCTCTTTCTCTAGGCCTCCCTCCTTCTCGTTTATGTCTTCTGGGCCGATCTGTGCGACCGTGGTCGTTGGTCCGAGAAAGTGCCTCGATTTCAAATTCTCTTATTGGCTTGCGTTACTTCCCTTTCTTCAAACGGCTGGGACTTGGAACTGATAGTTAATTGTTTGTGTTGACTTGTTTTCGACGCAAGACTATACAAATGAGGCCGAAGACATTAGAACTTTACACATTAAACCCACAACACCACATCTTAAAACAACGTACATTTAATTTTAAATAAATATATTTATGCCACCGATACATGAAGAAAATGAACTATTTTCTAATTGACTGCCTGGCTGCCAGTGGAGATTAAAAAAAAACTTTATTTAACAATTGTATTTTCAATCTTTGCACAGTTTTGAAATGGAACGCAAGAAACAACAACAACAACAACAACAGCTATTAAAGGTCCAGATAACACCTGGTCTAAAATACAGACTAGTGTACGACCCATAATCCGAAATGCATATCGCCTAGATTTTCTTATTAACAATGGTGATCTCTAAAAATGAAAGTGCGTTGTTATGTAATCAACCATGAAAAATAACACAATAACACTGTGTATGGTTATCTCTAAAATATATAAATTGCTTTGTTATGTAATCAACCCTGTACGGTAGGCTCCCTTGGTTGCACACGTCAGCATACGGTTGTGTTTAGCGCTGCCAGTACTTTGTTGGGGTAATCAACCATGAAAAATAACACAATAACACTGTGTAATTCGCACCAAAATACAAGTATTTCTGTAAGAAATTAAAAAAGTTCATTGAAATCTGTGCATGAATAGGTATGCCCAGAAAATGACCACCCTCCACCCCCACCCGGCGATGGGTGTGCTGCCACCTTTGGCAATAAGTCAAATAAGACAACAGGACCGCATAAATAGTTGTTTAGAAACGAAACACTTCCACTAACAAATATGCAAAGATATGTCTTTAAAACAGCCATCAATCATTTATTTTATCGTCGTCGTCACCAGTCCCACCACCATATGTGATCGTATGTGGGCAATCATCATTAATTAAAACTGATAACAGTCACGACACTTCTGATCATTTAGATATATATATATATACGTATTGTATATGCCTATCACCTATATATCAGATCTTTTCGTTTTTATTTTAATCACGCTAAGATGCACGATTATCATTAACTGCAGGACACTGGCCAATGCGGGAGAGAGGACAAACGACCTACGAACTTTCACCCAGCTCTATAACAATCCTCGCTTACTTCCCCTTACTAAACGCCAGAGAAAGATTATAACGAGAAACCCCGGCTCCATTATTGCTGTAGCCAAGGGTGCCAAAATGGCTACAGAAGAGTGCCAGTTCCAGTTCCGAAATCGGCGTTGGAATTGTCCGACATTCTGGGATGATCAAGGGGCAACTGTTTTCGGCAAAATTTTGGAGAGAGGTATAAATCAATCTTAACATTTTACTTACACCCACATCTGTGCTGTTGAACTTGTGTGAATACATGAATGTCTGTTGTATGACCCTGTTTCGTATGTCGTGTCATGTGTCCTGCAGTGTCCTGTCCTATATCAGAGTATGAGTGTATCGGTGTGTGGGTTTGAGCATGCGCATGCAAGTGTAAAACTAACATCGATGCTGTCCATATATATGTGTGTGTGTGTAGTACAGACAAACAAACTCAGCAGGCAAGAGCATAAGAAAGAAAGAAAGAAAGAAAGAAAGAAAGAAAGAAAGAAAGAAAGAAAGAAAGAAAGAAAGAATGAAAGAAAGAAAGAAAGAAAGAAAGAAAGAAAGAAAGAAAGAAAGAAAGAAAGAAAGAATGAAAGAAAGAAAGAAAGATCCCAGTACATTTTTCATTCCACAAATACACTTGTGGCTTAGCTTTAGTATATTTAGACAGACTGTTTGTTTCCGTTTGAACTCAAGAAGTTGCGCCGCCAGCCTTGCCCAGTTAGCAAGGAGCCGTGTTTGTCAGCGAGGTTCCGGACGTTTTCATTCACACTACAAATTAACTCAGACGACGGTGGGGGATTCACTGACGCAGTCCTCAAGGATGTTGCTTCTCGGGGAGGGGGCGTCCTCCAGGCCCCCTGAACAAATGGAGATCGTTAAACACAGTTCGTTCCTTGCCCTCTTAAAGGAGCCGGCCGCCATCTCGTGCTCTGTATCAATGAAAACAGTTTGTAGTGATGATAACCGACCTTCGTGATTTCTTTGACAGTTTACAGTCAGTTTTGTTAATGCCAGCAGTGCTTTTTGTCCATCAACGAACGAACGAACGAACGAACGAACGAACGAACGAACGAACGAACGAACGAACGAACGAACGAACGAACGAACGAAGTGCATTTAAATTTTGATTAACGTACCCTTTAGCTATGCCCTTGTACGGTTCTGTCAGTCGTTTGTCACACAGCTAATATTACCAGCAGATAAGCAATTGCACATTTATGTTTGGGCGCTAAGTACCTTCCTTTTCCTCCTCTCCGCTACCTCCCCCCAAAGTTTCCTGTGCTCGGTTCGAATACTAGTATTTTCCCTGCCGTGTGGCTCCTCCATCCCGGGAAAGCAGTTTGTTCCGCATGATTAAATTAAGAGCACTGCGCCAAGTTAGATAGCAAAACGAGATTGGTAATATGACTTTTAAGCAACAAGATGGCCCTGACGACTTCGGGTGTGTGTTTGGGGGGTGGGGTGGGGAGACGACGGAAGGGGTAGGGTAGGGTAGGGAGACGCGCGATTTCAGTGACCTGCGCCTACATCGGCAGGCTTTTTAACGGATCCTATCTTCATCGTCGCGGTTCGAGCCGCCTGCCTGTCTCCTGAAGGTTCAAAAGCCTGGCTCACCTGTGTGGCAAAGGATTATAGTCAGCGATCTGAGAATGGGACGACGGGTAATAAACACACTGAGACAGGCTGTACGGACGGAGGCGGGTCCTCCAGGACGTTGCGTGTCGGGTCTGTGAGGTCCGCGCGGGCGTTCGTGCGCGTGCATTTATTTTGTCATCTGCCGTCGTCAGGGGAGGGTGGTGGATGGTTCAGGGGCTCTACGATTCAATGAACGAAAGACAACGGGACATATCTTTATCCCCCAGCCCCAAAGGAAATATTACATATATTGACTCTGTGTTTGTCACCCGGCTGCTTTTTTTCACACCGACGCGCGAGCGAGCTAGCAGACATGCTAGCACACACCCATGCTAATACACAGCCACGCGCGCGCCCACGAGCACTTACACACACGCACAGGATAGGACATCGAACCAGAAAAAAGATGACAGGCGTTGCTTCACATTGTGTTATAAATAATAAAATTAAAACAAAACAATAATGAGGAACTGGTCCAGCCCTCTGGAACAACAACAATGTATTGGATTTCATTCGGTTTCCTCACCAGTCAATCTTATCCTCCAAGCGGACGGAGGTCTCCACAATAATTAAGGGAGATGTAGAGATGAAACGATCATGAAATCTTTTCTCCATACGGGTCTTTTTTTGTATGTAATACCTTTTCCCTTGCCTAGTGATGGGTTTATACGGCTTGATAAAGTCGCATGTAGGCAGTTTCACTGAACTAATCCAAGCATTATAGAACTAATCCAAAAATTACAGGGCTAGTCCAAGCATTGAACCATTCAAAACTTCGTATAATTTAAACGAAGAATTTCTCTCCATCAAGATTCTTCTCACCGAGATTTTAGAGAAAATGTGTGTCTGTGATTAATATTCAATCAAATGTTTTAACATTATATTTTGTCGCAAATGGCTGGACCCTTTGCAGTTTCTTGTGCCTGCTTTTATCAGACTGATCCGAGCAACTTAATCCCGCGTGTTTTTTGAACTAAGAGTGACAAAATCTGTAAGAGACCGATCGAACAATAAGACCTACGGACAGTGGAGCAGGAAAGCGGTCCAACACGCAGCCAGCGTGACATGACAGACATGCAGACAGACACGCAGAGCGGGGGAAAGATAATGTCAGCCTAGTAGAGTTGAATAATTCATAGACAGCACAGCTTCACGAGTCCATTAAGACAAAACTCGGGGTAACTTCACGCCGCGAAAGCTGACGATGAACATGGTGGAGACGTCTTTCAGTACGAAGGTTTGAAAAAGCTACTGGGGGGATGTTTATTGGCATGTATCACTCGCTTTAAGTACGCATCAGGCTGCAGGCACGTGGGTTTCATGTTTCGCCGACTTTTTTCGTGTCTCCTCCACTCTTTCCCGGATTGTGCTGCTTGTAGAACACGGGGCTTTTTGCAGAGAACTTTTATTTGGCCGTCTTACGGAGCAGAATGCATTATCTTCGTCCCATTATTGTGTCTGAAAAGGCAGTGGCCCAAGTGCAGGAAGTGCAGCGAGCGGGTAACAAGTGTAGAGCACACACACACACACACACATTGCATACAGTTAGGCACCAGTTGTAGGCTACTAACCCTCCACATGCCGCTGAATTTAGCAAGTTAACACAAAATTCTTTATGTTTGCATAATAAACACCTGCGTCATTTTGCCTGAATGCAACAGCCAGCCAGCCAGCCAGCCAGCCAGCCAGCCAGCCAGCCAGCCAGACAGACAGACAGACAGACAGACAGACAGACAGACAGGGACAAGCAAGAAAATGCAAAATTTGGGGGGTCGATAAGCTGGTTTTGACATAGCTGTTTGATTTAAAAGCAGCAGGCGAAAGAGCGTGGACACATTTACATTAAGAATATATTTGAAACCTTCATAAACGACGTTGATATCTCCGATTGTTTTTCTATTCTTCTTAGTTGTCTTTCTTTCCTTATATCCGTTCTCCATGAAATCATTCTTTCCTTCCTTCTTTCCGTTGTCTCTGCTTTGGTTTTAAGAACTCTTTTCTCTGTCCTTCTGTTTGTTTCGCACATGATCGGATGTACAGGTTCTAGTAAAGACTCTTTTCTCTGTCCTTCTGTTTGTTTCGCACATGATCGGATGTACGGGTTCTACTAAAGACACAATCTGAAGCTATCCCAACCCTTAATAAGACAGCGAGCCCAGCCCCCCGATTTCTACGCTGTCGACCGACACATTCATTACAGAAGACGGATCTACTATTCCAAAGCGAAGGCGGCACTATTGTACCTCTTCAACCGCCAGTCGTGTGTCAAGCCAGTTAATTTGAGTGCCGCCACCCGAAGAACTTCGCATTATCCGCCAAATATCTAAGGAATGCAAGACGGGTTCCATCAAGGCATGCAAATTGCAGTTGATGACACATTTATATTTCCTCACAGCTGCAGAACTCAACACAGGTCTCTACCACTTGGAGTCCTTCGGACACTAGCTCTCAAGACCCGTGAATGGCTGCACTCGGGCGATGATTTCTTTGAGAGAGCGAGGGATAGGGCGGTGTACTTAATGCGTTGTGAAGACCTTTCACGCGCTTGCAGCTAACAGCGTTCGTGACCGTCACTAGCTTCCACCCACACTCGCCATATTTGTCAATAACCTTAAGAGCCCCTCTTGCTGTCGTTCTTGCCTCCCCCTCTGCTTTCGCCTCCGTGAGCGGTAGGTCAGGGGAGGCTAGCCGTGGAGGCCAGGGGAGGCTAGGCATGGAGGCCAGGGGAGGCTAGCCGTGGAGGCCAGGGGAGGCTAGCCATAGCCGTCGTGGTACAGCTGTTTTTTTTTTTACGTTTTACTCAACAGCAGATGTAAGGACGACCACTTCTTACAGTCGGAGACATGTTTCCCTGAAATATGTCGGTTTGCTTTCAACTGCCTTTGAGTGTCCTGGAGGTCATCCACGTGTGCTGCTGTAGAAGGAAATGCCCGGTCCGTCTCGGAAAACTATTTTAGTATTCACAAGGGCTAGCGTAAAGGTATTCGGCTTTGGAAGTGCAGTGATGACACCAGCTTTCAATCTACTGCAGAGAAAAAAATTCAAAAACCCAAGACTGCATGCCCTCCCCTCCCACCCCCACCCCCCATAAAAAATAAATTGTGGGCTCACACGTAGGCGATAGAAAGGGAGGGTAACAGAGGGTTTGACAGAAGGAGGGAAGAGAAAGAGTCAGAGACAGACGCGACCAAGAGCGAAAAAAAGAGAGAGGGAGATATGGGAAATGTAAATTAGAAGGATAATGGAGGGGAGACAATGGATGGATGGATGGATGGATGGATGGATGGATGGATGGATGGATGGATGGATGGATGGATGGATGGATGGATTCACGGAGTTCATGGATTCATGGATTCATGGATGCATGCACACATATTTTTTTATGCCGGTACAGATGCTGATACCGAAATAATTTCCAGATCGTACATATTCTTCTTGCTGCATTTACATTCTTGTAGGCAGCCTGCCTCTTAAATGTGACATATGCAAGCCGTTTAGCCAAACGAAATCCCCAGATGCCTTTAAATAGCCCTTCTACCCGTAGCATGTGTGTCTGTAGTCTGACCTAGTCGGTTTCAGACCCCTCTAGACTGTCACCCGCCCCATTTCCACCACTGGTCGTTTACAGTCTGTGCTGTAAGCATGCCAGTTGGCAGACCATCTCTCAGTGGGGGCTAGAAACAGCGCCATCACACTGGCTGACGCTCAGGGAGAGATGGTGAAGCATTTTTGTTTTGCTGTGCTATATTTTGTGTTGTTTTATTATGAGCAACCCGACAGAAGGACCAAAACCTGTCTGTAGGTCAGTACTGTCTGCTTGATATGCGCCTCGAATGTCTTCAGTTTTGGTTTATGAGACTTTAGAAAGATCCTTTCACAGATTCTTGGTAGTGTTGTTTTTGTTAACCCGCCTCTGCGGTCTAGTGGTTGAAGGCGTTCGGTTCCGTGGCTGGAGGTCGGTGGTTCGCATCCCGGCGGAGTCGAACCGAAGACTCACAAATTGACAATCTAGTAGCTGCCTGCCAGACGCCTGGCACTATAGGGAACACTGCTAGGACTGGTTGGCCCGGTGTCAGTATAATGTGACTGGGTGGGACTGAGGCAAGTGTTTGCTACAGCAGTCACACATGTGGCAGCACGTAAACTTTGTCTAACCAACACCGTCCTGATATGCACCTAGCAGGCGGCGGGACGTTAAACAACAAACAGACACCCCATCTCTCAATGCTTCTAACAATCTTCAAATTTTGGAGTCTTTACTATCTTTTGATATCTCTTTCCTCTGCCATGACAATTTCTTTATTCGACACACCGGCGCCGCTTGTGTGCGTCATGAGAACAGACAGTTCGCAGCATTCCCCGCTCCTTTTATTGTAAATGGAAATGACAATTTGGTTGAATAAACGCCCGCCTTTGCACACCCAGTCATAATAGCGATAGGATCGTAAGGCTCATTTGGCCTGCGCACTTTGGGTGCATCTTTACGTACGAAAAGGAGGTACAAACGGCCATGCAACCCAGCCCTGGAAATTATTAACTTGCTTAACCGCTAAGTGCTGCAACATTTTCCAAAGTAAATGGTAGGACAGAGGGATGTGATGGTGTGGTATAGCAGACAGATAGGCGGACGAGCGGACGGACACACGCGGGTTGGGGGAAAAAAGATCAACGACGAAGGATTTTTACACATGACTTATTTCGTCTGACCTTGTATGGGTACCACTCTGTCCCAGGCACGACTACGGAGTATAACTGTAGCTTCCCTCGGACACGTTAATAGCCATCAACCCGTGTGGTGTCTGCTTGCCGTCAAGTTATCGTGAATGACCAGTCACGCATGACAAAAGCCCAGTTTCTGTTTCCTGCAAATACTTATTTGACCTCTTCCTTTTCATCGGAATATAGGTAGCCAATTTTCTAGGACTGTAGAAGTCAGCTACCAGATTAACTACCGGACTAGCAGGCCGAGATATCAAAAGGGACAAGACGTAGGAAAAGTAAAAAAAAAAAAATTGTCATGTTGTCTTGGACAGGCCTATCCCGGCTCTCAGAAAAACTGAGTTAAAGTATGTTAAGACTGACGCTTAGCTTAAACTTTTTGGAATTTTATTTTTCTTGCCTTCTGAAATGCGTTTCTGCGTGTACACTTAACACACTACAGCCTGCATGTCATCATGAGACTATACGCGTAAATGCAAATACTTCAGAAACATTTTTTCGTGTAAATAATTATGCATTTAATGGACACTCTCGCGAGTACTTAGCGCGTTTTCTTTTCTTTGAACACACTGATGGATGTTTTACTGTACACCTGGTGTCATTATCCAAGTGGCGCCTCCCCTGCTGCGAAATAATAGTTCATAAAGAATGCGTTACTTAAAGCAATGATTTGAATTCTACTTTTTGCGCTAAAAGAATTTTTCGATTCAAAATAAAGTTATTGGAATGAATAGTTTGTGAGATCACGTAAATCCAGTCTAATACTTTCTACAGACTACTTTTAAAACCCATGTTTAGAGAGTAATTCTTTCAAGTCTGTAACATGAAGGTAAAAGTGATGCTGCGTAATACAGAGTTGTTTGTGTCTATTTTGTGTTATGTATTTATTTCTCATTTATTTAGTTATAGAATAGACGATTATTATTACTTGGACCTCTCCTACCCCATATTTCCTACGATGCTTTTGTTTACTGAAAGGTCGTGAGCCTGTATCAGCAATACTGTGTAAGTGCGTAGGGGTGTAGGTGTGTGGATGTACAAGTGTGTGTGTGTGTGTGGTGGGGGGGGGGCGGTGTGTGACTCTCAGCAGAGTGCGGACCCCACTGAATAATTTGTCAAGCCTCGTTGACCTCAGCAGGAGACGTCTCACTTGAAATACGTGTGAAATTTTTCTTTCCAGTTTATCCACCAGGAGGTACATTTAACTTTCAGAGAAGTTCAGAGAACGAGGAACGTTATGGACCAAATTCACTGCTCGACTAAGCAGTCATCAACAAAAATTGTAGTTTAGCCATTTTCCACCAAATGTGAATTAACTGCTTTAATTCGATCAAATAAAATTCTTGACAGGCACATACTTCAACTAGAATTGCATGGACGAGAGCAGTGCTGAAGAGGGTGAGGTTGGGGTGGATTGTTGCTTAAAGGAAAGCTTAACCCTAGACGCAACTTGAGATGAATTCAAAGATATTGATATTGTGAGTCTTGTCAACCATAAATTTCAAGCTTTAGTGGTACTATTTCCATACAATCCACGTTTTAATTTCGGTAAATAATGGCGCACGGACGTCGCCATGTTGTGGTACTCTTTCGCGAATGAAAGCAAAATATCGCTGCTGTCGTCTGGTCTGGTGAGGTCAGTTCCCCAGAAGCATTCAACATGCCACAGTGCAAAGCGTTCGGCTGTTTAAACGAACAGTGCAAATCGTTTAATGTAGACGGAAACCACAAAAGCTTTTTGAGGAATCCGAATCCAGCAAAAATCAAAAGATTGCTATGCACTATGTAAAAAGTGGCTTGAAAATTTAAAGAACGCCAAGTTGCCTCGTCATGCGAAAGGTATAAATAGCACAAATCGCACCTCGTGTGCGAGGGCCATTTTATGAGGGAGTGGTTTGAAGGCACCTACGAAAATGATGTAGCTGCTTCGCTTGGCTTAAAGACTTTTAAGAAAAAGTTAAAGAAAGGAGCCATTCCGACAATTATCAATACAAAGCGTGCCAGTGAAAAAGGCATTGCAGTAAGGCAAGACCGGTGAGCCTGAGAGTGAGAACAGACGATTACAGCTGAGAGCCATGTCACTAACAAGTCAAGTTTCTTTATTCTTTTACCCTCAGAGGGTATTCAGAAGAAAAAATAATGTCAAAGAACACATGTCAATCGTAGTTCATCTGAGATTAGAATATACATATATTGATAAATAAACTCAATGATTAATAAACACACAAATAACACGCTCAATCACGCACGCAGACGTACCCACACGCAAAAAAAGGCACCTATTCATCTATTCATTAATGCACTCTACTAAGAAGTATTTTAACAAAATTCACTACTTTGGTCAATACACTTTTGTTTTTACAAGAAAAGAGTTTATAAAGTTTAAATGTATTTGGCCGGCTCAAGTAGTATGGTGTCAACGCAGTGTAAAAGCGTCTGCCCGATATCTGTGACGATGCTGCTTTGAGCGCTATCGGCTGCGGGCTGCAGTAGCTTTCTCCCTGCCTGGGTAACTGACGTCACTCATCAAGGCAACATGGCGGCTTCCATGTAAGGCCGATGAGCGGCATTAAAAGCTGGGTTGTAAGTGAACAGTTCTTTTGCAGCTTGAAATTTAGGGTTAAAAAGACTCACAATATCAATATTCATCAATTCAAGACAGGTTACTTCAAAGGTTAAGCTTTCCTTTAAGATCCCGCCGCAAACTATATCAGGACGGTGTTGCTTAGAGGCGACTGATGGAACTCTAACTTGCCACGCTACCATTTGAGCTGACAGCCGCTTGGCAGGTACACGTGGCACGTGCGTTATAAATTATAAAAATTCATCTGCTTATCCTTTAAGGGAAAGAACTCTTGCAATCGAAAGCTGAATCATTTCTTCACGAGTTGCTTCCCTTTTACTGTGTTTAAACTGACAATGAGACCGGTTTCTGGCAATTAATTTGAAGCGAGTATTCACATGTGCTCTGTCACTTGAGAAATGCTAGATTTACTCTTTAAACTACACGCTAAAGACAAAAATGACATTGTTTAGCAAATGTATTGTGATAAAATGGACGAAGACAAGAGTATTTGTGCCTGAAAGACCCAAGAGAGTGAATACGAAGAGAAAAACGAGCGAGCACGTGTTGCAAACAGTACCGAACAGACTGTGTATAAGGAATGGCGAGGACTTTTTGATTTCTTCAAAGTCATTTGTGTTTCCATCAAAGAATTTTACAAATTATGGAACAAGGGCCAAGAACCACAGTAAGAAATGAGTTTTTTTATTTATTAATGTTTAAAACCAAGTTTAATTAACATTTTTAGTGTTTTGGGGGATTTTTATATGAATTTTTTAAAAAAGGCTAAAAATGCCTGGCCACCGGGACGGTTCGAGGTACGAAGGCTACGGTAGCATTGAAGTACTGCCACACGTGGGACTGCTATCGCAACACGGGTTTCAGTCCCACCCAGTCACATTAAACAGACACCGGGTCAACCAGTCCCAGTACTGTTCCCAGGCTTATGGCAGGGCAGCTGCTAAATTGGCAATGTTGAAGTCGTAGGTATGAGTTGACCGGGATGCGAACCACCGACCTCCCGCCTCGGAAGCGGATGCCTTAACCTCTCGACCACCGAGGCGGTCCCAGTATTAAAGAGAAATTCTTTATCGAAATTAGACGAAGTTTTAGATGCACAGGGTTAGACTAGTGTTTTATAATTACGTTAACATATGAATATGAGTCGTGTAAATCTTACTTTGAACAAAAAATTAGCTATACTTATTTTCGTCCATATGTCTGCCTTCACCCTGTAAACTTTCGAAGCTTTGTTTTAAATATCCGTTTAATAGCCTTTCTTAATCAAGACCTACTGGCATCGCCGTGCCGAATATACATAGCAGCTTACTGGAACGCGTGTGGTACAACCCTGTAACCCTTATGGAATGTAGCTGTTACCTTTATGATCGGACTCAGTTGATCGCTGAGGGGGTGGGGGTTAGGGAGAAGAGGACGGCGACCTTTGAAAGGGATATGATAATCGAATGCATTCTCTTGGAACTTTTAGTTACTTGTGCAAAGACCAAAGAAGATTGAAGGCTGATTGATACTTTATTGATAGGGACTAGGCAATTATCAATGTTGGGGTGGGTGTGTGGAGGGATATACAATGGTCAGCAACAACACAGTACTGATAGCAATAAACTTACAAAGACACTATCACATAATCATCTCATTCATTCTACGACCTTTTTTTAAAGGCATGGAAAATGGCCACATTTGTGAATATTATCTCATTCCTAGTAGACAGCAACAATGATATATTTAGAAGGATTTCTACAGAATTTAAGTGCAATTGATCTGTGCCTAAGATCATCCATGTTAAAAGGACATAATACAAAATGCATGCCATCCTCTTCAGCAGACTGACACAAACAACACATCACATTATTCTCTCTGTTTTGCCGCACCTCTTGAAATGAATACTGCACAATACTAGACACACCATTGGTATGGACATGAATATTCCATCCTTCCATCGACAGGCAGTGATTTTCTGCTTGAAGCAAGCCATTCAACTTATTCAAGTGCGGACACGTGGTTGAAAATAACGCGAACCAGCGAACGAAGTTTAAAAAGTGTTGGATGTTTTAGATAGAAAAAAGGCAAAAACACTTGGGTCACGAATGCAAGAATGTTTTTACGCAATAATGGTTTCCAAGATGTCTGGCTGCACCAAACAGGACAGGAATGAAATGGAAAGAAAGAAAGAAAAAGAAAGAAAGAAAGAAATGGGGCAGCTTTAGTTAGCCAGTAAGTGAGACAGGGAGGCAGGCAGGCAGAAGGTCCGACATAGACCGATAGAGATTTGAAATAAATTTTTATTCTAATGGTATCCTTTTCAGGCTCAAGAGAAACAGCCTTTATATACGCTATCACCAGCGCGGCGGTGTCGCATTCAGTTGCACGCTCGTGCGCCGAGGGGAGCGTGCACACGTGCACGTGCGACTACGAGCACAAGGAGCGCACGCCTAGCGGCAAGGACTGGGAATGGAGCGGCTGCAGCGACAACGTCAAGTTCGGAAACAAGTTTTCTCGCAAGTTCGTGGACGTGGTGGAGAAAGGACGAGACTTCCGGTCTATGATGAACCTTCACAACAACGAGGCGGGTCGAATGGTAAGTTTGCGTCCGCGACATATAAAAAAACAAACTTGTGTGGTTTTACCTCAGTTTTTTTTTCTTTAAAATATCGTTTGCCTCTCAGTCTTCTTAATAAACAACAAATGAGGACAGAGCGCTTAAATTATCGAAAGATAACTCCAACAAAGATACTGGCAGCGCTCACACATAGCCGTATGCAGACGCATGGATTCTCTGTATGCACACGTTGTGCACCGAGGGCTAGCTGTGTGAAGAATAGCGCCGTTATAAAGAAAGGGCGGGCAGATCTTTTTGGATCTGCCAAGTTCCTTTCTTTCGGCCCTCTCTTTGCTACGTGTTTAGGTACGGTAAGCTCCCTTTAGGGCACAAGCGTCTGCATACGGCTATGTGTGAGCGCTGCCAGTATCTTTGTTGGAGTTATCTCAGTCTTCTAGCTTTCCAAGAATTTCATTTCGAATGTCCTCCTCCTTCTAGCCTCGTCTTGTCATCGACGTTAACATTCTTGTGTTCGTTAAACTATCCGATTAAACCCTCTAGTCCTCAAAGATGGGTGGGTGAAACCTTTTTCTTTACTCCTTGATTTAAGTTTTTTAGTTTACTGTTTTCGAATACAAATATGTTAGATGGTACTTGTGTTTAGAGCGAAACAGAATGTAGTATAGAGAAGACGTGCCTAATATTAGGTAATAGAATTTTTTTTAAATCCCACTTGATTTTCTTGTTACTTTGCGCTCTGATGCCAATTAGGACAGAAAAGGATTGCTCTAACTTGAAGGGGACAGTGATTTTAGCTAGTCCCTCTATGGTACTAAATTTAGTAAGCGTCAGTGTCCAGGAGGCTGCTTACAAGCCCTCTAGAGCTATTAAAGTTCTGCCATTCTGTGTTCGAGCGGACTTTAATGGACGTATAATAAATACACACTCCACCCCGCAAAACACGCACACGTTCAAAGAGAGAGAGAAAGAGAAAGAGAGAGAGAAATTAAGCTTACAGAACCTCACCAAATCGCAGCTGAAGGATCATTTAAAATTTTGTTCGATACGATAATACGTGATCATTCTTTATAGTTCAGTCAACCAGAAGTGGGCGGAAATACCTGGGGCCTGGAATTAATGCTCTGTTCATGAAGTGTGATTTAGCACAATTTAATTAGAAATTTATGCATTGCCAGATGTCAACAGTGCTCTTGACTAAGCAGTCGAGATGCGTACAAAGTCATGAGGACAGAAATTTACACCAGGGAAAACAAAGGACAGTAATCACGTTTTGGCTGGCTAGTTCGCAGACTGAGTTGTTGACGAGCAATGATGGTTTCCAAGAGATGTCTAACAGACAACTATTGCAAGCAGTAATGTATGAGGCAAACCTCACTTCAGATAAAGAGAACAGTAACAGGTGACAAAATGGCAGGCCAGGTAATATACCGCTTCAATGGCGCCCAAGGGTTAATACCACATCCAGCTGGGTCCGCGACAAGTGATTTATCTGTTTGGACGAGATAGCGGAGGGCCGTACGAACGTAGACTTGCGGAGTTTTTCATAAATTACATCAAGTGACCGTGTCTTTGGCTTTTGCAGACATGGGGCCACATGGTATGTGTTTCTCCTGCTGACAGTTGAGTTGCTGACATACTAAACGAAACAAGAAATTCAACCAGATCTTGAAATTTAAACGCACATGGACAGCGATTTACGATATTTTTCTCTCTAAATCTGACTGAATATTTATCGCTCGGGTTTTGAAAGGTGCTCACTCTCGATCCGTTTGGAAGCAAACATATATAACAATAACCCGCAGTCGGTAAACATGCAATGGAATGTAATAAACATAACAGGAACAGCGTAAATCAACCACGGTCACTTTCGCTTTCCTGTCTCCCCACCCGCTCCCAAGCTGTCCCACCTCACGACTCTACACAAGCAAACACGCACCAAGTACATACCCGTATACCGCTCCCTCCTCCCGCACGTCATCTGTCCCCCCTCACTCCTTGCTCACCTGTTTTTCTTCGTACTCTCACTCACTCCCTTTCCCCTCCCTCCATATCTCTCGCTGTGGTGCATGGGTGCTTGTGTGTCCATGCGTGTGAGTGTGTATGTGTGTGCAATTTTTCATTCTTACAGTACTTCTCATTAAAACCTGAAAAGATTATAGGAGGTGCAGGATGGGGAAACAGACAAAAGTAGTGTAGCGAGAAAAACCTGACAAACATAAAAACGTGTTTTCTTACAGTCTTAGAGTGGTGTCAGATTTTCTGTTCACTCTTGTAAGGATTATAAAGTGTTAGAAGAATAAAAATAAAAATATTGTTAAACTGTAGACCTAATAAAGTAATTTGAAAAAAGTCCCATCTCCTTTTCATGATCGAGGCATTCGAACTGTTAAACTCAAATAAAGCTCAGACAGCAACTGTCGGGATTAACCCGCGGGGGATTCACACGTCACCGGTCAACCACCTACAAATTTCGCTTTCTCCTTTTAATCTTTCTTCAGCCTCGTGTCATAAACTCCGTGTGAAGGCGAACGTTTAGACCCGATCAAACAGGGTACAACACCTGTCTTGTTCCTAGCATTCCACACCCCACAGATTAACTCTCCCCTCACGGTCCGGCACTCAAAGGTGAAACACACTGCACACTTAAAAACGGTGTCCCTGCCACACAGGTTAGATGTCAGAACCCCCCGAAAAGCGAAGATGTTTATGGACAAGGCCGGAGTCTCGCGTTGCTTGATGCTCGTAAACTGCGATAGGGCTCCTTTCCTGGGGGTCGCCAATAAAGCGTACAAAGTGAGGAACACCGCAGGCACAGCGGCAAAGGGCGACAATGCAGGGCCCTCCGCTGGTCAATTTACTATATTTCCCTCGTTTACAGTCACGTGCATAAATGGCGACGCTCTCTTTATCGAAAAAGGCAACGATTAATTATTCATTCAAAGAGAAATATTGCCTAAAAGGAAAGGAGGAACATGCTTCAGATTTTTGTGTGTGATCTCTGGGGATTCAAGAGAAAGAAAGAAAGAACTCTGCTTTTGGAAGAAAGCCTGTTCTTTGTACTAAAAACCAGTATATTTTTAATTTTTAGTTTAGTTAGTTTACGGTGGAAACTACAAAAATCTTGATTTAAAGATTAAAGTTTAACAACCTCCGAGCAACTAAACATAACACAACAGTCCAAAACAAGCTAAAATGAATGACAGCACCAAAATCTTTTAAGGCAAACACGTCAGAGCCACGTTTTCAAGACACGAACGCACACCTTAAACAAGATGGAGTACGTATGTTCTTGGTCTCTGTTAAAGTGCCCTGCTTTCCTTTCCCTGTCTGATGGGCAGCACGTGAAGAAGGCTCTGAAGAAAGAGTGCAAGTGTCACGGAATGTCTGGCTCGTGTACCATCAAAACTTGCTGGATGAGACTCGCGGGTTTTAGACATATTGGTGACGTCATAAAGGACCGTTTCGATGGCGCTACCAAGGTCCTGCCAGGTAAATGTTCTTGATTATCGTTGTTATCTTTTACACTCTAAGTTAACCTAAAAGTAGACGACAGCGCAGACTCTAACGGAATTTATTGCAACCATGAATTTGTAGGGTTTATTTATTTCGCCCTTTTTCCGCTTTTGTACATCTGAGGATCGTTACACAGAAAGAATCAAGTCAAAATGTTATCTCGTCATTTCCAGATAACTGCAGATGGAAGCTGTAGAGAATAATTTACCAGCCTTTTTTTAAAACTAATTTTCTACTCCTGCAAAGGATTTTCCATTTAAAGCATTCCCTCTGACACTTTCTGAAGTCAACAATGAGGACAAATAATAAATGATAAACGATATTTTCAGTAAATAATCTTTTCCAAACAATGTTGAACACGTCACGTGAACAATTTAGTTGCTTCCAATTTGTGTGGACGAACAGCCCCTACACCGCCCCCTACTGGCTGCCATTTTAGTGAGCTCGGATATCAAGATGTGCTGTGAGCGACCTTGATAAAGGCTGTCCCCAGAAGACAGCAGTGGGTGTCACCGCGCTTTTTTTTATGTACACCGCAGGCGGTGTTTCAAATTCTCGTGTCCGGCAAAAGGCCCAGTCCGACCGTGCACTCGCCACCTCGGGGTACGCAGACCGGTCAATTGGACTCACTCGCGGCCAGCCGTCAGGCCCACTCCCGTGCTGGTCTCCCCTTATGTGCGTTCCGGGTGGTTGCTCTCATTTGTGAGAAGACTCCACAGAGCACTTGACTGAAAGATCAAGATCAACCCCAGCGAAACATTTCTGAAAGATAACGGGGCTGTTGTAATAAACAAGATACTGTAAATTTCCAGCGTCACTTTCCAGCTACCAACTTCTACAGGGCGGTCCTTGTGTCTCCATTTTAGACAAACAAACAAACAAAAACGGAGAACATCTTGCAGGAAAAGACCAAGAGGATTTGTCTGATATTTTCTTACAGGGGAAATACAAAAGGACTGAATCGTAGAAACAGCGTCTAGTGTTAATATTTCTTAAGGAAGAGTAAGATCTCTAATCCAGCTATAATAGATTTCTACACAGTGTGTTTATGGCCTGGTTCTCTCCACGCCTTGCTAAGCTAGAAAAGCTTAAAACGGAGAGTTATGAGGTCGTTTAGCTGTAATGACAATAGAATAACGTAGTTATACTTCAAGTCTACTTGACAGAAGCTGCTAAGCTTAATAGGATTAACTCTGGGGTAGGACTTGCTGTGGCTAAGAATACTAATAACTAGGTCTTTGATCAGGCTTTGGGAGTTACTGCACACCAGAGCTAGCTAGATCGCAGCATAATAGAAGCGCATTGAACTTTTTTCTTTACTTGACATTTCTCTTGAAAGTACTAACCACTTTTATTGATAAGATTAGTGTGTTTTTCTGGCCATCAGATTCCCTCTGTCTCTCTCAGACGTATTTAGCACTTACTGATTTCCGTGCTTTCGTCTTCTCTTAGGCAACGACGGAAAGACTATTTTGGAAGGTTGGTATAGTAACACAGACTAATCGCCATTAGTTTAGTCACACCCCCACCAACTTCCTGCACCTTCACTGCTGCTGTCCTGATAAACAAAGCTACTGGGCTTTCGAAACCTGTTAATTATTGTACGATGGACTAACGACCTGATAAAACTAACCTGTGTATGGTATTGTTCTGACGCTTAATGTGAAAAATAACTTCGCGAGAAGTGCTTTCTTTTAAGATGTTCCTGTGACACATTATTGTCTTGCAGCTTCGTGTAATTTTGAAAAGATCGCCTTGTACATATATTGTTGTCATAAACATGTACCCACTTTTCAAACTATTTTGTGGACAATAGAGACCAATGATCAATTTGATGACAGCACACAAACCGCTGATGTAACGCTGTTGCATGTAAAAATGGCATGCTTGTTTCTTTACAACAGTCATTGTATTTTTGTTTGGTTCTTTTTACTTTAAAAATTAAAACAGTCACACTTTGATTAATTAGAAAACGAATGCCTTCACTCGCCCGTCTTCTTCACATTTAATAGCGTTACAGAAAGTTATAGCGCTGGCTTGCCGTATGCATCCCTTCATTTCCTGCTTGCCCTGCATGCCGAGAAGAAGTTTTAATTTTTAAAAAAAATCTTTGTCTTTCCTCGCTTTGTCAGCCTTTTAGTTCTCCATCCCTCTATCTTTAGAGATTTCTCTACATTTTTGTTTTAATACTAATTTAGTACTCTTGAAATATTTGCCTTTGCATTCCCCATGAATTTCTGTGTGAGAGACAGGGACTTTTTACATTTTTGATAGTTTCGGATATTAAAGTTTCGGATATTAAAATGCATATTAAATTATATTACTTTAATAAAGAATAAAATGTGTAAATTCTGCCGGTTTTTTTTTTCATTTTTGACAAGAAGATGACAGACTTAAGTATCACGCATTTGTTTGATTTGTTTGACATCTCCAGACTGCAGCCTTTTCGCTTCAGTTGTTTGATGTGTATCATAGACATGTCCACTGCAGCCTTTTTGTTTCAGTTGCTCGATTTGTATCGTGGATACGTCCAATCTACACCCTTCCTGTTGTAGTTGTTTGAATTGTATCGCGGACATGTACATACTGAATCCTTCTAGTTTCAGTTGTTTGATTTGTATCGTAGACACGTCCAGAATGCAGTCTTCTCGTTTCAGGCAACGAAGGCAATATGAGAGGCAAAAGACTGAAGAGCTTCAATTTCAGTCCTGCCAACCCAAACCATAAGGAACCGGGCCACGGAGACCTGGTGTACTTCGAGAGCTCTCCGAACTATTGCGAGCAGGACGTCTCCATTGGTTACCATGGCACCAGCGGCCGCGAATGCAACGAGTCCTCGATCGGTGTGGATGGCTGCGACCTGATGTGTTGCGGCAGGGGTTACAAGTCGGAGACGTACATCGTCAGGGAGCGTTGCGCCTGCACCTTCCACTGGTGCTGCAGGGTCAAGTGCGACGTGTGTTCCAGACAGAAAGTGCGTCACACGTGCAACTGAGCTCGCGTCTCTTACCTTGGTGACGTCAGAAGCACGTCGCATTCTCTACATTAGATTGAGCGCAGGCTTTGGGGAACGGCCGCGCAAACTCCTAGGAAGCGCAGACCTCTGCCCGTTGCGAAGAGCAACTGTTCGAATTGGTATGGTTAAACTGCGAATGAAAGAAAGTCGGATGAAGGAATGCGTTCTGGTGGTCTGTGGGACAAAGTGTTCTCACGCTTGAGTGAGCAAACGCGACCAGCGTGTTGTCCTTCTTCTGTGTGTTGGCAAATTGTATTTATAAAAGTGTCATTTGGGAAAGCAGATGAGCTTAGGACAGAGACATTTAGGTCTAGGAATATTCACTCGCTGAGACACAGACGCTCTTCGTTTCTTCGAGATCAAAGCACACCGAGAGAAAATATTTGATTTAAATTGTTTAACTTGTTGATGAAGACAAGTTATCGAATTTTCACATTTGTAAAGTGTTGATAAAACGTACGTGTATTCGGTGTAAAAATTTCACGGTTTTCTAGCAATACCACAGACTTGAAAAATTGGCGACAGGACTGCCTTCAAATTCCTGGTAAAATGACAGTGCAGACCACAATGTTTGGTCCAAACAGGCTGAACAGTGTCACACGCGTTCTTCGCCTAAATTAATATCTTCATGGTCTCGAAGCATAAATAATAAGATACATTCAGAAAGTTCTAAGAAACATTTCTTACTAGACCACGGAGAAAATCTCGGCTCCGCTTTTATAAGGTGTTGTTGTCCATAGAAGGTCTATTAATTTTAATTTGTAAACTTGTCTGTAATGTGTTATCCTGAATACCAGATCCGAATTAAGGCAGAATCAAATACGCCATGTCGGCCACTGCATTCAGAGACTGACCCTCAGGCACTTTTTCATTGGAAACGACCTGCACAATCTTCAATCTCTTGATAAGACAGTACCAGAATCTCATATGAATATATTATGATATAGTAGGGTTGCTTGTTACTGGTAAAGTTGTGTTGTGAACGTATATAACTTGTTTGTACAATATGTACGCAATGTAATAGTTACCTATCTTCAAAATTTAAAATGTTAAAGAATGTTCTGTCTGTCTGTCTGTCTGTCTGTCTGTCTGTCTGTCTGTCTGTCTGTCTGTCTGTCTGTCTGTCTGTCTGTCTGTCTGTCTGCCTGTCTGCTGTCCTATCTATGCTTCGGGCCGTTGTTCTGTTCAAACACTGCCGCACACCAGTCTAACTGTCCATGAGCGTGCAGTGAAGTGTTATCTGTTGGCCTGTAGGCTACGTATGTCATGATTTCTGTTTACTATATTCTCTCCCTCCCTCACTCTAGGTCCCTCACTCTCCCCTCTCTCTTTCTCCGAAGAAAATTGAAAAAAATTCTTTATCAGACATTTAATTAAGCAAAGGACTGACCATAGACCCTTCATGGTCTGTTCCTTTTTCACTTACTACAGAGTCTGTTTTTCTTCTTACATCCTTTTGTGGATTATATCATAGTCTTTTACATAGATTTTGTTGTTAACTTAACATTTGTACCTTTAAATTATCCTTTTATGAATAGGTTGTACCTTGATTTTATAGCCGATAGGTTGACGTATTGTTTGAAGGGTTTGTGCGTTAAACAGTTCAGTTCACTGTGATTCGAGATAATAAATGACATATAGACGAAAACAGAAACGAAACATTATTGAAGAGGCAGTCTAGGTGAAAGTGTTCGTGCATGGGGGCTGATTTTTTCCTCTTTCTCCCCTTCCACCCTTCCCATTATGCTAGACGGTGATGGTCTAAAGTTCTTGGCCCGTTTTCGTCCGATAGGCAGACGGACAATCTGAAACCATCGCCCGACATGCTGGATATCTGCTAAATGTTGATTGTTGCAGCACTGTGTGAACTCTGTTATCATTTCGTGTCCCTTCCTTTTTCTTCTTCCTCGAAGCTTAACCTCTTTCTTTTGTCTCAGTCATTCTTACTGTCTGTTACCCTGTCTCCAGCCTGCTTATTTTCTGATTGACTGCGTAAATTAATATTCAATGCAATATTTTTCTTTATGCATTGCTGTAACATATTCACCTACCCAGCCATATCATTTTTCCCCCTCCCCCCCCCAAAAAAAAATCAAACACCCCGCAGCCCACCCACTCTTTCTCACACGTCTCTCTTTCTTTCATCTCGGATATTATTCTCAGGTTTTAACAAATCCGTTCATGTGCGACAGATTATTAACGTAAAGATTGCAATTCCAAAGGTGTCATAAGCGCACGTATTGTATTGTTGTGAACTCAAATTTCCTCAACATAAATCTGGCAATACTGATTGTCTTCTTTTGCATGTGTGTACATACAGACCTCTCAATATTGTGATCGGCTGTCACGCTATGTAGTCTACCCATTTAGCATACATTTTGTAATATTGTTTAATTTCTTTAGTTATTATTTGCAATACTCGGTTCACGACACGACGCCGATCGTGTGTGTGTGTATGGGGGTATGGGCACGTGTGTCCATGTGAGTCCATGTTTGTATATCGGTGCATAGACATACCTTCTTGAGTCCGTGTATATTACAATTTCTGTAAATATGCGAATGAAGTTTTGGATACTGAATGGAGATGAATACTTTTGTAGCCTTTGGTTTTCAGCAAATAGGCTGCCTGAAAGAAAACTCCCCCACTCCTCCACTCACTCTTCCACTCACCCATTCGCCGACTCGCCCATCCACCCGCTCACTAAGTCACCCACCCACTCACTAACTCACCCACCCACCCACTCACTAACTCACCCACCCACCCACTCATTCACCTATTTATTCGATAGCTCACTCGCTCAGTCACACCCACCTACCTCCGCTCGCTCGCACGGATGAACGCACATACATACATATTCAGACACGCACCCACGCACGAACGCACGCACTTATGCTCAAAATTTCAAGCCAAGTCGCGCTGACACAGACACACACATCAGCGCATCAGACTCATAGATACACTGCATAAACATTCATGTACATTTGAATTCACACACAAGCGTACAAACACACGCAGATACACGCTCACACACATACGCACCAACCGCGCACACACATAGGCATGAATACGTACACACACACACATACGCACCAAGGCAACACACAATCTCTTGATGTAGGATTGACTATTTAATTCTCATGTTATCAACATGTTATGTTCAACTTGCTGTTTACCTTTCAGTGATATCTGACAAGTTGTTATCTGCAACTATGCAAAACTGGTTGTGTTTTCTCTTGTTCCATTTAGCTATCGATATTTTACCTTTCGTTTACTCTTTGTTACTCTTTGTTATCTGGTGTTAAGACATCGTGAAGTGTAATGTTTTATTTCATATGCAACGAACGTATCAAAAAACTCTTGCCTCTTGTCCTTTCCTTGTGGGCGAAACCAATACTACGTATTTTTTAAAATCTAGTTGTGTTTTCTCATTAAAACTGAGAGCAGCATAGCAACATATGCCAATCATCATCATCATCATCATCATCATCATCATCATCATCATCATCATCATCATCATCATCATCATCATCATCATCATCATCATCATCATCATCATCAATCATCTTTCTTGTAGCATTGAAGAGGCACCATTGACAATTTAGCAACCATCTTCCTCCATTTCTCTCTATCCTCTGTCAGTCTCTGGATTTCTACAGACGTTAGGTAAGTCCACTCTTGGATGTTGTTGTCCCATCGCGCCATCTCTCTGGCTCTTCGTTTTCCTCCAATCGAATGGTTTTCGCAAGTCCTGATCGTGATGAGCTCGAGACGTGTCCGTACCATTTCAGTTTATGCTGTCTCACAGTGGTCTTCATATGGTCCAATGGCTTGCTGTATCCTCTTTCGTATTGTCTCATTGGTGAACGAGAGATGAAAGACCTTACTGAAACATAATGGTCTCCAAGGCTTGAAGTCTTCTCTGCAGATCGGCTGTCACAGTTCATGTCTCACAAGCATAGAGAAAGATGATGGCAGAGCGTGCGTCATTCTGTTCTTGGAACAGAGAGTGGTGTTCTCATTCCAGATGGGTTTCAGTTTTTTTAAACTGCTTCAGTTCTCTGTGCTATTCTGGCAGGTACTTTCAATTTTGAAGCTTTATCAGTGACAATGGTCCCAAGGTACTTGAAGCCATAGCTACTTGAAGCTATTCTATCGTGTCTGTCTAGACTCTGACGTCAGTGCTGATGCCACTGGTGTCACTAGCTATGCGCCTGCTCTTGTCTGCACTGACCTCCACGCGATAGGCTGCCGATGACTTGTCGAGTCGTTCAGCCAAGTCACCAAGCTCTTTTTTCATTGCCAGCTGAGGCATCAATGGCGTCGGCAAAACGCAATAGCTCTGTCACCGATGGTGACTTTTCTTTCATGATCTTTCAGGGCGTCTGTCATGATTCTTTCCAGCAAGATGTTTTACAGTGTGGAAGAGAGAAGACGGCCTTGTCGGAATCCGACCATAGTCGTAAACCATTCCCTTGTACCACTGTTGGAGAGTGGCTTTTTGTTGCGGGGTTGTTCTGTGACACTAATAAAATTGGTGTTGATGTTGTACATCTTCATCGTTGCCGACAGTGCAGCATGCCACACGTTGTCAAAAGCTTTTTTGGAGACTGTGAAGACGTGGTAGAGTATTTGCTGGTGTTGGAAATATTTCTCGCAGAGTGTCCTTAAATTAACGATCTGTTCAGTAGTGCTGCGCTCTGCTCGATGTCCTGCCTGTTTCTCTCCAATATTCTTTTCAGCTTCCGGCTCCAGTCTGTTGAGTATGGCCTTCAAATGAATAGAACAGCAGTGTAGCAAAATTGAATGAATTTGAAGAGGAATAATATTATAAGAAGGCATATTAAACAGCGGAGATCCTGAGAAGCACGAAACAAGGCCGAGTCTCAACAGTCCAGTACAAACCAAAAAACTGTCTCGCTGAAAAACAGCAAATCCTCGCTAGATGCACAGAGTGCTGCCCAGAGCTGTATACCACCACAACGCCACAGAGATCTAGGGGCGATTACCCAGTGCTTCTTCAGGAAGTGGAGGCAGCAATCAAATCACCGAAAGAGGGGGAGTCAGCTGAAGTAGACAACATCCCAGCAGAACTGGACCAAGGTGGAGGTGAAACAATCGTTGATGCTCTCACAGCAATTTGCAACAAGATCTGGCAGACACCTAGGTCTCAAGTCTCTGATTGTCCCACTTCCCCAACAAGTCAGCCTGCAGCTATCCCAGAACTACCGCACCGGCCTCATACGCTACCCAGCCAGTCAACGCAGCAACCGATATCACTCATTCTAGAATTTAATACCTGTATTATGTTAGTACGTTCAGTGAATAAACAAGGTCTCCGGTATCTTAGAAACAGCGAAGGGAAGAGCATATTTCTGGGTAACACTGTTGCGAAGATCTGCTGTCCCAGACGTTCTAGTACAAACCATAAGCACAACGCTTGGGGATTGCTTTTACAGTCCACAAGAGTGACTGGCCAGGCTCACAGTACTACTGAAATAAGTGTTTGGAAGTCGTCTGCGCTGTTACGCGCTATGCAGCAGTAACCCAGCCTCGAGTACCGTAGACCAACCGACTAACAGCGGCTGTGCACGCGCCTCCCAAGAAAGTTCGCTTCTCTTGCTTTAAAAAAAAATCCTACAGGCTGATCGGCCTCCTTGGTGATAGGCAACGCCCTAACCTCATTAACCCCCAACATCTTATGCCGTTTCTTTCTCTCTACTTCTGAGCCCCGACCCTGCGCACCCAGCGCATCTTAAAGTTTCTCAAAGTAATTTTTTAATAAAAACCCTAGCCATTGTGGGTTTTTTTTCAGTCATAGCAAGTACTGGGCCAAGTGTTTGGAAAGCGCTAAATTCTCATTTTTGTTGTTTTGTTTTTGTTGTTGTTTTTGCACGGACTGCATTATCATGCAAACGCAACAACTTTGAAAAGGGTTCATTTCCGAATCTGTCTGGCTTCAGAATTTTAAGAAACTACATCCCTTCGATTAGTCTTTTCGTGACTACAGACAGGTGTGTTGTATGCTCGAAAGAATTTTTTTCTCGCATCCCAAATGCAAATATCCAGTGTTGTTTAAAGACTGAATGGTAATCTTTATTACTTATTGACAGTAATTAGACAACCGTAGAGAACTTAGACTCCATAATTATAAATTATATTCAAAGCAGCATGAATGTACAGGGCAATAATTTGCATGAGATTCTAGCTTAGGATTAATTTTACATTACGTTACAATTCATCATTAAAACAAAGCCAAGACAAGATTTGCGTGCGTATTTAAAAACAAATAGTTTAGAATTTGTATCCTTAGAATATAGCAAAATATATTCTAAAACTATGTAAGCAAGTGAACAGCGATTCACAATGTGCACCACTGCAGGACAGTATGAATCATGTTTCAAATATCAAAATAATACACATATTGACACGTACATTCGACGTCTACAGAAGCCAACAGAATAAAATCATGTCTAAAACAAGAGAAGGAGACAGCTTCCTATTTTAAAAGCAGCTGTAAATAAAAGTCAGATGCGTTACTCAGCAATAGTCCTCTGAGTAATCTTTTAGTTGGCTGGTTACACAGTTAGCTCAATTTTCGTTTAGCATGAGGTATTGTTTTACCTTAACATCTCAGAAGCTTTATTCTCCAGGCACATGTCACAAAGACCCCTATTACTAAATTAAACATTGACAATCACCACTTACAATCGAGCTATAGGCCTTTTTCTACGAGTGTGTCCTACACAGACTTTGTCAGAACCGTTGGACGGTAATCAGCTTTGTGGCAGTGCACACAGAAGCTGTGCAGAAGTGCGCGTGTGGAGTGCTGTGGCTCTAAATCCATAGCACAGGAGATCAACAAGAGCCTCGGGTCTTTTTGCTGCACTCCTCTCAATCAAGAGCATATAAATTATCATTGAATAATTTAATACTATTCTCTGGTACACAAGTCGTTGTCACCCGCTTTTTCGAGAAAGCATCTCACGTTTTGGCTAAACGAACAGAAACTGCGAACTGCAAGCTCGAAGCCACCGAGAATGCGACATTATTTACGTGAACAGAACGACAGGTTGTGTGTTCCTGGTGAGAGATCCTTCTACAAACATAGAGTGCATTTAAAGTGTATTTTTCTAGGTAATGCAGACACAGTGTCCTGTTCAGAAATGGCGGCGATATTTCAGGCGTGGCCAGTCTTGGGAGCTGTAATAGCAGCACACCTGTAGTTTGGTCTTTATCTTTGAGAACCGTGGCATTAAAATAGACTTTAACTACTGTTCAATTATTGTTTTGTTTTTAATGACAACAAAGGCAGGAGAAAGAGAGAATGTTAGGAGGGTAGGCTGAAAGGATGAATAAAAGCGACCAAGGGAAAAAAACAACAAAGAAACAAAAAGGAAGAAAGGAAAAAAAGCGAAAGGAAACAAAATGCAGGAATGAAAGAACAAAAAAGGAAGGAATGAAGGAAGACAGTACAAAGGCAGAGTTAATAAAGGGAAGATACGATTTAGTGAAGTGAACTAAGTGCTCAAAACGTTAAATTCCAAACAGCAAAGTTTCATACATATTTTTCGGGGGGGGGGCGGGGGAGGGGGCGGGGGATGGGGACGCGGAGGTAGTGGTGATGCCGGTAGCGATTCCTAAAAATCAAAATATTTCGAAATGAAAGCAGTGATTTTACTCATCCACAAAGACCCTACATGCTCAGCTGAAGTCCATTTCAAACCTTGAGTTTCCTTACTAAATAGACATTTTTCTTGTTAAACTTTTTAACCTCATCTGTAACTACCATTTGACCACCAATGGATTTTCCGCAAGAAGACATGGTAGGTAAACTTAGTATTATGTCCTAAGACTTCAGAATGTGATGTGACGTCTATGCCATGCTTCTACTTCACGTAGTGTCATCTTTCATGGAGACAAATCTTTCAACAAGCGAAAGGTCTCCAAATTTATGATTATCTACTCTCTAAAATCACTGTAGATGACCAGCGTATTTTATCAACAAAGGATTATTCTATTTTAAATCTGTACTGCAGATTTTGTCTCGATGTATTGTGTTAAACTTCAACACAGTGGCTTTATTCGCTCTGAAGAATTTTTCTAAAATATTTATTCGCATTTTTAAACGTGACTTATAAACTGCCTATCTTACGATTTTCAATGAACTTAATATTAAGTAACCGCCAATAGAACCCGAACGAGCAGGATACAATACAAATGAATGTGATGGCAATTACAAGCCAGTATTGAGTGTTTACAAGTGCATGTGTTATTTATATACATATTTTTTTAGTACGTTTGTACGTTTAGTACGTTTGTCCAACATTGATTCATCAGAGACTCTGGCTGGAACTAACATTCCTAGACTGTTTCTTAATGTGGCCAGCCCTGATTCATCACGGGCCGCTAGGATGGGCAAACATTTACCTATGCAGTCTTTGTTCACAGAACCATTTAAAAAATTTATTTTAGAAAGAATCTAGGACCAGAGAGAAAGTTTTCCCTTGAAATACAGAAAGAAGACTCCACGCGAATAGAAGTGACGTTGTTGGCGAATCAGAACACCGCCGTAAAATGTCATTAACGCACAGAGCGACCTGAGATAGATCTGACGTAAATGCCGCTTGGCCATGTGGCAACTGCGCGAGATATATCAGAGTTTCATCTTTTTCTTAAGCACACTTCTGCCTGCAACGTTGTCATTTATGCATGATTTATTTCTGTTTTCTTTTTGCATAAACGTATTTTTGCGGGCAATGAAAAACGTACTTTAGTCATCCGCCGGTGGCCAGCTAAATAACTCCTATCAACGAAGCGTCAAATTTCACAGTTGACGAAACTGGATGTTGGATTGGAACAGATGCAAGGTGAGGCTAACAGAAGCACTCAAGCACAGATTAACTAGCCTATTTGCGCATTATCCACAAAATCCACTGATTGAGCGGTAAAAAAAAAAATCAGAAACAAAAATTAATGTTCAGTCATTTCATTGGATGAAACGCTACTTCCTCGAGAAACAAGACATTAAAGCAGAGACAGCCAAAACATTTCAGATTATATATAGCCTGCAGGCAGCAGAAAATTTGACTGCGTGGGGTGTGGGGAGGGCAGTTGTTGCTGGTCTGCTGTGGACGCGAAGCACACAAGGTCGATGTGGAAACCAGATTTATTATGACCGACATGGACGGCGGAGACAGGTAGGACCCCACCCATCCCCCACCCACCTTCGGAACGTCTTGAACTCAGACATGCTGACTTCAGCGACATCGAAGGCAAGCACAACGCCTACAAAATTTCCTCTGATTGGGGGAGCCACTTTAGTTCACACACTGTGTCAATCGCTTATAGATATATACATATAATGAGCGGGCATTGTCGGAGTGCGTGAGTGCGTGCACACATGAGTAGAGTTTGGTCGTCTTTCATTCGAGCAGTCACATTACTGTGTACATCAAACTTCACTTGTATTTAAGTCAGTCCATGATTTCAACAGTTTCTCAGCTGAACGTATCAGCTGTTCATCAGAATTTTATATATTGAAAAAAAAAACCCCAAGCAATAGTTCAACACTGTCCTCACACTCGAGTCAGAGTAAAGAAAATTGACTTTTAGTCTGCTCTACACGATTTATGCTAGCAAGCGTACATTCAGTCTGGATCAAGATGAGGTCAGCTGACATTTGACGTCATTTTGTACAACTTTTCATTGTACTTTTTTTGCAATAACGGAGAAGAAGTCATTTCCTTTCGGATTTTGTGACTTCGCGTCACACGTAAACAGTGGCACGAAATGGCGTGGTTTTAACGAGGCACACCCCGAGTTTCATATACTATTTCACAAACTTGACAAGCGACAAGTCTAGTTTCAGTAGTCATTGTTATCAATGGTCGTCAACAGTAACAAGAGAAAAGCAGTGTAGTCGAAGTATTCGTTTTAGTCAATGGTGACAAGTGAGAAACCATTCTTGCCTATCTGGTCTTTTTTTTTCTATGGTCGACTGTGGAAAACAGCGTTGTCCAGCGCTTCAGCGTGGTCAGTGATACCCAGTGACAAGTGTAATACATTTTGGGTTAACTATTAATATTTGTTAATAGCAAGGCACGGCCTCTATCACGTATGCTGGTCGGCTACCTCCATTTTAAAGTAAAAAACAAACCAGTAAGGTGGACATGACGTCAGAACGTCATTCGTTTTCCATACACTAACATAAACGTCACGATCACTTGCGCACTATAGCCGCTTAACCATCTAGAGCACCTGTGTATCGAGTAACTGAGTAAATGCCCAGCAACACTTATTTGAGCATAATGTTTTATGTGATTCCTGATTGAGTACTTTTTTCTGATCCTTTTTGGCAGTGCGTGTCACTTTTTTTCAGGTTTCAAATGTCGATATGTTATAGCTAGTTTTGAAAATACTTTCGAACTGTGAGATCACCGACGCTTGTAAATGGCGGTGACTCTATAGTCACGGATATAGGTTTGCGTGACATTAATTATGACCTTATCGTCTTCCGATTTAAGTCCCATGAAGCCACAACGGAGATGTGCTTTTTTTGGGGGGGGAGGAGGCGGGGACGCTTCTCTGCATGCATCAAAATCAATGCGTCTTTACACTCGTACCGCGGTGGGAGAAAGGCAAGTTCAGAGTTTACGGCATCTATGTCATTATTTCTGTGTCCAAATATGGAGCTGAAAGCAGCCGGTCGTCCTCACAAGCACCTGTGTACAGTCTTGACGGTCGTGCACGTTTCGCACTGCACCTCGCAGCACCACATGAAACGACACTTGCAGTTCTCCTTCACCGTGATCTGCTCCTTGGAGTGACCCCTGTTGCAGCACAGCAGGTCGCACCCGCCCACCCCCATGGAGGTGGGGTCGCATTCCCGTCCTTTGGTTCCCAGCGACCCCACCTTGCGCTTGTGGTTGCAGAAGTTGGGGGACTCCTCCGAGTAAACGAGGTCCTCCTTGGACGGGGGTTTGATGGTCTCTCCCTCCGGCAGCAGCTCTTTGGCGTCGTTGGAGATGATGACTTTGGCCGCTCCGTCAAAGCGGGATTTGAGACGATCCCCCACATCTCGGAAAGTGGGCATCTTCATCCAGCACGTCTTCAGCGTGCAGGAGCCCGACAGCCCGTGGCACTTGCACTCCTGCCGCATGTATTTTTTCACAGCCTGAAAAAGTGCACGGATACAATGGGCGTGGCTTAGTGTCATCACAAACACCCACAGTGACAGTGGGCGGGGTATGTGTCATCACAAACACCCACAGTGACAGTGGTTGGGTTTAGTGTAGGCACAGTGACAGCAGGCGGGGCTTAGTGCAATGAAAAACATGTATAGTGACAGTGGGCGGGGCTTAGTGTAATGACAAACATACCTAGTGACAGTGGGCGGGGGTTAGGTAATCACAAACGTACATAGTGACAGTGGTTGGGCCTTACTGTAATCAAAGTCATGCATAGTGACATGGGCTGGGCTTAGGGTAATCGTGAACGTCCATAGTGACAGTGAGTGGGGCTCAGTGTTCATTACAAGCATTTACAGAGACAAAAGAAGGGCCTTAGTGTAATCATTAACAAGCTGTGACATGAAGATCTGTAGTGCTAAAGCTAAGGAAGTAGAGGGGAAACTTTTAGCACAGTACTTACAAATATGCGCAGCGACACAAGAAGTCCTTTAGTGCGCAGTAATCACAGACGTGTACTGCGTAACCACAGAGCTGGGGAAGGTCTTTAGCGCAATTACATTCACTGTCAGCCATTACAGTGGGCAAAGGGAGATTACAGATGATAAAGTGCAGCCGCAAGTATGCACAGGGGCAAAAAGGTCGATCTTATTATTTACAAACGAGACCAACGACTAGTTGGGACTGAGGGGGCTGAATGAAATTAGTCTCACAATAATAATAACTAATACCAAGAGTGCACAAACCTGACTGTGGAATGGGGTTGTCGTTTAAAGACGAACATGCAGAGCTGCTGGGAAGAGGATCCTTAGTGAGGTACTTACACACCCCTTGGTCGATGGCAGTAGGGGAGGAGAGGGGAGGGCTGGTTGGTTATTGGTTGCATAACGTCCTGCCGCAAACTGGGTGCACATCAGGACGGTGGACTATAGGGGGATGGAGTCCTAATTACTAAACTATGCACTGGAAAAAACACTAGACTGAAGGTGCAGTCAGGACATGTAGTTTAATGTGCAGGGAGATGACCGAACAGATTTTGCACAATGTATAATTCAGGAAGTAATCGTTGGCCACACCTGGATGCGAACCAGCAACCTTCCAACCGCTAGTCAGCAACTCTACCAACTGAGCTATACAGGCCCCCGGGGAGAGAAGGGGCGGAGCTAAAAGCAAACGTACACAGCAGCTACCATAAAGGGCTGGGGGGATGGGTTAGTGCCCCACAAACATGCATGACGACACAGGAGTTGGAGAGCTCTTAATGTTATCACAAACACAGAGATATAGGGAGAGGAAAGGACGACGAAAGTTTTTTTCGACAACGAATAACATGCATCGACAAAGGGAGAAGATCGCTGTGGCTGGGGTTTTTTTTTGGTCACAAACATGAACATTAACGGGATGGGTGGAAGGTGAAACTTCTTGAAAAGGCAAACATAGGAAAGGGACAGAACAAGTGGTTATTAAGTGCCCTAAAAAAAGGGAGGTGGGTACCGTAAGTATCTTTATCTCTCTAGAAAGACGCCCACCAAGGTACAGCCACTCCCAGGACGCCCATTAGTATAGCCTGGTCAACTGAGATCATGTTCTATATTTGTTGCAACTTAATTGAAGAATAAATTGACTCTCCCATTCACTCTGTTACTGATCCTTTCATGCATCTGTCCACTTCTACGCGTGTGCGTCTGTGCACGAATCAATATGTCCAACTGTTTAATTGCCTGCTCGCTTCTATGCCTGCATTTGTATACGTACCTTTCTAGCTGCCTATGCTCACGCACGCACGCACCCGCACGCTCTCGAATGCACACACACACACGCACATGCACATGCACACGCACACGAAGGCACACACACGCACACATTCTCTATCTCTCCCTCCCCCCACACCTACAAAATGAACGCACTGATCATATGAGCCCAACTTCTAAGCCAGAGCTAAAAGGCTTCAGCAGCTTACAGGACGCCAGCACCTCCAACTGCCTGGAGAAAAGCTAGGGAGGGGAAAAAAACTTGGGCATGCGCAAACACACAGAAAGTATAGACATCAAAAGAAACGGCACAGCGTCAGCATCCCCCCCCCCCGCCTCCCACCCTTTCCCGACCCCAGCCTTACCCGTCGTCCTGCCTCGTTATTATGAAGTTGGATGAGAGTCGTGACGTCACCACGTCCTCGCTTCTTGCGCCGCCTGGCGTCCATGAACTCACGCGACTTCTGGTAGCCGAACTCCACGTTGTCACCACAGCCACCCCACTCCCACTCGCCGTCCGTCGACATGTCGCGCGCGTGGTTCTGGCACGTGCACTGCAGCAGCCCGCCCAGGCTGCAGGCCTGCGTCACGGCGTACACCACACCTGCCGCAGTGATGGCGTACAGGAACGCAGACTCCCGCGTGTCTGAAGAAAGGGAAAGAACGATAAATGTTTGTCTGCCTATTAGTCTGCCTATTAATAGAGAACATACCAGCACAAAGTATTCTGCCTGTTAGAGAAGGAAAGAACAGCACAGAGTTATCTGCCTATTTGGAAAGGAAAGAACAGCACAGAGTTATCTGCCTATTCGGGAAGGAAAGAACATCACAGAGTTATCTGCCTATTAGGAAAGGAAAGAACAGCACAGAGTAATCTGCCTATTTGGAAAGGAAAGAACAGCACAGAGTTATCTGCCTATTCGGGAAGGAAAGAACATCACAGAGTTATCTGCCTATTAGGAAAGGAAAGAACATCACAGAGTTATCTGCCTATTAGTGACCGAAAAAGCCGTACATAATACGTAATCTTCCTATTACTGAAGTAAACAACAACAAAAAAAACCCCAGTGCTAATTACTACTAACAGATCGCACACATAGACAGTCCGTCGCAGATGAAGATTCAGTCTAAAAGAACAAACAAAAATAAAAAAGGTGACCTAGGGAAAGAACGAAATGACAAGCGAACGAAGGAATTAACGAATGAACGACAAATAAACAAAAACGAAAGTTCAAAATAACATGAATGTGTTTGCTTAGAGTGATATTTCATTTGGAATTATCATTTTTGTATGGAGTGGGGGGGGGAACTCGAAATTTAATATTTGTAAAAACCTTATTCTTACTTAATGATATAAATTTGATACAGCCTAGAAGAAATTAGAAACTTTGATGGATTTACAATTATAGACACAATAGATTATTGATAGACGAAAGAAACATGTGCGGTGGGGGGGAAAAAACCCTCCAGATCTCAATAAATCAACGAAAACAGGGCAGAACACAGCGATGTAAACAAAGTTTGCAACGACAGTAAGAGAGAAGAGGGAGTGGAAAAACAACAGCGAAGTGTGAAATGGCTATGTCAAAGCGACGTCAGCATGAAGTACTAAATTTGAAAAGGATAAGACAGTTCTCCATTTCAGTCAAAAAAAACAATATTTGATTTGGGATTTGTGTGTTGGTGGGTTAAATGTTGCAAAGAACACACAAACAAGGCAAACACAAGAGAGCTGTGGCTGACACAAAAGTGCCCTTGTTTTCCCGCTTGCCTTTGACTGCTTTTCAACGCCAGGGGTAACGCTCCCTTTGAAAACAAGAACGTGTTACCTGCGAAACGAGTCGTATTTATTTTTGAATCTCACTGCGGCGTTTTGCCAGCCTTTCTCTCTCGCCTCTGCTTTCCAGCTTCGCTGGTACGGATTATTGTCAGAACATCCGGTTGCAGTGTGTTTGAAGGTTGACAAGTTCTCTTTTCCGTTCGATGTGATAACGTCAGCTACGGCATAGGAACTAGACTTTGGTCTGGCCTTGGGTGACGATTATGTGGTTCTTTTAAAGATTATAAGAGAGTGGGTCAGAAAATCATTCGTTTGAAACCCTAGCGCTGCCAATTTGTCTAAATACCCGTTTAAACTGGCCAGTCCGATCAACTAAATGTTTAGTATTTTTAAACCTGCACACAGGGTTACCTGACATGTCATTCGAGTATTTACAACGTCAAAGAGGCTACTTTCGAAGCATTGAAAAACAGAGATTTCACCTCCACCCCACCCCACCACCACCACCTCGAATCCACTCTATTTTATAGATCTTTCACTCAGATCCCCTCGTCTCTTTTTTCGCGACATCTCTCCTGCATCCTTCACTCCTTCCTATTTTCCTCTCATGCCCCCTTACTATTCATCTACCTTTTGGTTCATGCTTTTTGATCCAGTACGTAGGTCTGAAAATGACAGTTGGCATGGCAGCCGGCAAGGCTATAAACTTGCTTGGAGACGAGCCTCTTAACATCTACAGGGACGATAGATGTTGCGAAATGGACCACGAATTTGAAGAGAGACCATATATCCTGGGATCCCAGGAGCAACTTTTCCCCTTTTCTTAACTTCCTTCCGCTGCCCTTTAATCCCTTCCTCTCCTCTTTCCTTTCTGTCTTACTGTTCATTCTTTACTCCCCTACCCCTAATATTCTTTTTCTTTCTTGTTCTTTTGATTGAGTGTGCAACAACATAACAAGCTTTTTCCAACTTTCTAAATAGCATTCTTCCGCCCTGTTCTCTTATAAGGAACAGGTATGTAATATTTCCACTTCGCTAGAAAAGCCCAGGCATGTTCTAGATCTCTCACTAACTAGCCAGAGCCTCTAGATACAAGGGCTGTTCTTAAAACGCAGTTGACGTCCAGAACATTGAAAGCCGGTGTACTGTTAAAAGACATCTCCACTTCCTTACTCCAGAATCTGAAATTCTACAGCATTAAATCCTTCTTTTTGCCAGGAACATTTATGATGCGTGCGCACCAGTAAAACAGGGGCCGTTGTTCAGAATGAATGCTTCCCTGCCGCGAACACCCGGCCCTCCTCCTTCTTCCACCGTTCTTTTCCGCACGTGCGTCTTGAACACGAAGCTCTGACACAGCGCCCGCGTCGAAGTGCTGCACGTCACGTGCTAATGATACGGCAGAAGCAGCAAAAGGTAAAGAGCAAAGAAGGGAGGCAAGCGAGTGCAGTGGAGAGGCGCCCAAGCCGTTAGCTTCCTGCGTGTTCATAGTCTTCCGGGAAACTTAAAGTGAGCGGTGTCTGGTAAAAGAAGGACCCAGAAAATTAGGCCACAACATTTGAAGCACTCCTCATTTACGTGTCTTCGCACCCACGGCCCTTGACAGCATTGCTTACAGTCTCTGGATTTGCAAAGTCTGTCTGTCAAGTGTTGATGACGGAGACGGAGAACGAAATTTGGACGAGCCTCGATTGTTTCTGGAGGAAAAAAAAGGTCAAAATAACTGTGGGGGAAAAGCTTCGCATTTGGGAAGCACATATACGTTCAATCTGATCTGAAGTGGGTGCAAACGGATTTTAAGTGAGTTGGATTGTTTCGCTGCAGAAGTCAATGTCCCAAACGGTCGAAAACGTAATTCCTTCCCTTCTGCCCTCGAGACACAAGTCTATAAACAACCATAGAAAAAAAAACCCATAAAGAAAACAGAAAAATCAACCGTGAGTTCTGTTTAGAGCGTGGATGCGCTAACGTCATGAATGCCGCACCCAATGGAATTTTAGAGCTATCAGCCTTTGACAGTTAGGAGAATTTACGTGCAGTGGTAACGTCAAATGTCTGTCTTTCTACGCCCAGGTGAGAGTTTGAAAGTTTTAGAGCTTTTATGGCGTAAATTGACAGGTGCTCACTGCGAATTTCCCAGTTAGTTTCTTGCAACGATATATTAAACCAGTTAAGTGAAAATTTGGATTGGTCTTTCAATAGTGTTTTTGTTTGTGACGTTCACCTGACTTGCAATGATTTTGGTAAGGATTTATATAACGAGAAAATAAGAATACAGAAATGTGAAGTAGACACGAGCATATAACCAGTAAGGAAATAAGAAAGGCGGCAATGATATAAAGAATTAATTTTAATTGAAAAAAACGAAGAAAAAACGTGAAACACGGATGCAAACTATCACCAGCTGATGCTTTCTTATTATGGAACAGATTAATAAATAAAGAAGCTTGTGCAAGCGAGAAATTTATGCTTTATCTGACCACAACTGAAAAAATGTGCTATTTAAAATCAAAAGCAAAAAAACAAAACAAAAGAAACAAACCACAAAACCTCCAGAAAAACTGCATCACAAGCAAAGGTCGCGCAAGCAGCTGAGCCCAGAGAGAAGAGGTCCAGGCTGACCTGCCATGTCATAAGGAACTCGTGCATCGTGTGAATTGTTTATTTGTTTATTTGAACAACACTTCGGCGGTGGCGCCTTTCACGTGTTCTTTTGTTTATTGTAAACGAGGAGAAACCGAAAGAGAATGCAGCTAGAAAGGGAGACAACCATGGTCACGAAAAAAACAACTAATTTCAGTGCCATGTGTAAATGAACAGTGCAGCTGGAAATGATGAAGATGATGATGATGATGATGATGATGATGATGATGATGATGATGATGATGATGATGATGATGATGACGACGATGATGACGATGACGATGATGACGATGATGCGTACAGCTTGGGCAGGCAGATAGCTTGGAGGAGAGGGCGTCGATGGCTATGGCTATATTCGAACATAAAATAATTGTCTCTCCTCACGGACCATCTTACTGCAGCTATCAGGTTTTTTCTTGGGGAGGAGGGGGGGGGCAATCCATACATTTGTAAGAAGACTTCATCGGGTGGTAATAGGACCTCGTACTCCCATAGAGCAAAATCAGCACTATGAAGAGGCACTTTTCTTTTAAGATAACTAACAAACCACGGTGAATACAATCAAAATATGCAGCTATGCGTTTAGACAAGTGAAAAAAATGTATTTCTTTTGTATAGTTTGCGTGTCTTCTAATTTTCAGAAAATTTCAAGCCACTTTTGCAGCAAGCAACTAAAATGGACGCGTAACTAGTCTGTGCCAGAAAATATGTGCATGATTTATGTGCGATTGTTCTTT
>SMGT01002113.1:300420-316062 GCA_004794575.1 Lanistes nyassanus | reverse complement strand
TAATGAGAAAAAGTTTTTGTATCTGCCCTTCCGGTCGTAGGACCCGTTCCATTTTCGCCCTGCGTATTTTACGTGCAACTTTACGCAAGGAAACGTGATAAGAACCCTAATGCTACCAACCCCTGATCCCAGTCCTCGTCATTATCTCTCGACAAAACCCTTGATGGCTCGAACTCATAACAAACCCATAGCCTGGCCTTTAATTACAGCCCCGCCTTGGAGAGGACGATGATCGAAAATGACTGGGCGAGGCGCAGTGGGCAGAGGCCTCCAATTTGTGAACAAAAGACGAACAGATTCAGACGGTAGGTCGGAGAATTGCGCTGCCTGTGGCCTTGTGATTTCCTTCTTTACCGATCGATGTGAAATCAACGTTTCCCATAATACCCTGCACGCAAGAAAGACGTTCCAAGACGTTTCAAAGTGACCCAAGGAAATGACACTTTTTAATTAAACCCGACGCGGAGACACCAGTTCTCATCCTAGTGCTATCCAGTTCTATTTTCAAACGAACTAATGTGAATATCAAAGAGACTTTAAATAACGTTCAAACGCGTCTGGGTGGAATTTGCGGGGGGAGGGGGAGGGAGCAGACAGAGCAAAGAGAGAGAGAGTGAGTGAGCGAGGGAGGGAAGGAAAGAATAGGGAGATGGTACAGATCTGAGAAGGGATTCAGATTTTTTATGAGGATGATTGCAGGTCTCCAGATTTATTGTCGCTGGGACTGTGCAAACAAGTTCACTTTTCCTTCTGCAGTGTACGAAGAAAGCAAAACCAAACCAAGCCAAAACAAAAGAAACCAAAAGAAAACAAAACAGAACAAAAACCAAACCAAACCAAAACAAAACAAAACAAAAACCAAACCAAACCAAACCAAACCAAAACAAAAACCAAACCAAACCAAACCAAACAAAACAAAAACCAAACCAAAGCAAACCAAAAGAAAAGAAAAACCAAACCAAACCAAACCAAAACAAACTAAACCAAACCAAACCAAACCAAACCAAACCAAAACAAAACAAAACAAAACAAAACAAAACAAAACAAAACAAAACAAAACAAAACAAAACACCCATGACTTGCGCAGTCTGCCCATGCATTTTCCTACGCACTTGGGGCACGAATGCACAGACTGCCTTTCATCCTGTTTAGGGCGAAGACACATGGTTAAACGTATACATGAAAACAGAAGTCCTACCTAATACTAAACATTATACACCCTCCCAAAAAATCGGCATCGAATCAACTACTTTTTAAAACGTGAAACCCAACGTCTTTCCCACTCATCTGTCGACCACAACAGTTAACTGTAACTAGAGAAAGTTGCGCTGTGAAGGGGTCATGAGATGGTTTGACATATGATATAATCATCTGCTGCTGGGGTTAGCAACCGGCATGCCAATGCTCAGCGCACATGGTACGCCGCGCATGCGTGCCCCAAGCAGACTTGTGCCCAAAGGGGCGCCATAGGACTTCGTGCATTGATGCCAAGGACGCTAGTACTGTTTGTGATTGGTTCGGACTTCGTGTCAATATCCTCGTTCTCGAAAAGGATGCATGATCTTCAAAATAACTCCTCGCCGACTAGCCAAAGGGCAAAAAATAAACTAAGTAGTTGTAACCGCTATCAGTACACAGACAGTGAATGAGGTGATACGAAGGCCTTGGCATCAGAAGACAGTTTTTCAGTTGAGTTTGAAACTGCTTGCAAAACCTTTGAGTAGGCCATTCGCAATGATGGTCTGAATTTCATGACTGTTTTTGCATTACAGTGTAGGTAAAGAAATCGTTTTATACATCATCACTAAAAGGATTCTACAAAACATGCATTTTATCTCATTTGACTGAAAACATCAGGGATTTAAAAATCCTAAAATATACTTTAAGGATAGTTCATGCATACCTCCCCCCAACCCTAACCCCATACAAAATCCCAATATATAACATCAACTATCTCGTCTAATCGTTATGCAAAGCGCTGTTGCCGATGGTTTATAGGTGTCGGCTGGTTATCATCTTTATGTCCTCCAAAAAGCTGGCGATCGTTCGTTTGCCACGAAAGAGAAAGAGAGAGAGAAGAGAGAAAGAGAGAGGGAGAAAGAGAGAGGAGAGAGAAAGTGAGGGCTGAGAGAGAGACAGAGAGAGAGAGAGAAAGAGAGAGGAGAGAGAGGGAGAAAGCTCTGGTTCCACCTGCATCGCACATGTTGAACAAGTCACTGTATAAGCCTAGGTGAGGTCACCCCTTTGATGGTCTGGAGCGTGCAGAAATACCACCAAACGCAGTCGCTCTTTCGTGCATGTGCGGGATCATCCCATGCGCCGACAGGCTGGGCTGGACGGTGAGAGAGAAACCAAAGGTCTTGCTGGGCTTGTGCAGAGCATACCCGCAACATCCTGGCATCTTACTCTCCCCCTACCCCCTCCAAATCCTTTAATTAACACATCCAGTACCTCCACTTACTTGCTGCTAAAACCCGGATAGGAAAATTAACAGCGACGTCCGCTCTTACTCTGAGTGTCACGCATGACACAGAGGAGCCATGTTTTCACAATTTGTTGCGTTCCATCACTTGCAGTGTACTTTACATGGCGTTCTTTCACTGTCCTCTGTCATTCATAGGAATAAGTCGTGCATATGTTCTCGAACAAAGACAGCAGCAGAACCAAGAACAACAATGGCTAGACCATACACAGATCACTTCCGAGCTTCTCTTTATACACAGTGGAATCCCAGATTTGAGGCTTCACACCAAAATAAGTAGAATGCGAGGACTTGTTTTGCTTTAAATCTTGGTTTAAACCTGTTTTTACTTTTATTGACTTTTGAACCCTAGCATTTGTATTATACCACGTCTGCTGATGGGAACTGCTTTCTTTTAAAGAGTACTCCTGAGTTGTGGCACGAATGAACTGTGAACACCCGCAGCCTGTTCATACACGAAGCTTTCAAAACTATTAAAGCATGTGGTAGAACCAAATTATGTAACTGAAACGAAGCATGCGCTAGAACCCGCGTGTAGACAAAAATAAATAAACAAACCCGATAAATTTGTGCGTTGGAACAAAATTCTGCACTAGAACCATTAAGTGGTCCCTAAAACAAAAAATGTGCCATTTGGATAAAGTACGCTATACAATTATTCCGTACAGTCGTCGCGCGCTAGGATTCAAACTGTCACCGAAAAAGTGCGCGGTAGAACTAACGTCTCTTCGCCAGAACCGAAAGGCTGAGCGCCAGACCCATTTAAATGAGCCCCAGAACCATTAAACTATGCGCTAGAACCAACATATGATATAAGACAGAATATATATGTGCTTAAAAAGTATTCCCTAGCATCAAACTGTGCGCTAAAACTGTCTGTTCGCTAGAACCAAAAAGCTGAGCTCCAGACTCATTAAAATGAACGCCAGAACCATTAAACCATGCGCTAGAACCAGCATCTGCGATAGAACAGAATCCGTGCTTAAAGTATTGAAATATTCGCTACCCTCAGCTTGTGTGCTAGAACCAACGCGGGTTCTAAAAGCAAAAGCGATCAGAAGCAACAAGCTGTGGCTTTAAAACTGAAAACACGTACAAGGAATATGTACTGGCAGGCACAGGAAAGTACAGAGCATGCGTTAGATGTTTGCAAAAGAAATAAGATTGTTACTAGCTGGGGATTTGTCATTAACCTGGCAAATTTTTAAAACTTTTTTTTCCCCATTTGAAAGTCAGTCTTCTGCACTGCAGCATACTTGCCTTCATCACAGGCTTCCCAACCTCCCTCGAAGATGTTTTTACACGATCAGAATTGTCCTGCAACGCATGGCACACAATATTGTGCACGTGATACGAGGAACAGCCGTGAAATCGTTCTACGATCACCATGCAGACTTTCATGATTGGGAGGAAGGGTTGCTGCTTTGTGCACATCAGCTACTAATCTGTACTCCTCGGCTCTCCTCCCACTTTTACATGTGTATAACGCACTGTTTGTCCAAAGTCTTCCGGGTACAATAAAAAAACAATAAATAAGTGTCAATTGATCCTAATAACAGAGAGAGTCTGGGATAAAATCTTTTAAAGTGAGATCCGATAAATAACAATGATTATTTTCAAGTCTTCAATGAACAGCGCGACGTTCATCGCAATCAACCAAGGTGACTGCATCTAAGGGGAAAAAAGTGCGAGAGCTGTGAAGCTTCACTCTGCTTCTTGAATCTTTCAAACGCCTCTTTTTTTTCCAAAGATAAGAAGAACTCAGTTTTAGAGGTCCCTGGAGTCTTACTGGCGGTTAACGAGGCACCGGAAAGGAACACCAAAGAGCTTCCACCGCCTCAACCCCTCCTCTTGCTGCTATCTTGAGTGGATCGTGACTTTTAACTTCTTTTTTGTAGATAAACTCCACTAGCCCAGAGAACTTGTGGAGCGAAAGAACTCCAGCTAGGAGCCCCTTGAAGTGTACGGGAAAGCATGATCTGATTTTCCATCTGTCTCTCCAGACCCGCCGACTTCAAAAGACCGCCAGGCCCATAAATATGATCAGCACTGGCTCTGAAAGAGCTATAATGTACGGTACGGAATATCGGGGTTCCTGTATATGCCAGGGTGCTCGCAGGCTGCTCTGATAATCTTTGGAGCCGGCTTTGAAGTGAAACAGGAGCCTGCAGAATCTCTCTTGGCGGCAAGGGAAGCAGCCGACTTCACAGAGGCTTCCCCCTTTGATCTGCTAATTAAATGACCCGCAGTTGCAGCATAGATTCTGGCAAAAATGGTCCATTTCTCTTGAGGGGAGGGGGGAGAGAAAAAAGACAGAGAAAAAACATCAAGGCGGGTTTCAAGGGGGAGGGGGTGGGGGTCTGTTAGTGGGGTGGGGAGGGTGGTAAGGGGGCCATGTGCTGCTGTATTTCGACGACCAGGAAAACATTTGAGTTCATAGGACTGCTACTGCGAAGACGCAAAGAGTAAGAGGGAGAGCAAAAGCGAGGGAGAGAGGAAGAGATGGGTGAGTTTCTATTTTCTATCTCCCTTACTAACACATCGCACGATGCACAACATGTCGAGAGCTGAGTTTCCGATTTTCCAACGGTTTGACATCTAACGTCTACCGTGGTTTAAAACGTGCACTAGTGAAATTCGAACGTAAGCTTTCAACTGATGTAGGTAGGGATAACCCATAAACCGAATATAACTACTTGGCAGACATGTTAAGGCGACTATAGTAGTCAATGGGAAAGATTTTTAAAAAAAATCTCACAGTAATGAAAGCCAGCCGTTCAAAAACAAACAAACAAACAAACAAAAGGAAAGAAAGGATTGCTTTCTGGTATCATAGGTCCAGGCTGTTATCGTTACCAGTTTCACTCGAAAGTGAGTCGTGAGAGGAAGGTAGCTAAACAATGCATGTCTTGAAGTGTTTCAGGTTTATGAAAAGCATGTTCTTAACTCAGACATGACCTTACTTTGAAGGACATTAGGAAATACATGACAAGTGTGACCGACCATGCACAAAGACTACATATAGATAATACAGGCGCATTACGTTCGTTGGTTCATTAAGCTTCCGTAGGATTTCTGTGAGGTTCTGTCAATTTGCGAGGTATTTTCCCCGCTTTGGGTTACCCTCGCTGATTTCTGACTGTTGGAAATTAGCTGTTACGACTCTCAGCACCTGCATTCCACACTGCTTCCGGAATATGGTTCATCGCCCGCCATGTTGGAATGCAATGTGAAATTTCTCCTAGTCTCGTCCATAACAATCTGAGCATGTTTAAACAAATATTCGGAAAGCTGGTGGAAGACAATTATACCAAAATAAAAAAGAGATAAGTAGGAGATAATGATACTAGCACAAAAGATCAATATTATCTCGTGGATGTATTTACTTTTTCTGTTGTTTTTTGAGGGCGTGGGAGGGGCTCGCTAGTTTAAAAATTCCACAGCCAGCCTGCGTGTTGCTTAACATTCCATGGATTTTTGAAATAGAGTAAGTCACTCGAATTTGGTATGCAGCCCTTTTGCTGCACAATCGCCAGAGAACCGTTCTGGTTGTTGGTGAAGATGCACACTAGATTTAACAGCCTGTTTGCATGATTATTATGGGCTGGCGGAGTGAGGTCCAGGGTCAAAGGAGCTTACATCCGCGGTATGTGACGTTGCAGAAGCCGGAAGTAGCTTTGCGGATGGTAATGAAGCGTCACTCAGCTTTGGCGTCGGGCAAGATAATGTAATTAGCTTAAATCGAGAATAAAAATAGGCATTTGCGAGCCAAAATGCATGCACACATACCGCCCGCATGCACTTTTACTACAACCCCTAGTGCTAAATTTCACCCCAAAACACCCCTTCCCTCCAACAACAGAGAGAGAGAGAGAGAGGAGTGGAGGGCGGGTGGAAGGAATGAAGAAAGGAAGGAAAAGAACACAAAATGAATATGACATTGAAAGAATCTTAACACACTGATTACTGCCTGATATCAAGGGTAATGTATTCTCTTGTTATGAGAAATGCGTTTAGCTCACAAAAGCATACTATCACTCCTGTGTTCATGCACATTCGCTCATTCATTTTCTGCACCAAAAACTCTTTGTAAAGGGGTCCTTAGCAAATTAGATAAATTTGATGAATGACGCTCCTTAACTTTCTAAACTGCTTGAGAGTGGGCTCACTTTAAAAATTGAGTAAGATAGTGTGACTCACTCTATTAACATTTGTCAGGAAATTTCATGGCTACTTGCGCATGCAACTTTGGGTAGTTTTACTCAACTCAATTTTTTAACATATGGGGCGGATATGGACGTCACGTCACTGCCGGTAATGTGGACTTAAAGGTGGTGCCTGCGGAAATTCCAAGGGTTAGGCCCTCTCATTTGTATGTGTCTCTTTCTGTGTTTGTCCACTTCTTCCTCTCATTTTAATTCCCTTCCTGTATGCCTCTCTGTCTCTCTGTGTTTGTCACAGTCTTTCCGTACTTGTGGTCTTTTTGTTCTCTATCCTGTTTGTCTTTCCTTTGCACTCACTCACTCACTCACTCACTCACTCACTCACTCACTCACTCACTCACTCACTCACTCACTCACTCACTCACTCACTCGTAATTAAGGGGGAAAGAAAGCATGAGGACAATCTCCAAACATTATTTCGTCGAACGCTTGCGTACTTCAAAACAATCAACGTTTTCAGTTAAACAACCAGCGCCGGGGGACGAGAAACCCAAGCCAGGCTGGCAGGGAACTCTTTGGCTAGGAAGGCTGCTGTGAAGGGGTTGGTACTTACTAAACCGCTTCCACTTGAGGGCCTGCTATGCTGCGGCACCCCTGCGTTGAGAGGTGGCGTGGGCCGAAGGAAAGGCTTGCCTCACCGGCTAGTTCATGAGAGCCGCTCCAAGATGAAAGGAATCGCGCCACGAAGAAACACCTGGTTCTTCTTTCACTGTCAGGCCCCGTGCGGCAGAGGAGCAGTCCAAGATAGAGGCTCACTCAGCAGACTGCTCGTATTGATCGGCGTGAAACAACGAACGAAGGAGAGAAGGGGGAATGATTGAGGGGCGGAGGGAGTTCTGTAAAGAAGAACTTGCTGAGAATGTGATGGCTGATGGTCGGCTTTTGGCGCGAAGAAGTCTCGGTGCAGAAGCTTTTGTACTCCAGAATGCTAGTTTATTCCACTCAGATTGTAAAATAGGTAGCTGCGATGTCTTCAGGCAGAAACTGCAAGGCTCTTGCTGTTTTGTTCGCCTATTGTCTACGGTATGTATGCAGGCAGTGTACAGGAAGTGTATGACGTACATGCAGAATCTCCAGCGTAAAGTCTTGCTGAGGCCAGCGCTGCCTCTCCTGCTAACTTTGAAGCTTGGTTATTAATACGAGCTGTCTAGGGTTCCGTTACACCCACATCAGGTTACTGGAGCTAAAATAAAGTAACATCCTGAAAATCACATTCTCAGACAGAAGCGTACAACCAGAGGGCTATTTCTCACAAATCCAGGAAGCAGTCAGATCTCAGGAAGAACAGGTGATGTAAGTTAGAGGTCTTTTGTTGTCCTACGACAAAAGGGAGATCACTCTGACTGCCGAAGAAGTTTATCAGCGCCATCTGTCAGTCCGGTGCCGGCTGTAGTCCCGTGCAAACTCAGAAAAACACAAAAACTTCACTCTGTAGTCCTCCTTGCTTCGCAACAATGAAAATCCATGATTGAAAACCAGGCTGGGAGTGAACCAATCAAATCTCAGCGCTCTCACAAAGGACAGCCCAGAGTTATAACTGCATGGTCGTGAAGTGAGCCGAGAACACTCTCCTTGAAGATTAATTAGTAGTGTTAGTTCTCTAGAAGTAAAGAAAAAAAATACGCTACGCTTTTTAAAACAGATCTGTTTGCTGCTTAATGAGAACATTCGAAATACTTCATCAGCGAAAGTATGCAACGCGTTCCCCATCCAGAACCGAAGTCTGCTTGTGGCTGATCGCACGTTGGGAAGATATCTGCACCAAACGTGCTTGAAAACCAGCACTACCTCGTGCACCCGATGCAGAAAATAGTATCTCTAGACCACATCACGGCGATCCCATAAAAATCAAACTCCAGCGCAGTTAAGGAACGGCAATATCCATTTAGAACCGCCGGGCATCGCGTCGGCCTCTGGAGGGCTAACAGCTGTTTTCTCGTTTGCCGGAAACGTCCAAACGGGCCGTGTAGGAGGAGGGCCCTACAGAAATAACGGCTCTAAATTAACTAATCTCACCCACTGGAGCCTGTACACGCGTGTGTACAGATTTAGTGCAGCGCTCCTGGCGGGACGTTTTCCCCCTTCCCCCAACCACCACCTCTTACCGGAAGGCTGCTTGCCTATTAGGCCAGACCCTCCCCAGCTCCTGCACAGACGAGGCACGTGCAACTCTCGCGCTTTGGCGTTCAGTGTAAGGTAGACAACTCTTGCATGTTTTGATTCAAGGCACGCTACTCCAAACCGACGCCTTGCGTAGTCGCAGACTTCCCATTTGTCCTGTCTTGTCGCTTGCTCGAGGTTTCGTGACATTGCCGATCAGGGGGTCGGGTCTGGGGAGGTGTGACGGGAGGATATCGTGCGCTTCATGTTTTCGTACTAGAAATTCCAATGGGAGTGGTTCCTCTTTTTATCGAGAAGTCTACCAAGTGCTTTATCATTCTTGCATGTCTGTCTGAATGTATCTATTTATCCGAGGTCTATGAAATTTAATAAGTCCATTATACTAGTGTTGGTGTTGGGGGACGTCAGTATGTATGAAGGACATAATCAGGTGACGAACCCAAAATATACAAGGGTTTGGTAAGTGCCAGCTCCGTGAGTGCGAGTGGGTGTTGGGGGTGAGGGTAAAAAAAGAGAGAGATGGCAAACATAATCGTACCACTAGCTCAGGTAGTCATATACGACTGCTCATACAAACAGTACCTCACAGACGCAGACCGACACACAAGCACAAACGCGAGCAGAAACTTGCATAGCATAACTTTGTTATTTTCTTATTTCTTGGAAGGGTAGCTTGGTCAGTTTCATTTCAATTTAAAAAATATATCTAGAATAATTTACTTTTAATAGCTTATGGGCCAAGACGAGCGTGGATTGCCTAGAGCCGAAATAGTTCAACCTCACGCACGTTACTTCCGTTTCAAATACACTGCTTCTAAATCCGCTATTTTTTCTCAGTTGTAAGCATAATAATCACGAATCAGAAAATGATGTAACAGTAATAAGTCTAAATGAAAATGATAAATTTTCTGTTAATGATAGTGCAACCCTCCTGCTTCTTTTACGAGATAGGTAGTGCAGAAAAAAGTAGTTCTCGCCAGTAGGCAACTCGCTTTACGTATGGTACCCTGCTACCCCACCCCCACCCCCACCCCACCCCCACCCCTTTACCTCGGCACCGACAGGCATCAAGAGGTGAGTAGAGTACTGTTACTATACCTAGCCTTGTGAATGCTCTGTCCTTTCACTGTCGAAAGTGTATCTCTAATAATTGGCCGCTTGGTGACAGTAACTCTCGTGGGTACGTGTCGTCGGGTCAGGCTACCGGAGGTTGTAAGGTCAAACAGAAGGAAATTCTCTTTAGGCAAGCGTCTGTTAAAATTAGCCAGTGAACAGCTTGAAAGAAAATTGTAAGAAATAAAGAAACCGAATGAAAAAATGTGACTAAATGAACGAATGAATAAATGTGACCAAATGAATGAACAAATTCTATTAAACATTTTAGAAAATCGCAGAATTGTCTCTCTAAGAATAAATGAATAAATTTAATTGGACCTATGCAGTAACCACCCGTCTGAGTTCAGTATTTTGTAGCGATTACTGGAACTTACATTATGTAAGCTATTATATCAAAATCACTTTTAACCTGTCTTAAAAATAGAGCAGATGACTGACTATAAGAACAAGAAAAGGGAAGAAGGAAAAAAGGAAATTCAAAATTAATTGTGTCTACAAATGCTCAGAACTCCACCACAGTCGCCACCACCATCAGCTGAAACATCCAAAACCAAAATAAAACTAAACGAACAACATATCAGAAAACACTTAAAGTTAAAACAAAGCAAAGCAGATTGAAAACGCTAACACTTGAACGCGAAAGCACACTTGTACAGTCGCTCGCTTGTGTTTAGGTAGCGGAGCTGGAAGAGAGCGAGAAAAGGAGTGAGTGTGTGGAAGAGAAAAACTCAAACAAAGAAACAACAGAAAATAATTAATAAAAATATACGTGCTTAAGACTCAACATCTTTCTGCGCTCGGCATCTTGGATGGGGGTGAGGGGAGAATGCATCTTTGCCTTCCTATGAGAGGCATGACATATGGAAGCAGAATTCTATTGGCACCGTTTCCCTACCCCACCCCACCCCATCTCGCTTACTCCTTTTGGAGTTGGATAGGTGGGCAGAGTTAACATTTTAAAAACACATTGGAAGATTGTAAAGAGCAGAAATATATAAGAAATTAGATATACTGCATAGTCTCTTCTATCCTTTGTCTCGTGTAGCTCTCTTTTTTGTAGTGGTGCTGAAGACGTTTAGTATTACCGAAAGCATGGCTACGTTGTAAGGTAAGGGGGGACTCACCTCTTTTCAGTACTTTAGAAATGGATCTTTTTTTAGACGTACAGTTCCAGCGTCTGTCACGAAACTGGTACTGACATTCCATGAGGGCCAGGCGGGCACCCTTAGCCACCTCCTCCACAATCTCGGGCTCGTTGCGACAGATTTTTCTCTGCTTGCCCACCAGGCGCCGGGACTTGCGGCAAATGCTGTTCGGATCCATCACCAGCGGACTTCCCACCGCCCTGTTCAGACAAACGATGAGTTTCCCAAGGAATAAGTCCCTGCGCCAAAAGTGTATACACAGAATTGCAGTGATTATTTTCTACGTTTAGGTACCACAGTCGCTCGAAGCCTGAAAACAAATGCTTTTACAAATATGATATTTTTGTGTTTTGTTTTTCGCCGTTAATCGGTAAAATATGCGCCGACGCACGAGAACAATGTGCAAAGCTTTTATATGAGTATTTTGCCTGATTGAAGCTTCGATAAGGATATCATATACACACCATGGTTCATTCAATTCAAATCACCTGAATTTACACACCCTTTACTTTACAATTTAGCATTTACTTCCATGGACTCGCAAAACGCCTGCATCTTAATTTGTAATTTAATATGCAACATCAAACAATTTTCATTGGTGAACATTCTGTTGCGTCTTCAGAAAACATAAATTGTAGGATGGATGGATGGATGGATAGATAAACAGATAGATACAACACCAGAGAAAATGGAATAAAATTCACGTTCATTTAATTTTTTCTTTGATATTTGTGAGCTATCTGCCGATGAAGTTTCGATTTAAATCTTTAGTTTTACTGGTTTTGAATCATAGTGGGCTTCACACCATCTTTAGTCATTAATATCCTCTTTGTCATTCCTGACCTCCACCCAATATCCTGCTCTACGACCAACAGAAAGAAGAAACGAACGCAAGAAAGAAAGAAGAAGAAAAGCGATTTTTTAATTCTCCATTTCGGCTTTTGTCCATCTGTCCTCAGGTGACCTTTTAGCACCAGCTGTGTATCATAGGTCACTCTGTTCTTTTTATGTCGATTTTTCACCCCCCCTCCCTCCATCTTTTAGCCCTTCGAACGTCAGGTGCATGCCTTTCTTGACACCCTTTCTACTCCCACCCTCCCACCCACCAAGCCACCAGGGAAACCGGCACCCGATCGCACGGCTGCCTGCTGTTGATCACGTGACCTTACAGACATGACGTAGACGGAGCACACGAGGCCAGCGCGCGTGAGGTGGGGGGGGGAGGGAAGGGGGCCCAAGACCACGCCGCGCGTGCGGTGTTTGCTAGCGTGAAGACATAGGGCATTTAACACGAACTCGCAATGCATGTGGGGCCGTTCGCTTTGCTGCCTGACGTCTATGACGACGAAAAGATGACTCGCCCTTACCTCCCCGCTTCCCTAAGCCCCCTTTCCCACATCTTATCCATCCTCCTCTCTTCGTCTTCCGTCCAACTGTGCCACTTCCTCTGTCAACTCCAGTTACAGGTCTGCAGCTTTGAAAATCTCTTCTCAGACCAAACACAACTGTATCTGTGTGTGAGGGGAAACGTTGTATTACTTAATTCCTAAAACATCCACATTAGGAGATTGGCTGCACCCTTTGGGTAACCACTCCTTTTGTTCGTCGACTGTCCACACAGACTGTTCTTTTCCTCTTTTTTTTCAAGAGAGAGAGAAAAATCTTTTCATGTCTCCCTCTTGATATATACATATCAGTTTATGCATTCTCTACGTGTAAATTCCTTTCTCCTTCAACCACCTCACACCCTCTGCTCATCCGTGTCCCCACTCCCCCCCCCCCCAGGGTTTCCCTCCTTTTTGTTGCCTCACTTACTCATACATCCATTAAAAAAAATTGCAACGTACACGCGAACATTTTGCCATCTCTCGAGTGGATCAAACCACTGGCGGATTTTTTAAATGTGAAATGTACTATAAAGTAATCAGCAACTGTGGTAGCTGTCACCACTGTCATGAAGTGAAAGTACTCGTTGCCGAGAAGCTAATGCCAGTTATTTCCAGATTAAAAGACAGCAGTGTTCTTTTCCCAACATGAACGCTTTTAGCATAGGACGACGATATTGACAGAATTGTTCAGTGCAAAATGCTAGTAAAACTAAATAGATTACAAACGACTTCAAAAATTTGCGGGCATGTATAAGCATAGAAGATATTTTCAGCATAATCCTAAAACACATATTATGAAGATGTCTACGGGAGAATCAAACTTGAACGGACGATAACAAATGCGTAGAAAAATGTGTCGAGAGCAGGTCTAAAGATGTTGTTAATAAATATTGGATAAAAAGTTTAAAAGCTGATAAAAATAAATTACCGGCAGCAGTCTGCTCACGTTTTCTTTCGGGTCTACGTAGGGAGTCGTGAAGGGAGATCTAATTTTATCTAAATAGAGTTGAAAATAGGCGGTTTTAAACTGTCTCGAAGAAAAGGTACAACAGTTTTAAAAATTATTATTTTTACCTGCAGCCAAAATATTACAGAATAGAAATTTTTAGAATCCCTCATTCAAGATTTCACATTTTATATGTTAAAATCTTCGGCGGAATTTATTTATTTATTTATTTTTGAGAGAGGAGGCATGACTGAAAAATCCAAATCAAAAGAGTGAACGATATTGTTAAGTTGGCAGAGAGTGGAGGAAGAGGAAATTCTAGAGATTCAGGGCATGGAAGAAGAAAGAAAGAAAGAGGCGGCGAGGGGGAAAAACAAGCTTTACTCCTATTTTTCATGCCCATTTAATATTGAATTCAGTACATCAAACACATAATTAAGTCTAATAGTAAAATTATCTGTAGAAAGTAAGAACAAAATTATTCCTTTACGTGCATTACTACAATGTAATGAAGTCGCAGACGTTCCAACTGAAAAAAAATGGTGTGTGTGTGTGTGTGGGGGGGGGGGTGTTGAGTGGGATCTATTTATCACTCACTGTTAAAGTCCGAACTTCACTTGTACTAGAAGCTGCGCCATAAAAGGAGCCTTGGTTCGAATTCGTCAACAAACTCTAAATGCAACAGGGCCTTGGCGTTTACTTTGAAATTCTTAAACTGACAAAGGGTGAGAGGGCAAACACTATACACCGACACTTCAAAGGTCGAAAAATGAAACAGAGCAGAAGAGCATGTTCATTTCATACCTAATGTCTGGTATTTTTTGCTCGCGGGACGCATTATTGGTCCCTCCTCCCATCCTCCAAAATTAACTCTTTCGTGTCCCGGACGTGTCGCTACCAGCCGACATCAAAGCTTTTCCACCCCAGTGCTAAGATTCTGAAAGGTCAAAGGTCCACTTTGGTTAAATATTAGTCCACAATACCGGTTTTGCTTGAAAAGAACGTGGGAGTTCTTGAAGGGGGGGGACAGATCAGACTCTGGCCTGACTGACGAATCAGACTTAGCTATCCAGGCCTACAATGGCGGCTGAGCAGCTCGCAGCCACGATAAATTTGGGCCAGGAGTATATTAGGACCTCCCAAAAAGACTGGCCCCTTTCTGGGAGATTACCTCCTATCACCGGGAAAAACCGCGGGTTAAGTTCAGACCAAACGATACCCGCTTTGAGCCGCCAAGGCGCCGGATCACATCAAAGTTCATTTTTGAACCCAATAAAGAAATTTTCATTTTATTGCTCTTGTTCGCTTTATTTATGACACTTGTCTCTAATCTACCATCTTCGACTGTTCGCAGGCGAGATATTCTTTTGTTTTTGAGACCCACTCCCCAGCTCCCCTTTAACCCCGCTTCTACCTAGGTGTCTTTAGGTGTGCCATCACCCCAGCTGACAAATCTCAGTGGCACATTACGAGGTTTAAAAGAATGGCAAAACCTTTTCAAAATGTCCTAGAAGAATGCTTGATCTTTGCCAGTATATTCTGGAAAAATTTTCACTTTAATTTCTTTTCCTTCTGCAATCTTGCGTCAAAAAAGCAGCACTGAAAGAAATAATCAATTTCGTACAATTGATACAGAACCAGATGGGGGGGGGGGGGAAGACAAAAGAACGAACGGACAGATAAAGCACTGATGGTCGCAAAGATGGATGGATGGATGGATGGATGAATGGACAGTTTCTCTGTGCTGTAAGAAACGCATACACACTTGCATTCTCCATTCTCGCTGCGTTATTATTACATGTTTGGTGTAGCCCCCCCTCCCCCGGGAAGGGAACTGGTGTTCTTGTGTATGTGGGGGAGTGACGGGGACGAAATTGCTAGGATGCCTGGCGATGTTGCTCTCTGCACGAGTCGCAGATAAGATGCAAAAATAGAGCTTATGAATGAGCGCCCAGCTGAATCATTTTCTAGGGTTTTTTCTTTCCTTCCTGTTTTTCGTTTTCTTGGACCAGACGACACGTGCATGCCTGCACCGAGATACACGGGAACACATTTATTGTCTCGCGCTGCCGCTGTTACAGCTGCCGCTTTGCTTTTGCTACAGCCAATGTGCCGGCTGAAGTTGCTGCTGCTGCTGGTGCTTGTGGCGATGTGGAAGACGTCGTGCTGGAGGAAAGAGACCTGGTGGGAAGAATCTTTGTGTGTGTGTGTGGGGGGGGGG
>SMGT01002113.1:281854-295771 GCA_004794575.1 Lanistes nyassanus | reverse complement strand
CCCCCCCTGACGGGCGCTTTGTTTTCACTATTCCCGCTTTTGTCTCAGCTTAAATACACTTCTCAGCTTGGAGTCAAGTTGCCAAGCAACTAGTGGGGCAATTCGAGGAGACTTTCGTTGGATTTTTTTTTTCAAGGCAAAAATTACTTTGTGTTTCAGACAAAGCTGTTAGACTTTACTCTCTTTAACAAATCAGTTACTTCCGCTTTCTCTTAGATCTGACGAAGGCGAATTGAGCAGCCTTAATGGGTTTGGCTTAAAACCGTCCACCGTATCATAACGGCTGGTGTGTGCGAAAAAAGTTTGTAAAATGTAATGGCAATATTCACGTTATGGTTCCTTTCGTTGCAAAACGATGAGTTTAGAGAAAGTGGGAGAAGCAGAAGGAGTTTTTAAAAGGTTGAACGAATTAACCAACGAGCGAACAAGAAGTGGGCAGACATTTTAGCTATTTTGCCTCTTTTAATCGTGATGTTTATTTTAACATGCCTCTGCGAACTTTATATTTCTCCGGCGAGCACCGCGTGTTACATGGAGTCTGTCGGATAAGATGTGTCATCCCCGCTAAGAATTAATTATCCTGCAATGTGGCTTTTTTTTAGATTACTGATTTTTCTTTAGTTAGAAATTGCACTTCAGATTGTTGTAGGATTACCAACACCGTCACCTCATTTAAACTGTCTGTCTGCCTGTCTGTCTGTCTGTCTGTCTGCCTGCCTGCCTGCCTGCCTGCCTGCCTGCCTGTCTGTCTGTCTGTCTGTCTGTCTGCCTGCCTGCCTGCCTGCCTGCCTGCCTGCCTGCCTGCCTGCCTGCCTGTCTGTCTGTCTGTCTGTCTGTCTGTCTGTCTCATTTAAATGAATGTTTTAAAGGGCGTATGCTATTCTCGACACGTAGAATGAAAGCAGTTATAAAAGTTAGCTCGGCCATAAAAAGATATACTTATTTTCAACACTGGATTGAATATCCTCTAGAGACGTATTTCCGTTCAGAGCTGGGAGAAGGAGAAGTCAATTTCTCATCAGAATTAGTTTGCAGCAGTTCTTCCTGGAATTTTCAACACTGTTTGAGTCAAGTTTAAATTACTTTTGTCTTCGAGATAAGGCGAAATGAAAGACCGATTCAGCCTTTTTAAATGTGAATTTACGAAATAAGAGTACAAGAGGAACCATAGCAGTTTCAACCTAGGACTCCAAAGAAATCCACAGCACTCACCACTGAATCCACATGTTGGACATAGTGATGGGTGTCACCTGCTATGGTTGTCTTCTCGAAGACGTTTCCAACAGTAGCTGTACACACATAGAGTTCTGCACTTGTAATATTTGTAGATCGCCACGCCAATGCCTTCAGCCCTCGGCTAAAAGACGCCGTGCACTAGCACAAGTAAAGTCCAAACAATACACTGCATTGCCAGGGAGAAAGTTTTCGCTCTCACTAGATGACTAGGCTTTGTGCCTGCATCATCTTTGTGGAAAGTTTAACAGCTGCTGGGACGCAAACCATAAAGGCTTTGTTTGAAGGGGATGTATTTAAGCTCTCTTGATGCAGACAGAAGGGAGCGGCATGCAGTTCTTTGAAGTCAGATCTTTGTTTCCCTTGGAAATGCACTGAAGCTCCTCAGTCCCACTGTTACCACCAGGGCAGAAGGCTCATGTCATGAAAGCTCGCGAAATTTTCTGCTGTTTAGCTTTCTTGCAGAGGCATTCGGAGACTGTTAAATACATCTTAATGAGATTAACAGCGAAGGTGCTAATGAGATAAGCAGCCAGGAAATTCCATCACGCTTTTTCGGACAGAGTCATTTAGAGGGAGCAGTAGGGAAGGGCACAAACTTAAAAGACAATGGATTGACAGCCTTGTGATTGACAGCCTTGTGATCGTCACACTAACTTTTGTGTTTTCCTGCCTGTGCAGATGCACATTAAGTACCAGGAGTCTGATGCACGTTGGGGCTACGCTGGTGCATCCAACAGATTCCCTGCAAGTACTGGCATCAGAGGATGGACATCCTCAGCCTTTGCTAAGCACAGCATGCCCAGAAGCAGATAATGGACATCCAAAACCTTCAGCAACCACAACGTGCCCAGCAGTGTGGATACGTGGAAAATAAAAGTATTTGCCAGCGCCGCGTTGGGATATCTAACAGACACTGTGCAGTCATTAGCAAGAGAAAATGGACATCGTAAAGGCAGTCAAGTGACACACAAGACGTTCATACAGGACGCGGCTTTTTGTCCTGGTGGTGGAGGGGAACAGTGTTAACCACACCAAGTTTAACCATGCACCAAAGGTAAGCCGACTTAAAATAATCAGGAAATATTAGAGCACTTAGTACAAGCATGAGATATTTTTAACATTACTGACATAATGTGGAATACACAGAAGAGTACAGTAATTTTGTACTTCCTAGAGAAGCTGCAGTCAAATGGGAGTTTGTCATACTATTGAAGCATAGCCACTAATTTCATAGCGTATTAGTGGCTAATGTGACTAGCTTCATCCCAGACTTCATCCTTGTACCTTCTCACAGCATTTCGATCTAAACCTCGCTGTGTATTCTTCTAAAAAATAGTCATTTCCGCATGAGCTGTCCTTGCAAAAATACTTTTCATCTATGTGGATTGTTAACTGTTTCAAATAGTATGCTACATGTTGTCTATACACTGTTACCTGAAAATTTATTTTTATTACAACACTCATCAGCCTTAATAACTGTATTCTATTCATAGTTCATTCTTCCTGTTTCTTCGAACACATCTAGCAGTTTTCTTGCTGCTTTTAGATCGTAGCGCATGTGCGTTCTGTAAACACTGTTCTTAATGAAGCGACGTATGCACAAGGTGCACTCTCATCTTTTTTTCCTTTTCTTTACTTTTTCTTTTCTTTCTTGTTTTCTTTCCTTTTTCCTGTCTTTTTTGTTCTTTCCTTCTTCTTTCTTCCTTTTTTCTGTCATTTTTGTTCTTTTCTTTCCGTGTTTTCTTTCATGTTTCTTTTCTGTTCTTTCCCTTCCCTTTGCCTTTCCTTTTCCTTTCCTTTCCTTCCCTTTCTTTCTTTTCTTCTTTCCATTCATTGACGAATTCAAAGATTCCCTACTGCTTTCTTTTTCTTTCTTCTTTTGTTCTTTCCCTCCTTTTGAAAAATTAGAATGAAATACCTAACAACTGCTCAAGTTAACTCAAACAGCTACCGCTCGCTCAGAACCTATACATCCTTGTCATTGAAGAGGCTACGAGTTTATGTTTGACGCTCATGCAAGTGGCAAACGGAGGTGGCAGAACGCTAGGAGGGAGACCCGGCGATTCCAGCCCCGGAGCCTCTGGCCATAAGCCGAGGGCACACAGATTAATGCCAATTGAAACTGCCGTGTGAGCCGAGGGTACACAGTTTAATGCCAATTGGAACTGGTGACAACACATCGCCGACTTCAACTCGCCTTTCAAGTCACACGAGTCAAAGAATCCCCTCCATTTCCCGAGGATTTGCCTGAGCCCCTGCATCCCCGCTCTTTACCCCCACCTCCCCGCTTCGTCGCTGGGTAAGCTTGAGGAGAAGGCGGCATGTTTGGGGTGGGGTGGGGGGTGGGTGGGCTGAAACAGAAAAACTGGTGACGCCTTTGGGTCCTACATCTTTGTTCTGTCAGACGCTGACGCAGTTACGCGTGGCTTTCAGAAGCCACGTGGTCTCAGGTCCCCACATCCTCATCCTACTTCTGTTACATCTCTTGTGTCTGTTTGTGGCTGGGCATCTCTAGCATTTATCACTTCCAAATGATCCTGGATAGACACATATTTCTTTCTTTCAGTCAATCACCCAGTCGCTAGGGTCGGTCGATCGGTCATACTGCTACTAGGCTTTGAAGCTAGTCGATTTTATTTTACAAACAACGTGCACACCGACGGACGGACGAGACAGACAGACAGACACCGAATGGTACGAGAATGGCAAGATATCCTCACAATATTACGCAGAGATAAGACCATATTAGAACCAACCAGCAAGTCAGCACCTGACAAGGGTTTTGGAACGGAAAGACTTAGTTCTTAAAACATATACAGTCGTTTTTGTTCTTAAAACATATACAGTCGTTTCTGTTCTTAAAACACATACAATCGTTTTCGTTCTTGAAACACATACAGTCGTTTCTGTTCCTAAAACATATACAGTCGTTTTGTGCTTAAAACACATACAGTCGTTTTGTGCTTAAAACACATACAATCGTTTTCGTTCTTGAAACACATACAGTCGTTTCTGTTCCTAAAACATATACAGTCGTTTTGTTCTTAAAACACATACAGTCGTTTTGTGCTTAAAACACATACAGTCGCTTTTGTTCTTAAAACACATACAGTCATTTTGTGCTTAAAACACATACAGTCGCTTTTGTTCTTAAAACACATACAGTCATTTTGTGCTTAAAACACATACAGTCGCTTTTGTTCTTAAAACACATACAGTCGTTTTGTTCTTAAAACACAAACAGTCGTATAGCCATCGGGTCGTCGAATGGAGATTCCTATGCCCATGCGCGTAAGCAACGAGTTTTCTTATTACAGCGTTGCTTCCTGTTTAATACTCTGGCACATGAAGATCTCTAAATGTCCTCTCTCCGAAACGCTAAGTCGTGTTAGATACAATTATAAAGCTGACCGACAGGTTTGGATTATCGCCTTGCATGCTGGGAGAACTCTGTAAACTGACCCGAACGTCCAGACAAAGGACAGGAGTTGGTCCAAGTGCTAAATAACCCCGAGAAGAGTTCGAACGCCTTGCTTCTTCTATCATGCTTTCAATCACAATCAGTTAAAATGCGCGAACTGGGGAGATGACACATGTTTGGGAGCCAATCAGATAAGCATGGCACGCATGACACCCATTGGAGCGTGTCACCCTCAGGCTTCTACTTAAGTGCTGGGAGACAGTACAGTGTCACTTGCTACAGACAATATACAGAGGTTAATGTACGGGGTGTTATATTTTGTTTTTACACCACGCTCTGACTGCGTTACTTTTTGTGTTTCGCTTAACTGGGTATGGGCAGGATGTTTTTTCTTAATTTAAACAATGAAAATAACTTTACTATCTCAGAGAGAGAGAGAGAGAGAGAGGTCCAACCCACTATCAACCAACTATGCAGGCAGGTAGCCGGTCACCAACCTGCACACCTGCAGGCAGGTGTATGGTGAGCATATCACCGAGTCCGCATCTGTGTGTCTACCGGTGTGTTTGTTTGAGTAAAATCTTGCGGATGTTTGTTTGAGTAAATTCTTGCGGATGTTTGAGTAAATTCTTGCGGATGTTTGTTTGAGTAAATTCTTTCAGCGGCTAAGAGGAAGCATAAAAAAGATAGGTAAAAGATCAGTAAACAATATAGTAAACACATGTCGAAAAATAGTTGCTTTTGAGAAAGGTACTTCTGGATTTTGCTTTCCGTTAAAAAATTAAGCTGCAGACGTTCTCTCTCTTGCTTTTCTCTTTCGCGCACACGCACATACACACTGACACCCTCGCACACGCACCCGTTTGTACGTACGTACGTACACATACATGGACCATATTTGCTGTATTTTATAAAATAAAAAAGCAATAAAACTGTACTAGTCTTGTTAAGGATTCGAAATAAATTGAACACCGTCCTGTATCTCATGCATACCCATCTAGTTATGCTATCACTCCTTATGCACGCTGGCTGCAGAATCATATTTTAATTGTCAGAGGAGAATCGTCTCTGAAAATGCATTATCAGACAGCGTCGCAGATACGAAATATTAATGGCGTTTTTAATGATACTCGTTAGAAGAAGGGGAAAAATAGAGACTGATGTGACTTACCACCAAAGTCCTATGATATTCGCGGGGAAAATGAGATAGAAGTACAAGCAGACCAGAATGCCTTGCAGTCGCATTGTCGGCAACAGTCACACGTAGGTTGCACAGCGTTCGCTCCTTCTCCACAAACAGGTGTTGCTGACAGTCTAAAGTAACATCGGAGGGCTGCTGGCTCCACTGAACACAAACACACTGATGAACTGTTTTGATGTCTGAGAAACGTCGCTTATATGACGTGGGTTTTTTTTCAGTCAATTTTCCTTCTTTTGTCCAACTCTTAAACGTTGAGTCGATAAATGAAATTTCCCGTAATCACTTAGGTTTTCCGTCCAAACAGTAAAGGTAAGTTCGTATGGCACATTATTTTTGAAACTTTCTTCCTCACGCGCGTGCAAGATGTTGGAATCATCTCTTCAGCAAAAGATTTCGTAGTTTTAAATGACTTTTCTTGACTTCCTCAGTCGTGGAGTATGACCAGTGAGGAGAAGCTAAAATCACATGGAAAAGTTTTACTCCACCATGGCTTTCATTGCGAATGGGTAGACACGTATTAAGCCTTCCCCTTCAGAACAACGATGTAGGTAGCGGGAGGAAAACAACACGCACTGTGAACATATCTGTGAACATGTCTGTGAACATGTCTGTGACCATTACTATCTTACATCAGTGGATGACTTACTTCAGACGCAGTGGAGCACCTGACGACGAACAGCGCCTGTAAGTACAGTCGCACAGGAGGGACCATGCAAGCTTTTTATTCATAACATCGCCTCTTCCGGTGGCTGCCCCTTGTGGAGTCCAGTGCCAGGATTTACGAGGTGCCTCATCAGGACGATAAAAAAGAAAGAACTGGGAGCGACACTCATTCACTCTCACTCTCTCTCTCTCACAGACACACGCACGCACACATACACGCACACGCCGAGCTTTACGAGGTCAGACAACGTCGGAAGCTCCTCCAATCACAAGGATCTCTGCCTTTCCTGAGCTATCGATAATTGAGGCAGATGACAGGTTTGCGGTAAAGCGAATGTCTTGCACTGCAGATGAATTCCGATCTCCCCCTGCTGTCGAAGTATTTCCTGTAGTAGGGAACAGGAGTGGCCAAAAAAAAAAAAAAGGACAGTGGGATGGTCTTCGATGACCTACGGAGAAGAACACCGAAGCTGACAGCCCAGTTTTCGAAGGCGTGCGTGGTGGTAGCGGTACCAGCAACAGCAGTACCTGCCGCTGTAGTAGCGAGAGCAGCGAGAGCAGTAGGCAAGGCTGCGAAAGGTCGTGTGGCAAAGCCCTCGGCGATGAGAACAGTTACTCCTCGACGTCCTCGGGCAAATGGCGGGGAGCCGCTGCGGAGCTGGAGATGATGACGATGATGGCGACGGTGGCAGTGGTGCAGGTCGTGGTGTCGATGATGATGACGAAGACGGCACGAACGACAACGGCGACAGCGGTTGTGGCGAGGGCGCAGGGCGGCTACTCCTGTCACAGCTGACATTGTCCCATGGTCTGGCGGAGACGGTGAGGTGGCACAGCATTTCACGCCTGCCAAGGGGTTTCGCTGCTCTCCCCTCTCGCCACCTTGCGTGCACCTCCCGTCTTGGTTTCGCTGTCTGTCCTCCGCGGTCACTCCACGCAGTTCGGTGTCGGCCTCCCGTTTCTTTCGCCTTGCTCGGCCTGCATGAAAAATCAAATTTTTTGTTTGTTTGAAACAGGGGCTACCGTCTAAACCGCATGTACCGTAAGATGGGACACAATACCAGAGAACAGTGAATGAGTTGCTCCCGTGTTATCAATGTTCAGGATAAGAACCCCACCGAGGGGAGGAGAGACTGAAGTGAGGGTGGAGATTAAGTTTGGAGGCTGGGAAAACGGGAGGGGGGAGGTGTAGGAGATGGAGAGCCGGGGGGAGGGAGAGGTAGCGGGAAGGCGAAAGATCGCAGTGGAAAGGGGTGGATGGGGGAGGGGGTCTGTAGGCTCTGAAGGTGATACTACACCCCGCCGCGGCTTGCGGGAGGGGATGTTCCCGGTTCGCTGAACTTTCATACCACGTGTTCGTTAGGTGCAGTCATCTGGAACCCGATTTACTCTGCCTATTCCATCGACCCTGTTCCTCACGTGTGCCTTGCTCCTTGCTCCTGTGTGTTCATTCGCCTTATATTATATCATTACTTTCGCCTGCCGTCTTCCAATCCGCCCGAAATCTCAAGTCTGCTCGATCTAGACCTGGAGACTTTCTGTTTTTCTGATAATGAGTCAACAGTATGTCTATTGTTAAAAGGATTTACATGGGAACTGGATTTTTTTCGTCATCATCATCATCTCCTCCTCCTTCTTTTTCTTTAGGTTGTTACATATGAAATAGAAGACAAACTTACGATTTATCACGAAATATTACAGGGGAGGGGTGGTTACACCAGCAGTGATCAACAGCTGCAAACAATTGTTTAGATAAATTCGCTTACTTTCAAAGTGCGTTCTGCAGACAAAGGTAAAGAATAGACAGCAGTACGGGACGTACGCATGTTGAAAGGACGTCGAAATTTTAGTTCGCCTCAAGCAGCTTATTGTTTTTTCTTTTTTCTTTCTTTTTAGCTTAGCTCAGGGGCTCCTCTCCACAACACAAAAGACGTATCTTTTTTCCACCAAGATCGGGTCCCGAAACGAACCTTTTACGCATTGAACAGGGTGTTAAGTCTATATCTCCTCTGAAGTCCGTTGTTGAGACCCCGAACACCTATATGCGACCTGCTGACGAAACCCAGCGACGCGCACAGCTGAACCGTGCAGACTTCCCCTTCCTCCCCCCTCCCCCGCGCCCCCGGTTTCCCTCCACCTCTTTCCAGCCAAAAGACTTCGCTGGAGGTAGTGGTCGAGATTTACGACCGTTTTCAAATAGAAGCAGCCCCCGCCTTAGCACCGAACCGTACGGGCTGCTGTCTATAGCACTATGGCGGGCTGGCTTTACTCGGCTTCGTCTCCACTCGCTTCGGTAATGGATTTCACTTCGTCAAGCGTTTTAATTGCTGCGAGAACGAGCAGCGGAACATCGCACTTGGCAGACCTAGAGACGAGACATGAAGACATGCACGCACGAAGTCGTGGCTTGTATAGGTATTTATTTATCTACCTTTCCAACTTGCAACTTCTGATTGCGCCACCCGACAGCTGTTACGTCATCTGCCCTGTCGCTAGGGGTGAGTTCATGAAGTACTTTAATTGCAGCGAGCGCATACGACCGACCATGCACCAAGCTACGAGAAACCTTGAAGATGTTCTCATCGTCTGCGCCAGGTCCAGGGAACTTTTTGCAACTACGGGTTGCGCCACACGGTGATATACGTTACCTGGAGGTTCTCTACAGATCTTGTCATGGTTCCCCCCTCCATCCCAAGATGATTGCCTTAGGTTACGTCATAACTGGATGTTTCCTCCACCGCTTGCGCAACCCCAGAGCTCACGTCATACAGTTTGTTTTAATTGCTTCATTCTATTGGTCGCCAGATCTTCTGCATATGGCGCTGCCATATCCTACCCCTCTTACTACCCGTAGTCTTGCCAGAGCCATCACGATCTTTGGATGCAAATGTGGCATGCGACAGTAAACGCTCTCATTTTATTAAACATTAATTTAAAACACTTTGAAAAAGTCTGAGAACAGGGATTACATGTTCTGTTTTAAGCGCCGAGCGCAGACTTTGAGAAGAGGTGAACATAAGCCTCCCTGTTTCATAAATTCAGGTGACCCTGGCGACGGAACACTTCACTTACATGATGCTTGAACTGGACAAAAATGTAGGCACAGGTCTGCACGATTTTTAAAAAATAAACAAGTCTCCTAATTTGTCTTTGAGACATAAAGGAGGTTAGAAATAGCTAGGTCTCTTTTTCAATTCAAAACTCATCTTAGAGATGCATGTGTTTACTTTGAAGCTACACAACTTGACAAGTATTATAATTTTGAAAATTAAATGAGACAATAAAAGACAAGCAAGCGTGCGAGCAAAGAAGTAAATAAGCAAACAACTTCTTTAAACAACGGAAAATTTGCGACGTTTGTGAGTTTAGATATTAGAAGAGAGATTCTCTGTATTATAAGAAAACCAGTCAAAAAGTTTTGCCTTCTAAAAGATTCTTGTATTACAGCTATGGGATATGAGTCTAGAAATAAACTCAGAAATTGGCTTTGTTGCATAATGTCATCATGGTGAACGGGTTACCTTCGGTAATAATGTATCTTTTTACACGCAGTTAACAGAATCTTGTTTTAGAGTATCCAGAAAGTCACAATATTGCTTGTTCTTGTGTATATTTTTTCTTCTTACGAAATTTTTAAAAATTTATAATTAGAGACAGCCGATTTTGTGAACTTGTTGACAAAGAGCTCAAGTGACTGTTTCACCAAAGAATATCAGCACATTTTTCACTTGACCTGTGCAGCGTGTTCTAGTGGAAAGTAAACCAGATCAGCTGATCTTAATGACTGGACAGACAAGAAAAGCAGCTGAAATATTTTTGGAGCTACCAAAGACATTTCAGTCTGTTGATAAAACGGAATTCATTATCATTTTTTAATACAGTGTTGAAGATTGTCTGCCCCTAAATTCGGGACGATGAGAGATTCCCCGACAAGATTTGGAAACAAGTCGCATCATTCGTACGCATGCCCTGACCTCTGTCCCTTGCATGCGGAGACGACCGAGTTCAGAGCGGCGGGTTTTGTCCCGCAAGTCGTACACGCAAGTGAGGGGTCGACTGTTGGGTGCGCGTGTGCGCAGGCGCGTCCTTCAAGGGGTCTTTACGTGGAGGTGCGTTTGACTCGGAGTCACCTCAGCCACTTGTTTGGGTTCGCCGGGGCAGACTAAGGCGAGCTTACTCATAAAGGTCCCCCCGCGGAGATGAAGAGAGCAATATTTAATTTGGGCACGGATGGAGATTCACCGCGAGTGGCAGCGTTTTAACACCTTCCCCGAGCGTCATTCAGACTTTCTCCGCGCTGTCTTACCGGCGTCGCCCAACCACCGTTGCCCACCCTCTCCACCCACCCACCCCGATCGAACGGCCGCCGCTGGCCCTCTTTGGTCTGCCCCTGAGCGTGCTCCCAGGCAGGGGGTAGTGTCTGTGTGTGGGCACGGGGCGGGCGGCACTCTTTTCTTGTTTTATGATTAAAACGCCAGGTAGATGGGTGTAAAATTTTTATGACAACGGGGAGGGAAAGCGGCACGATGTAACAGGCTCTGAGCATTGTACTCTGCAGCAGAGCGGGGGAGGAGTAGCTGAAGAGAGTAGAAATAAAAGAACAACAATAGCATTTTCGAGAAATTGCCCCATACGGCGCCCGGGAGGGATTCCTCAAGGCGGGTCAAAAGGCAGAAAAGGTCAGCTATTGGCGTCCGGTGACGCCGGCTGGAACCGGGGAGTGCGAAGTGGGGTGTCTGCCTTCACAGAAAACGTCGTAGCGCCATCGTTGGATGTCGCAGGTAGAGAAATGTAGGAAATTTCAGCAATAAAGTCAATAATCCCAACTCCCGCCGTGGTAATCACTAGACTTTTTCCACGTCATCGAGGTGACCCCACACGATTTTGGAAATACAAAGACAAGCGCCGCAATAAAATCGCATAGAAGATATATTCTTTGAACGTGAATTGCAATGCGCTTTCTTGCGCTTTATATTAAAAGACTTTTCAGAATGAAATCTGCATTTCAAACTTTGCATTCTAGTTGTGCTACGCTACAATGTTGAAATCTGAAAGATTGTCGGGTCCCAAATATTAGATTGTCTTTTGTTTTACAATTCTTTATAAAAGGACTGTTTGCCGATTCATCCATAATATATTGAAACGCGTTCTATCTTTAAAAGCCGGATAGACGCGACAAACACAAAATTGTCGTTTGCTTGGCAAGATATATAAAATTAATTTTTGTAAAAATTTGTGTGCTCGTTTTAGGACTATTTATATCTTGTTCTTTGTCAGTTTTTTGTGTGTGTTTGTTTTGGGTTTTTTCCTGCAGACGTCTAGTCACCAAGGCTGCTGTTACCCTTGAGACAAACATAAATTCCCAAGGTGTAGATTACATGGGCTTTCCATGTTATTATATTTTTGTTCAGACGTCTGAGAAACTGGAAGAAATAAGTTGTCTTTCATGGTTGCTGTGTTCTGTATTGAAGAAAACAAAATGTCTATAATTTGCGTTTTTCGAAGAACATGGATCGCGAATATTTTTCGGATGTGTTTGAGGTCGCTGTAATTTTCAGTCACAAATATACCAGAGCATCTCCAGAAGCTGCAGTCGGTGGGCGTCATAATCTGCATCTTTCTAAGTGCACGCATACCTTTCTTTCTTAGTGCACCTGCACCTTTCTTTCTTTGTGTGCCGTCACCTTTCTTAATGTACTGACAAGAACATAACAGGTTAACCTGAGATTTTCTATCTTTGCTTCAACATCGGGGTTTTAAAGGACATTATCTGTAGGTGACCGGAAGTGAATTAAACAGGTGTCATTATTTCACTGGGACATCAAATTATTCTCTTCTCTAGGGAGCTTATGCATGAAAAAAATGGCAGTTAAACGCCATACATCAGCTACTGGTAGTACCTGTATATTTTGGTTGCTTAATTCTTTCGTGAAGTATTTTTCTGGAATTTATAGATCTTATACAGTAAAGAGCAATGTCATGGTCCTGCTTGGTTTTGACATGGCGACCGGCAGTGTTCACGGGACACGTGTCATCGGATAACAAGGATTTATCCCCCACACCACCCCTCTTCCTTACCCCGTACCCCCATATCCTGATCACACTGTTAGCCATGATGTACTCCCTGTCCATAGGTGGCAAAAGCGACCACGCCCTGAGACAAGGTGTGTTGATGACGTCCAGGTGAGACCCACTGACTACGTCTGATAACAGGGCTAGGGCCATGACGTCATCAACTCACACGAGGTTACGGTTTCTTTTAACTGGTTTGAATTGGGAGTGCTTCTGTTAACGTTACGAACACGGTGGCTGTTTCCAGTTAGAAACACACTGGACATTGCAAACAGAGCAATTGTTTGCCGAAAGTTTTTTTGCAGATCAGTATAAAAGCCTGCCGTGGTCCCTGAGCAGAACGCGCGTAGTGACGACTGGCGAGAATGGCCAGCGTGGCTAGGGGCTTGCTAGACATCAAAGGTGTTGCCGCAGACGTTTTTAAACAACGCATTCACCTGTACTCCCTTCTTGACCTTGTCAGTGGTGGTGGTGGTGGTGGGTGGGGGAGCATACTGTCAGTGAAAGACAGAAGTAGTTGGGGTGCTAGTGACAACACTCGATAAGTGACCATTTCTTCCCGAATGCTTTTTGACGTTCTCTCTCTCTTTCTCTCTCTCTCTCTCCTGTTTGAACATGAAGGGGAGGGGGACCTGGATAGCTCAGTTGGTAAAGCTGCGGACTAGGAGGTGGTCGGTTGCTGGTTTGAATCCTTGTGTGGCCAAGGATTATTTCATGGAGTTAAACATTGTGCAGACTCCGTTCGTCCATCTCCCTGCACATTAAACTGCCTGTCCGCACTGGCCGCCATACTTCAGCCATCAGTCTGGTGGTGCTCTCAGTCCATAGCTTAATAATAGGACCCGATCCCCCATAGTGCGCAACCACCGCGAGGTGGAAGGACTGTCCCTCTAAATAACCAACCAAACGTAAAGGGGTACATTTGTGCCATTAACAGAAAAAATGGAGGAAGAACGGTAGAAGAAATCTATACTTAGTGAAAGCCCAAATGTTTGTTTGTCGGTCGGTCGGTCGGTCGGTCGGTCGGTCGGTCGGTCAGTCGGTCGGTCGGTCGGTCGGTCGGTCGGTCGGTCGGTCGGTCGGTCGGTCGGCCTGTCTGCCTGTATGGCTGCTCCCCCCTCCCCGCCCCGGTATGTTCTATTGCCTACGGAGCCTCTACTAACCAAAATTATTTCTCGTTTCTATCACCCATTGAAGTGGAATCATAAAAAGTTCCGATCTGTCCGAACGTGATGCTTGGCTTCATGGCACGCTTGATGTGTGAAAGATTCTTGCCATTTCATTAAGGAAAAGTAAATTGAGAGAGAGAGAGGGAGAGAGAGGG
>SMGT01002113.1:205595-281825 GCA_004794575.1 Lanistes nyassanus | reverse complement strand
GGAAGAGGGAAAGGATGGGGAGGGATGAGGGCAGAGAAATCTGTAAGGGCGTCCAAATAAGAGAAAGAATAAGAAAAAAAAGCCGAGCAGAGACTTTCTATAACATTCACATAGCATCGTTTCTTTACTTTGCTTGTCTCCACCTTCAGCCACACACACGCTCACACACACTCTCTCTCTCTCTCTCTCACACACACACACACACACACACACAAAACAAGACACATTTATGTGTATATATATATACACATACCCACAAAACACACACACACACGCGCGCGCGCGCATGCACACACAGAACAAGACACATTTATATGCATATATATACACACATACGCACAAAACACACACACACACAACAAGACACACATATATATATATATATGCGCACAAAACACACACACACAAACTCATTCAAAGAAAACAATGGAGGGAAAATGCAGAGAAAAAGAAAGAAAGAAAAACGGACGGACTGACAGACTGGAAGGCAGGCAGGCAAGTAGGCAGGTAGACAGACCAACAGACCCGCGAGTAACTCCCGGTGTAAATGATCAGTCACTAGCCTTCACTCTAGCCCGTCATCCCCGTCCTCGTTTCGTCCGTCAAAGTGCTTTTGTTCACCCCCTTCTCCTTCCTGTTTAGTCTGTCAGCCTGTCTGTTTGTCTGCTTGTCTGTTTGTCTGTTTGTCTGTTCGTCTGCTTGTCTGTTTGTTTGCTCGTCTGTTTGTCTGCCTGTCTGGAAAATGTCTCTTTCCCGCCTACCTTCTATTTCTTTCTTTTTTTTCTCTCTCTTTCTCTGATATTTGAACAAAGACTAATTTACATCTAAGTTAGGATTGGAGCATCTCACTATTACGAATATTGTTAAGTCTTTATTTTTAAAAATTGCACACTACTGAAAATAATTTAGAAGAGTATGATCACACTACTTAACTTAATAAGGAGGAGTATGGTCACACTACATAACATAATTAAGAGGAGTATGATCAAACTACTTAACATAATTAAGAGGAGTATGATCACAGTACTTAATAAAGAGGAGTATGATCACACTACTTAACTTAATAAAGAGGAGTATGATCACACTACTTAACTTAATAAAGAGGAGTATGATCACACTACTTAACTTAATAAAGAGGATTATGATCACACTACTTAACTTGATAAAGAGAAGTTTGATCACAGTACTTAACACAATAAAGAGGAGTATGATTACACTACTTAACATAATAAAGAGAAGTTTGATCACAGTACTTTACATAATAAAGAGGAGTATGATCAAACTACTTAACATAGTAAAGAGAGGTTTGTTCACACTACTTCATAAAAAATAGTTTGTTTTCACTACTTAACATTATTACAGATAAAAATATATCCCCAAGCAGACTATTAGCACAATTCAGACAGGCGTAACACCTCCCAACATCACTGCCAGAAACATTTATTTTAATATCTTCAGCTCCGAAAACCTTACCTTTGCAGGTTTCCTTCTGTGAGCGGATGGTGGTGGTGGGGGGTGATGGCGTTTAGGAAAATGTCCATTGTAGAAAATGAAATGAATGCTGTGTTAATGTCCCACATAACCTAATATTGAAAGAGAGCTCTGGTCACAATGGTGGACGTTTACACGCGGTATACGCGAGTCTTGTCTTTGTGCGTACACATATCTTCGCGCAGTGTGACAGGCATAACGCGACTGGCCGCGCTTTATTTCTCCGTATTTAGCCTGCTTCAGACCAGCGGACGTGTTTACCTCTAGCTAGTCACCTTAATACATCAGTTACTTTTGATTAGCAGTTAGGACTTTTAGATTAGAAACGAGATCTTTTCTTTCAAGTGGGTAATGGAATTTACAATAAATAAGAACCCTTGATAATGTAATTAGTATTGAACATTTTGTCTCAGGGTATCCAATAAGTATAACACATTTCACCTCTGAGTAATGACATTCGTATAATACATGAAATCCCACCTTTTTTTAATGCGGCTGTTTTTGTGGTTCTTTAATGAGTTTTCTCTTTAGATTTCACTACTCCCATGTCAAAGGCCTCAAAAGTTGTTTTTTAATATATAATCCATTGTTGATTCAAGTAAATGCTTTTTAATGTGTTATAAATATTACTGTACTTTGAAACATTTTGTTACACATTAAGTTTTATTTTAAGGTTAATTTTCTAACATCTTTTGGGTTCTGCGAATAATACTACATTGTCACTGTGATGGACTGGAAACCCAGGCTATAAAAGTTATCGACTCCTTTTTCCTCCCTTTCACTTATTCTTTCTCTCACTCCCAGCCACTCACTCCCCCTCTTCCTCTCTTCTCTTCTATCTTTCTCTCCCCTCTCTCCTGTCTGTCTCTGTGTCGCTCACTCGCTCGCTGACATACACTTTCTAACCCATTTTCCTAGCTCTAAGATAAATAGAGGGACAGAGTGAAGGAAAAACTCCTAGGGTTGTAGACATGACCCGACTCTCTATGCAATACATCACAGTGAAATGTAGACACACACTGGTGTACACTCTTTGACTAAAGGTTTAAACCGCATGACAACCCAAAGAACATATTCAACATATACTTGTTGCCTTCAATGAAACGGTAAACTTAATGTGAACAATTCTGTTACATTTAACGGACCGTCCTGAATTGGCAGTATAGTATCATTTTTACACTGCATGAAGTTCGGTATAAAATAGTTTCCATATGCACGTGTCCCGTTGTTAAAGAATATTCTGTTGCACATTTTTTATTTGAAAGATTAGTTGTTGACAAGGACACTCATTCACAGATTTATTTTTTAATGAATGAAGCCCGTGAAACTGTGCCAGTTTTTACATTTATCAAGAAATAGTTAATAGAATGTCTTTGTGTTTGTGTGCATGTGTGTGTGTGTGAGAGAGAGAGAGAGTGTGTGTTTGTTTGTATGTGAGTGAAAGAGAAAGATTGTCTGGCGAGTATGAAAGAGGAAGAGAAATCTTAGAGAAAGTGGGGGTTAGAGTGGGAGAGATTAACACACAGAGAAACAGATCAATCAACTGATAAAAAGACAGATAACTATAATATTTTATCGCTTTCGGACTGCATGCTGAGTGATCATTTCTTCAGTCCTGACATATTTAATTTATACTTGTATTGATAATTGAAATATGTAACAATGACCATATGTTCTATTTTTCATGTAAGTCAGAACAAGTGCCTGAGAAAGACATTGTAGCACAGATCACTTCACGAGAAACCGTGTCACGACAGTCTTCACACCTTCCTGTGGAATTAAAATTACTGCTTCATATTTGGGTTCCCTCCCCTTAGTTCAAACACCTACCCCCTCCCAGACAACGGAAAAAGAATCCCCGAAATAGGATAGGTAATGTGGTGAGAACACTTACGATTCTTTGTGCAAAAAAATTGTCTCGTTCCCGTCAGCCGCTGATGAACTTCACAGCTAACGTCGCTGGCAGGGGGATCTCCGTCTGAGGGAGCAGACGGCAAGGTTCGCCAGGGCAGCTGAGTCCTGCAGTTGCGCAATCAGGCGCCGAGGTGGCAGTGTCCATCCACCAGCATGGCTGCCGCCACGCACAACCACCTGTCTGGCCCCGAAGAGCTTCTTCGCCGCATGGTCTGTGAACAGAAAGCTCACCGCCTGGCACCGAGAAATAGAGAAAGAGAGAGAAAGCGAGAAAGAGAGAGAGAGACGAAGGCACGGTGCGAGCCCGCCGGAGGGAGGGGGGGCGCTAGAGACAAATGCTCAAGAGGGGGAAGAGATAAAAAAGAAATCAGGTGTATCAAAATTCGCACGCAGTCACCGCGCGCCTCGCTCGGGCTTCGAACGCTCGTCAGACTGGGCTGGCGGAGAGGACAGACACTGTCGAACGCAATTTTGGGAGGAGGAGGGTTGGATGTTTGGAAAGCGTTGGGTTGGGGGTGGGGGATTATGCCCCTGGTGCGTGCGTCTGTGTGCGACTTGCAGTTGAGTGCAGCCAAACAACAACTGTTACAATGCTTCCTCCATTCCCCATCCCCCCCATTTTTTACAACCCTTGCCTGGTTGGATGGAAAGGATAAAATGACGGATGAGTGGATGGACGGATGCAGCACTTGAAACCAGACCGGCCAGCCAGCGAAGCCCGCGCCCACAGAGGTGAAAGCACCAGTCAGAGGTCAAAACACAGGTAGTTCCCGGACGGCGAGAAGACAGCGAGGCAGACGAGAGTATGTTTGCGGGTCTTCTCCGTCGGCAAACGCAGCGCGATCTAGAATATTAAATCGTCACTCGGAGGAATCCCACGGGCGCGCTGGCCGCACCACAGCGAATCTGACGAGGTGGACACGCTAGGCGAAGGTGTCGGCAGTGAACGAAGGCCTTTAGAGTTACTGTGTCCTTCTTCCCCCCTTCTCACTTTTTTGGCCCAGAAGGAACAGAATGTGTTTAGGAAATACAGCGCCTTGAGCTCACACTTCCGCTCCTGGTGCTCGGCGGACACATGGCGGCAAAAGAGGAAAAAAGACGAAAGCTTGCGTTGTCTCCTCGCCATAAAGCCGGCTGCTGGGCTGCAGCCAACGCCTGTCGGGTTACCTCCATAAACTCTCCAGCATGCACCGCGCGCTTATATTGAGAAAAGAGTAAAGAGTCATTACAAGCTAGAAGGAAAGCAGGCGTCGAGTGTCTTATATTGACGAACGCTATAGCGGCCTGTCGAGTCTGCCAATGGAAAAAGGGGTTGAGGGGTGGGGGAGAGAAACTGAAAGGGGATGTGTGTGTGGGAGGGGGAAGGGGGAACAGAAAAAGTATTAAAAAATTCGTATACATTTGAAATTGAAGCAAACCGGATTGTCGGTCAGCCCGATTGTAAAGTTGTTGTTGAAGAGAAGAGGGGTAGGGTAAATGGGTGGATTCGTCTGCGAGAGAGAGAGAGAGGGAAAAAACAACTCTACAGACACCGAGGTGTGGTGCTGCACCCTAACAGCGAACGCTGTCAGCGAACCCTACTCACCTGATGACGAGGTCGCACACTCCTGCCAGCACCACGTGGTCTCGTTGGTGACCATACATCAAACTGTCTTCTTCATACGAGGGAGCGTACAGGCGTGTGCACGTGCGTGCGTACGAACGCATGGCGCGAGCGTCTTTTGAAACCTCTAGATAGAAACCTCTCTCTGCTGCTTTGTTGTTGGTACCAAGGGATCTCAGGTTGTTTTAATATTTTTAGGAGGAGGGCAGGTGTTGATGCTTCTTTCTCTTTTTCATTATTATGCATTTGTGTTTATTTCTGTATTTTTTAATGAACATATTTTTTCTGTCTCGTTGTTTTTAAAAAAGTTTTTTTCCAGCTTCATTTTAAAGTTCTGTCTTCTTGTTCGTGTTTAATATACAAGAAAAGTTTAACTTATTTATGGTTTCTTCGCTTCGAAAACGTGCGCAGAATGCAAGAGACACTGAAATTATGAGAGATAAAAATAATTCATGTTCTCTTGTAACCCATCAGCAGAATATTTCGCATGAAGTTCGCAGACTGTTATCAGCGCTTGACATTTAGCTTCCCCCAGTGGCACGTAGCAGCTGAATTCATCAGTCGGGGAAGTTAAATTTCTGACATATTTTTCACTATTTTCAAACTAGCGTTATCCATCAAGTAAAAGATATGGTAGTTGCCAAAGCAGTCAAGTAGAAAAAAGGAAGTATCAAGCTTTGGTTATTAAACGGGGAGAAGGGTGGGGCGCAACAGTCTTTTCATAGCTTAGTGGTTATAAATATTTGGGTGCTCATAGCTAGCAATTATTATAGGGAAAATCTGAATAGAAATTCGTTGGTGTTGTATGGTGGAGCACAGACATTTAAAAAAATTAATATTTTTCGATTTTACATATTTTTGTTTAACATTTAAATTATACTTTATATTTTTATCTGTAACCATATTCAATATATATTTATATATTTTTTGCATGACATTGTTTTCTTTCATCTCCTCACAACTTTCTCGGTTTTGTGTCTGTTTACAAATACATAAATATTGCACAATGGTACTGACAGTTCACCCGACTGGAGAATTGTGAGGGAGTTTTTTTTAAAGCCGCACGGACATGTGTCAAAAATAAAATTCAGAAGCTAATAAAAGCCGACCGCATAGAATTACGACTAAAGCAAAAGAGACAGACAGACCGAAAGAATGGAGGGAGTAGTAACAACTTAATGTCAGAAACTTCATTACTCGCCGAATATCTGAATGATCTGGGGGAGTGATAAGCAGAGAATATTTTGATAACATCCACTGAAAGATGAATAAGTGAAAACCTCCTTCGCAAAATATTAATTTTATACAAAGATTTTGAAGTAGAGGCATGCAACCTCTTGGCGTTGAAACATTATATGGTAAGCATCTGAAACTCAGAAAGGGACACAGCATATTCCATTAGGCCACCCTAAATGTAAGATTGTCACAAGGGGCACAGGATAGATATTGGAGACTTGCCCAATGTATGGCAGGGTTTATTTACATACAGACACATCTCCCCCCACCGCCATCAACAATGAATAAATAGAAAGAAATTTCTTACTTGTTTAGATCTAGGAAATGTATCTGTCGCCTTCTCTGTCGCTCTGTTTGTTTGGTTGACTGCTTGTCTCCATGCCATTTAGTGTGTTTTTCTGCTTTCCTGTCTTTTTGGCTTTGTCTGTAGCTTGTTGCTGCATATTTCCTTCATTCTTGTAACAACCCCCGCCTCCCATGGACACTGGCGTTAGGACCAATTCTAGCCACCAGCTACCCACCCATCTACAGTTGTGCAATAGATTTGTTGAGTAGTCATGGACCAAAGACAACTTCAAAACAATCATAACTGGTTGTATCAGATTTCTTGAATAGTTATGGACCAAAGACAACTTAAAAACAGTCGGAACTGGCTTCCCCATCACTTTTGTTGAGTAAGTACCAGCGTGAGACTGGTTCTTTAAGATATATTTAGACAGGTTGGACATGACCCATGCGATGGTCTGGGACGGGATGACTGAGTGTTCTTTTCTGATAAGCGGAACCTTGCCGGAATGGTTTCTTAAAAATATATTTTAATGCTAGGAAATATTTAAATATTTTGAAAAGAACATTTTGGACCCCAAGGGATAAAGGTTTATGTTACCCACACAATGTTTAATTTATGTCTCTATCATGCGACTCACAAGATAAATTAAACTGTTAAGAATAAGCGCACTCAATCGTCTTAGTTTCTTTTAAAACATCTGTTGTGGATACGGTATATCCGTTTTCTTGTTTGATATTTTCAAAGAAGGCGTCTACATAGAGCCCTCAGAATAAATGAAAGACACGGTCGTTATTTATTTTTACTAAGGTGAAACGAACCGACTTTTTTGTTCAGTGTCCATGTTTTAGTTTCAGTCGCCACTCCAGCACAAACTTTCCTGCAACTATATTCACCGCTCACGGTAATCGGCTTACTTACCTGTTGGCACGAGATTTCACGTGAATTATTTAAACTGAGATAAAAAGGTCAATGACCTCAAACAGACCCTTTGTACTTCACACTATATGTACATTGTACATTGCATTTATATGGTGTAAAAATCTTAACCGTACGATGGTGCGTTCCACTGAGAATAAAGGTTGTCCCACGACCTGTTTTAGGTCGTTCAGGAGTGGAATGCATGAGACCCCCATCTTTCTGTGGGTCAGTGTTGCGGTGTCCATCTCCTCTCTTGCTGTCTTGCCTTCCCTGAACCATTAGTTAGGTTCCCAGCTGTGCTGCCGTGCACGGGTATAGAAACCGCGCCTTCGAGTTCTGAGGTCATCCGCGTCCTTCAAAGCAAATTCCTCAAGAAGAGATAGAAGGACATTTGCGCTTGCTCGAGCAAAATTGACGCTAAGCATGCTTTATTCTCTCGCTTTGCCGGATGATAACCCGAGTGATTTCTGCCTGACTGATCTGTTCCTCAACTTCTGTCTTCCCAAGGACGGCGATTTTTTAAAAAACTTGATAGTGGTGTTTCTCCGTGAACAGTTTTCTTCTTTCGTTTTATACAGTCATCGCATCTTGTTTAAGATTTCAGATGTATTCAAGCACATGCGTGTATGTCCTCTCATGTTGATTGCACCTATTCTGCACGCAACATTGTCCCTGTTTATTTTGATCATGTTTTTCGATCCATCAATCCATCTATCCATCTGACTGCTCATCCATCCGTCCTTTCGTCCATGCACCTCTCTTTTTATCTTTCTTTCTTTTCTTTCTTTCTTTGCGTCCGTCCGTCCATCTCTCCATTCGTCTGTCCGTCCATCTCTCCATTCGTCTGTCCGTCCCTCTGTCAGTCACTCTCTCTTTTGATTTCCTTTGTTTTTGTTTTCCATACGATGGTTAATATGTTACTTACCACGTGCTGTAACTGTGAACATTTTGAAGTCATTGTGCATTAAGCCAGTATTTCGAAAGCAAAACGCAAATCAGTAAGTAAGTAAGTAAGTAAGTAAGTAAGTAAGTAAGTAAGTAAGTAAGTAAGTAAGTAAGTAAGTAAGTAGCCTTTCTTTTCTTCTTCCTTTGAAAAAAAATCCTGCATCCATTTCAAACAGAACGACATCTGTCAAAATGAATTCTGATTCAATACCTGGTGTTCAGTGTGAATGAGAAAGTTGGGAAGATATATAGGAGAGAACGAGGGAATGGAAAATAAACGCGAAAGGAGGACCGCAGGAGGTCAGATGTATCTGATCCACAGTCTGGTGCTGTCTCCCGGCTTCTGACTTTCGAGCTCACGAACCATCCACCCTCACCCCTTGAGGTAGGCGTGTTGCCATGGCGACCACATGACGCCATCCGCTGACCTGTCCCGAGCCTTTCCGGAGCAGCGCAGCAACGCCGAGAGTCCACCCGGTCCAAACAAGCTCATTATTCTGACTGATCTCGGCCAAACAGACAAGACCCTTGCGAAGGCCCTAGCCACCTCAGGAAAGACACCCCTCGGTCGAGCTGGAAGACTGAAGGCTAGTGCAGTTCCTGACATTCTCTTCCCTTTTCCGAAGCATTAGGTTTGTCAAAACATTTGGCGTCTACCGCGTTGGAAGTACTTGTCGAAAACATATCGAGAGTTAGCCGACGTACCTTTGATGTTCGTCTGCAAGAGCAGGGCGCACAGAAGAAACGGGGAACAAACGTGAATACCGACGTTTGGGTAAACTGATGGATTAAGGCAAATAGTTGATGATGCCTAGCCAAAAACATCTCAACTGAAGCTTCAGTTTGGTTAATCTTCTTTCATGAAAGAGGATCTAAGAATAGACAGTTGTGCCTCAACTATATTATCGTCTAGGAAAGCACATTTTGTAAAGGACTACAAGACGTCTATGCGGATAAGTCACTGGAGTGATTATTAATATAGACTAGAAAAATGCCTGGTTTTAAACGTCATTAGGACAATATCAAAACTGTAAATAAATAAGTCAGCAGTCACCATCTAGTTTTTAACAGATGACTAATATTTTTTAAAAAGAATGGCTACCGCAATCCAAACCACAACAACCATTTTAATCTACAGAAAACACCGAAAACGATTAACGTAACCGTATGAATTAAGAGGTGTTATGACATTGTTATGAAGGTTCTGTAAGCTCCAAAAGCAAAATTGACCTGTTTTGTATGTGCAAGACTTTTGTAATTAGAAAACGGGAGAGAAAACCTTTTTTCCTTACGTATTCAGAGGTAATATAAAGGAATCTCCATGATGTCCATATGTGCACGCACGCTGTCGAAGGCTCATGCAATGACATTTCCCAAAACAGTTTTTCGTTATGTCACAAAATGCGCGTGCAGACAGTGAAAACAATACTAAATGAAGTTAATGAGTTCTTTCGAGTGAAAGGCAAATCCTGTTCTTTGCAGCAACTGCTCCATACCGAAGGCAACTCCCCTAAACCGCCCCCACCCCCGTGCAAAAATCCATTTAACGGTTGTTTGTGTAATCGGAAGAAAGAAGAATACTTCTGATTTTCATTTATTAATGGTAAAGATTACTTTCAACATGATAATTAAGAGAGAATTTAATATCCCCTTGAAATCCGTCTTCAGAAACCATTTTAGGCGGTGTCTTTTCATGTGCCGGCATATTCTTTAGTTTTTTTTCTATTGTATTTATGCTTGCAGGGGTGTATGTTCCTTTCACAATATTCTCCTTTCTTCCCTGTTCTTTCTTCCCTTCTTTCCATTCTTCTTTCTTTTCTCTTTGTTTCTTTTTTCTTATTCTGTCTTATTCTTTCTTTCTTTTTCCTCCCTCACCACCTTCAGTACATTCTCATATGCTTCTTTTCTTAATGCTGCAATGGTAAAAGAATTTGAATTTGAGTAGGCCTAGGGTGATTTTGTAAAACGTGCTTCAGGAATCCTACAGAAGCAACATCAATCTATAAGAATATTCCTTGAAACAGAAATTCTACTAGAGCAGGAATGAGGAAGTACGGTGACTGTGTGGCTCATGGTCACTATAAATCTTGCCGACCCATTAACAATTATAAAACATTGGCCCATGCAGTTATTTTTTCCGACTGCTTAAGGCGTTCTGTTTATCTACTTGCTGACCAGAATACCCAATGTACACAAGCAAATGGATCATTGAAGGAAACGTCTCTTCCTAGTGAGAACTCCTGCCAAAGAAGACAAAAAAATATTTTCAAGATAATAAATGAGGGGTTCCTCTATACTTATTTTTGTCTGTAGTCTTAAAATATTACCAACATAGACCCAAAACAAATAAGCAAACGAGAAAAAAAACCGAACAAACAAACAAAAATCCCAGCCAGGAGCCCCATTGGGCTAGTGAAATTCAAAAGCTAGGCTGTTGAACATTTATGAAGTTCTTGGTCCTTGTAATACAGTAAACAACCAAATATATTTCAGACGTACTGCAAGTAGATCTGGATTAAAAATCAACTTGAAAGCAACAGATTTTTAGGGTTTCAAAATAGTATCTATTTTTTTCTCTTCGAGGGCATACTCGGGTCTCTATGTCACACGTCTCTATGTCACACGTCTCTATGTCACACGTCTCTATGTCACACGTTTACAATAAGGAACATAACAGCTGATGAGAAAATAATCACGCGCAAGTGTATCACGTTTTTCATCGAAGTACAAGCAAGCCTCAAAGTAGAAACTTCTGGAAGTGACAAAACATAACACATCGTCAAAACTCGCCTTGTATCGAAACGGTTTACTTTTGTCAAGATCCATGTTCGCGATACCTATGAAAGGATTCCTGTTTCAAAGACAGAGGTCTGAGAAAGCGCTTCACGATAAACTAAACGTTTGCTGTGTGTTTGTTAGGATACAAGTATATTTTTTCACTGGTCTTCAAGGACTTAACCTTATTTTCGTTAAGGACCTATTTCGGTGATTCTAGTGGAGATAGTGATAGAATGGCGGTAGAATCCGACAAATTAATTAAATAACAAATCTTTGCCGAAATGAGAGATTTTCGTTCACCTTCAAGAACGTGTTTCAGTGACCCACACATTCGTTCGTCCGAAAACATGGCCACACTAAAGTAAGGTAATCAGTCGCAAGAAAGGTATAGCTACCAAGAATCATGTCAAAGAGAACAACATTGTGCAGCAAATTTTGTAAGGAGGAGATAAGCATGCAAGGCAGCTGTTGCTAAAAAGGGAAGACTATTCAAGCTCGTGACTACAGGAGGCTTAAAAACTCGTAAATACGGGACTTCAGAGAGAAACAGTAGTGCTTCGGTTTTAAAAATAAATTATTTCCACAAGGGAGCATGCGTACGTAAGTTCAGGCAACAGCCTGTGGAAGGAACCGGAAGTACACCTTAGTTGTGTCAATGTAATTCAACCACATCCAAACTGTGACTTACGTCTGTGCTTTGGTTCGAATTCTCGGGTTGCGCAAACGAAAGGGGCAGTGGGGGTGAGGGAGAGACGAAAAAGGTTAGGTACTGAATTAGATTTTGAAAACTTCAACAGTGTAGGAAACAATACCTAACTCACCTGGTGAAATGCTTTTTGGAAACTCTAAAATTGGTCTTAATATTTATCTAATATCAAGTAATGCGAGGGTAGGGTTAGGGTTACATGATGGCTCGTTTCTGCCCTTGAGGTCCATGAGAGCGGTGGCAAGATCCCTTCGCCTTGTATATTTTACGTGCATCTTTACGTACGGACAGGAGATAAGACTGACTGACTGACTGTTAAAGCCTTAAAAAGGTATTGTAAACAAGTACCATATTCTGATGTAATAGATGTACAGAGGACAGAGTGTGTCCCCACGACCCTGTATATGCACCACATAATCGTTGTGTCACCTGACTGCCGTTGTAGGACGACGATGGTAGTACCAGCGGCGGAAATCACCATTACCTCGGAAATCTGTTTCAACAGCTACATGCCAGATATGTCAGTCGACATGTTTGTAGTGGTGGCATGAAGGGCAAACAGATGTTTTCCCTATGTATCATCCTCCACTAAACACTAACACGTCAGACACACAACACCTGGAAAACTACAGGCGTGTCAACTGTGCTTGTCGCTTCCACGTCCGACATCCGGCCTCATCGTCTGCTGCAGAATTCCTGGCTAACTGTGGCTCGCTGCCAAGTTATTAAATACCCGAAAATCATGTTTCCCTGAAGACACGAAACCACGTGCAAGTAAGGAATAGGCACAAGCGCCCTCTTTCCTGACGATCGTCTGGGTGGTGGGTATTGTTAACAGATGTCTGGCTAATTACACTAGGCCCCCGCTCGCCTTAATACGGTCATTAGCTCTCTCCTGTCGAAGGGACTTCAGACCTACAAGGAGGATAATGCTTGGTGTGGACACAAAAACGCTGTGAGATGGGTCACGCTGTGCCGCTTATGTGTCTAATCATTTCCTAGCCAAGATTACATTCTATAGTTAACGAGCTGGGAACGCGTATTAATGTGAGCAATATGCGAGGCAAATAGTCATACTTTCTTCTACAGCAGCTATACACAGATGTAGGAAGCAGACAAGGTCTAAAAGCTGAAAATTTTGAATTTATCAATCAATCAATCAATCAGTCAGTCAGTCAGTCAGCCAGCCGGCCAGCCACTCACTCACTCACTCACTCACTCACTCACTCACTCACTCACTCACTCACTCACTCACTCACTCACTCACTCATCCTTTCTTTCCTTCTCTGTCTTCCCTCCCCACCCCCCACCCCCCACCCCCCGTCATTTTTCTTCTCTTTTTTTCTGTTCAGAAAGATTCCACAAAAAGGACCACAAAATGTTTTGGAAATAACACTCATAATCTTCTGCTTTCCTTAAAACTTATGGACTTGATAACCTCGTCAGTAGTTAAGTAATTGATTAAGAAATTTAACGTTCATCTGTATTGTTAGTGTATACCAAAAAACAAAGAGAGCAGCGCCTTAATATTAAAATCACTTTCTGAATTTTCTTAAGGAAATCTCCCCCACCCCATACATGGGGACTCACACTGCATCTTTCCCACCAGCAGACAAAAAAGCCGATTAATTAAGATATATTTATAAACAATACAATTAAAAGCGCTTACAGAAAATTCCACCAGACGCAGGTGTTATTAGGTTAATATAATCCGTTCTTAGCCTTCGACTAACCTTAAATTTACTGAAATTCTTGGCAGGGTTTTAAAATTTCTAGGAGAAATGTTAACAGCCGTGCATGGTGGGTAGCAGTTGAAATCAATCAAGTGTGTTGCTGATCAACTATCGTTCCTTGAGAGAATAATTCATCGCGGGGCTGCACGTGCTCCTAGTTACGCGCTAGACATTGCACGTGCATGTGGGTCTGTCCACCTGTTTTGCGCACTTCTTTAAAAATCTCAGTACTCATTTTCTGAGGTTCGTGCTGTCTACAGGACATACTGTGATGTAGAATCGTAACCCTAAATTCATTCCATACCCACTATGACCACTCATAACGCCATCTGGACTCACTATAAGCTCTGTTTGAAATCACTCCGAACCCATTCTGAGAAACCATTTAAACGTTTTCTATAATCTTATGTGTAATCCTCGTCTGAACTCCCTCTAGACCCACTGTAAGCCCAGACCATACTCGAAACCCACTTTAAAACCAGCCCCAAGTCACTCAAGAACCAGTTGAAAACTAGCCTTAACTCCCACTATACTCACTCTAAACCTGTACCAACCCACAGCAAACCCACTGTAACCTCAAACTGTACTGTACGCAATGCCCTCCAAGCACAGAGAAAATCTGAACTCAGCCAATGCATATTAGACCATTACGTAGACTTGCTGGAAAGGACTGGAGTCACAAAATTTGGAATTAACCGCACAAGATTAAACCCTGATTTCTCATTGCCAAAACAGAAACATCAGCTTAGCATTGAATCTTGCAAAATAATTCCGTAAACCAGCCCAACATGTTTCCATCATTTTATGACCAGTCTCTGGGATCTTTCTGGGCTAAGGAATAACATATCACCTTAATTATTCTCCAGTCCATTCTAGCCACTAGCTAATCAAACAAGAACAAATGAGGACAGAGCGCTATAAAATCGTCAAACGACAACCCCAACAATGCACTGGCAGCGCTAGACACAACCGTATGCTGACGTATGCAATCAAGGGAGGCTATCGTACCCATACACGTAGCAAAGAGAGAGTCGAAAGTAAGGAACGTGGCAGATCTTCAAAAAAGATCTGCCATCCCTTTCTTTTAAACGACCCTAGTCTTCACACGGCTAGCCCCTGGTGTACCACGTGTGCATACAGCGAATCCCTAATTTATATCGTCAGCTCGCTCACTAAGCGTAAACTAACAATTGGGATTCGACACAAACACAACATAGGACAATTACATGGAATCCTCAGGGTGCACAATATAATCAAACAAGAACAAATGAGGACAGAGCGCTATAAAATCGTCAAACGACAACCCCAACAATGCACTGGCAGCGCTAGACACAACCGTATGCTGACGTATGCAATCAAGGGAGCCTATCGTACCCATACACGTAGCAAAGAGAGAGTCGAAAGTAAGGAACGTGGCAGATCTTCAAAAAAGATCTTTTTTGAAGATCTGCCACGTTCCTTACTTGTCGTTTAGCCACTAGCTTTTAAAGTGTTTGTTTAATTTATGGCCTTCCCGCTGTTTCTTATGATTCTCTCCCTTTATCTCCCTTCGATCTATCGGGAAAGTAAGGATTACTGTCATACCTGTTAAAAATGCGCTTTCATTGGCTACTTCGTCGCGGGTGCATATGCAAACTTTAAAACCGCGCACAGCTATGTGAAAAACTTTACATATACTGGTACTCACAAGCTTTCTTCATTAAAATTACAAAAATAAACGTTCAAGTTACGATTACTCCCTAGGGATCAAAAGAATATCAAGAAGGAAAATAGCTGCAACGAATTTCTCTTCTGGAAAAGTGACAGCCAGTATTCAAAACATTTTTTAAAGTTTCGTACGAAGGTGACAAAAAACCCCAGCAGGGTGTTGCAAGGTCGGATATTTTTGTTACGTGCGAACGTAAGTGGAGGGAAACAAGATAGATAGAAAGGAAGGAAGGAAGAGAAGAAAAGTCTGAGAAAGGAAGAAAGACAACTTTCAGCTACAGTCCGGTTGCGGGCAAGTTGCGAGAGAAATGTCTGTATTGAAGCTAGACTGCATCTTTGTTACGTACATGCGTAGGTTAAATCTTATTCCTGCTTTATTTGACTTGGTCGTATCCTGAGAGACTGGAGAGATTTAGGTTTTATTTCGTCGTTAAAATTTCTTGGTTCATACTTTTCCAAAATGGAGGTCAGGTGATATTAGTCTATCCCAAACCTACCGCTCTCGGCCCACTTGCTGACCACAGAGTTCTCACAAACGAAACGCGAGTTAAAGGGGATTATGTTCCTATTTCGATGACTGGGAAGAAAAGGCGGCGTACGAAGCTAGTCTGAGGCTTGCATAAAAAAAAACATTATTTTGAAGTAAATGAAACAATCTCAGATCTCTACCGAAAATAGATTGTTTTCCTTAAATCTCGGAGAGGAGAAGCTTGTTGGAGAGAATTCTGTCACCAAAATTACACGGAGTCCTTAGTACCCGGGGTCGGATTATTTCTTTGACCCTACTTCGTCGACCCGCGTTAACGCTGCAGTAGGGGATCGCTTTTTTGATCATGCCACCGCAAAGCAAAATAATAATAAACATGACATTTAACACATTCTGCAACATAATAGCGCAAAATGTAAAACGGATATTACACGAAAAAGCAGGAATGAAGACAACCAAACTTAACTGTTCTAAAGCTGCTTCAAACTCCATCGTGGAAATGCAGATTTCAGTTACAAAACTTTCAAGATCTTGTCGTGACATGACCTGAAGAACGCTGTTGCACTGCGTTAGAAATACAGGGAGAACTCCTGCAAACAATGACGGTGAAAGTCAGTTCTAAATATCCCTAAATATGCTCTATATAGGCGGTTAACAGGTCTCTCTGACATAAAATTCTATGAGAATAAGAGGTTGAGATTAATATCCTTCACATTCATTTGTGATTTAGCTTGATTTATCAGTGTAGAGCAATCTTTTCGTTTTGTTGCATCCTTCCTGCTCTAGTGACAGCAAAAAATCCCATTAGCGTTAACCAAATTGTTTCATTTTTCAGAATATGCCACACAGTGCTGGTGGCATTGAGAAGAAACAGCTTGTTGAGAATGGCAACGAAACGAAAGACTGAAAGAAAAGGTACGCATATAGTTCATTCGTTTGTCGTGATGTCCACTTAGTCATCGGGTTGTCTTTCTTTGTTCTCATTCAGATTTTTTTGGCTTAAAAAAACTTTATGTGCATCTTTTCCAACTCATTTCTCTTTAAAAACTTCCTTTGTCTCTTCCACTCATTTTTCTGTCCTCAAACTCAGTTTTCGCAAAGGTTATTTTTATTTCTTTTGATTTATTAAAAAAATGACAAAGCCTTGAAATATAGCCTCGAAAGCAATAATCAAATTACTTTTATATAAATAGTTATATGTACATAATGCTTTTGTTTTTGTCGTTTAAAGGTTCAGTTACCATAAATATAGTTCTGTAAAAAAGAGTTAACCCATGGATTTAAGTTCTCGTTCTTCGTGACACATTGGGGATAAAACTGCCAAAGGGGGTGGGGGGAGGAAGCATTATAGAAAATAATTTCAAACAGTGTAGGGTACTAAATTATCCTTCAAATGTTTATAAGCTGAATCGCGCAAACTTCTTATACTCCCCAGCCTTAAAGACAATACCAAAATATACCCACAATATCCACAACTGAGAATTGCAATCGCTGTTTAAAAATTCGAACAGGATTGTAGGCGTAATATCAGCAAATTCAAATGATTGCCTTGAAATTATATAATGGACAATTATTATAAATTAGATAATGCACAAAGGCGTTTTGTCCTTCGTTCCACTGTGATTTACATGATCTCCTTCTACAGAGCAAGAAAATTCTGTTGTTTAAATGTCTGGGAATGTGAAAACATGTTTGTCTCTACACCTCCTCCCCCCACCCTCTGCAAAAAAGAAAGAAAGAAAAGAAAAGAACCCTTTCGATTACGCGTTCGAAAAGATTCCTCTATTTCTCTGTGCCTACCTGTGAGATCGCTGTAGGATGTTTTGTGTACTTACATGTTCACGGTCTGCGAACTAGAACATACGAACATTCTTTCGGTTAAAAGCTTTCAAGGACAAATGCACAATAGCCAGATATTTGCCTGCGAACGACAGCAAAGACCTTTTCTGATCCCAGTAATTTTGTTTTGGCTGATCGCCGTCGTTTTGTCAAACTGCACAATCACTAGACCATCCTCATCAGCCGTTCCCCCTAATGGATTTCTGCTGAGAGATACGTTGTGTACTGTCTTCTGTTCATTTCTTTATCGAGGTTATGAAGCTCCAGGGCTTGTAGTCAATAAATAATGAACAACGAACAGAGCGAATGCAGTAATAACTTGAGCAATGGAATGAATTGTTTTGCACAAAACACTGTTCCTTAGTTTGTGAAAGTTTGCAACATATGCACAGCGTTATGCTCTATACGCTACACGAATTTTCGATTGCTCGTTTTGTGAAAGTATGCAATAATACGCCAGCTGGCTGCGCGAGGGTTCAAAGTGCTGACTGGCATCTTTAACGAAAAGTGTGGGTCCGCTCATCCACTTAGCTTAGAGGAAGCATTGGTCGTCATTCTCATCATCACTATGAGTGTTACAAACGCCTTGCCTTTGAAACATCAGTATCCTTTCTGAAGCCACAGACGCACTGCTCAGATCTATGGTTGTCTTTAACCGTGAGAGTAAAAGAACTTAAAAAATACCGAATCAGCGAAATCAAAACTTGGCCTTTCCCCCTTGATTTCGTTCGAACTTCATCCGCACGCAACTGAACATCTGCAATCAGGTATATCAGTTTCCTGGGAATGTGAGGGTAGATGTTTAGTCCTAGTTGATTATATCTATACGGAATACAACAGTTTTTAAAGGTTCTTCTTAATAGAACGGTTGCATATTCGTTCGGTTAAGAAAAGCCTCAGTGTACAACTATCAGAACAACAAGGTCCTCGCGCATCTTCACCAGAATTCTGTCTGGCATAATGCAGATTCCACAATACAGGCTGCACGTTAATCTGCAGATTTGCAGTATCCAACGCGAATCAGAACCAAAACAATAAATTTTATTAAAAAAATACGGTATGCTTGTACAAGACCTTCGGAACTTTCTGGAACATGTGTTCTGGTCTTTACTTAGTTTACTGGTTGGGGAAGAAAAAAGGTTCTTTCGCCGCAGCTAGCGACACAAGAAGTCTGTGCGATGATAGCAGGTTTATCTAGTACTCGGTTTAGCCCCTGGCAACTGATTGCTAACGCGTGGTCATAGAGGGACTGGAATGGGCGGGCTCTAGCATGCCTCGCAGAATTACGAATCAGGAAAGATATGGATTCGCACTGGCGGTGAAATTTCATAAACCTTTCTAACTTGCCTTTGTAGATAGTAAACTTTAAAGGGAAGGTTCCTTTTTTTCCTCACGTTGGGTACCTGTTGCAATAGTAAATCCTCTTCGTCTCCGGCTATCCATGTCTTTTCCCCCCAGTTCTTGCAGTGACTTTGCAGTAGCTGAGTCATTAACGGTTGAGCGCGGTTCATTACTCTGAGGATTTCGCAACCGCGCGCCCTCAGGGTTATCGCTTGCCACAGCAAACGAAGGAGCCATGACTTCTGTCGCAATAATTAAATCCTTGCCTTGACGATGAGGGCAAATGTGAAAAGGGATGCTTTCATTCGATGCTTAAGGACAAAGTTGTGCAAAATACTTAATTCCATCTTCCTTCCACACTGCTCATTCTTGCTTGGGTCTTTTTATCCCAAATATGTGTATGCAGTAAATGTGTGGTTTATATGAAGTCTATGAAAAGAGAAAAGAAGATCCAATAAAGTTTGTGTTCTTATGAGAACCGGATGCATGGCACATTTATGCTGAGGTTCGTATAATGAAGGAATGCTTGTTTCAAGCTGCTTGCCGTGACCTTTGCTCCTGTTGTTATTTTAAGGATTTTCTGTGATGAATCCAGGAGGTCTGAATAGTAGTCAACACCGATAACGTTGGTGTCAAATAAGTACCTGTCGGTCACAAAAAAGAAGAAACTTGTGATTTTTTTAGCGGAGAAAAAAGCCATTTACACGCGGTCCAGTCTAATCCATTAGGTTAATTCTATCTCGTGCGTTTTACGCTGTCAGTTAACAGTACAGTTAAGCTTTTGGTTCACTTTTTAAAGATTACGGTGAACCTTCAAAGTCTGAAAAGGAAACAGATTTTCGTTGCTAAAAGCGATGGAACAGAACTTGAAATATTTCACCATTTGGAATTCTTTCGATATCCTCCAAAAGTTTTTATGCCAGACATTACAGTTTTTTTCAGTCAGGTCCCGGGTCATGGTCTTGGCACCCATACATCTTGAGAGAAAGAACGTCATGTGGTGATAGAACTGGGCCCAGGCACTTTGCATGAAGCAGTCAACGGATCTTAATCGGTCCTTAGATTGGCGACAGTCAGCAAAACAAAACAAAACAAATCAAATAAAAAACAAACAAAAACTTTCTTTTCGAGAACCTACTTGGATACTTTTACATAAAGCAAACTCTGGATTCGTTCGTAAAAATCACAAATGGTCTCCGAGCTTTCTTTTCAAACGAGGCCGAGACAGTCGCTGGCCACCACCCAGGGTGCTCTCGTCAGGTTTTAGGGATCAGCCATGAAGAGACCGCAGCGCCGCTGGCCCCTCGGTCCCTGTCCTTCCCTAAGTTTACGCTTGCAGTACGTTGGCACCTGTACACGGAGAAGGAGGGGGAGTAGATAGTTTCATTAGGAGCCTTTCCTCTGTTTTTCCTTTTCCTTTTTTTTAACGACCCTTCATCGTTCGCTAATGAAGAAGCACAGGCCGCCGGACAAGCTTTGGTTTGTGCACTAGTGCCACAAGACTACGCCTCTAGAAGGATGTTCTTTTCGCATGTGCTGAGTCTTCATGCGTTGCACCATGCACTAACCTGGGCGGGTTTTTAAACGTCAAACGTCTGTCCGTCTGTCCCTTCGTCCGTCCCTTCGTCCGTCCCTTCGTCCGTCCCTTCGTCCGTCTGTGTCTGTCTGTCTGGGTGGCTGGATGGCTGACTTTCTTATCGTCCATCATTTTTTTCTCTACTCTACTCTACTCCATCCCTCCGTATGCCAAGTAAGGTATATCTTCCCATATATCTATCTTTGTAAATGCCTGTAAGTTCAACCACCACCCCTCGTCTGTCCATCCCTTTGTTTTTTCTTTTGTCTCTCTTATATATCTACACGATTGTTTTCCTTATAAAGTTCGGCCGTTTAAGCTTTCTTTCTTTTTCTTTCGTTCGTTCTTTCTCCCCTCTCTCTACACTTGTTACCTCTTCATTGTGAAAAGCGATGGTATAGCGCTATGTGTATTGGTGAGATTTTGATTTGCTTATTTGCATTTTTCTATACACATCTGGTGAAGGCTGCCGCTCTAATACCACTTGTGTCTAGTTTTATGCTGCTGGCAAGATACTGTCTTCGCGATAAACAAAAAAATCAAGCCGATAGTCTTGGCGACAGGGACTAACCAATATTAAAGTTTTAGCTGCGAGTATTTCTGATTCACATTTAAAATGCTTTGATCAAGATGAAAAGAATTTGCGTGTAGAATATCATGAAAAGCAAGAAAGAAAGAAAAAGAAAAAGCAGGGTTGAGGAGGGAGGGAAAGAGAATTGCAGACAAGTTGCAAGATTTAGGAAGACCGGCTCGGCGTGGGTGTTAGCCCTAATATCATGTGATTGAATGCGGTTATGATGGTGTAACAAGTGAACATAACTGTGGGTTCTAAGCGTCGGGCAAATAGATTGTGCAGACGCATGTTTCCTTGCATCCCTACTCTGGTTTCAGACTTGAGCCTACACAAAAAGGAAATGGAATCTTGCCACGCGTAAAATGCCCGGATTTCGGTGGAAACCGGAAACGCAAGTTTCAGCTGCTCCACTTTAAGACATTTTAACCTTTGCGTAGCGCGGAACTGGGTATAGCTCGGTGTAAATGTTCTTCGTGGACGCTTTTTGTTTTGTTAATTTTACCTTTTAACAATCTGCATATCTGAAGATTTCCGCCAGGAAGCATTAACATCTTTTAAATTTTATTCAGCGTTTATAATAGAGGTATGTGTGTTAGCGTGCTTTGCTTGAAGGGTTTTTTTCTGGGTGTCGAAGGGAGTGGTTTGAGGGGGAACTGAAATATTCTTAGCGCATAGATACAAGTCACTTGTTAATGAAGAAATGATGTTAATTTTATGGTACGTTTTGCTATTTATGATATCGAAAACTGGCAGCTGTTCTTCCCCACATTCTTCCTGTCAATATGGGCTCCACCTTAGAAATCTCAAATACCCCGATGCATTTTCTAACTTAGAAGCTGAAGAAAAGTCTGCATTTAAAGTCACTAATTATGAAAGGAGGTGATACGGGTTTGGACGTGTTTTTTTCATTACTGCTTTGATATAATTTCTTTTTGCGAATGGCTGCCGTATAGCGAAGCCCAGTTTGTTCTGCTAAAACCCGAGATTTAAAAGATTTAAACTTGAAGGACACGAGTGTCGAAATGATTAGCTTATGGCAACCTATGGCCATCTAGTCTCGAGGGTGTTGACATATATTTAGCTTTAGAGGTTTATGCGGTGTCAGTTTGATATAGTGAGAATCTTGAAAGTTCCCTGCAGTAAATGGCAAGTCAGTTCGTCTAGTTGTACGAGGTCACCTTATCATCAGAAAGAGCTGACATTATATTTTAGATGGTGTGCGAGGTAAATGATTCACGACACTAGTTCAGGTTCGATGGATTTATCGTAGGTCACGTCTGTAAAACGTAAAGGCAACAGTTTGCACGGAGTGTTAAGTGTGAAGAGTTGATGTTTTCCAGAGATGCAAAACGAAAGCGGTACTGCAGGAAAGACAAAGTGACAAAACAGACGAACCGACAGCCAAGAAAGAGAGGCAGAAGGAAAGCAGACATAAAAACGAATCAAATACAGAGAGCTGATAACGGACGGACGGACACACAGACATACAGGCTGACAGGCAGGCGGGCAGGCAAACGGACAGACGATGGGCGGACGACTACCGACAGGCAGAAAAGAAAGTCACGAAAACAGACATGAAAACGGGTAAAACACATATCTCAGAACAGAGGGACAGACAGAGAGCCACTGAGGCAGACAGGCAGAGGGACAGAAGGACGGATGGAAACAGAAGCAGACAGAGGGGCGGGCGGACGGGCAGAAAACCTTTGAACAAACCAAGACACAGGAAAACGAGGCAGAAAGACGGCCATACACGTGCAAACAGAGAAGGACGGACGGACGGACGGAGAGATACAGACCTTCTAGATGGCTTAGAATGAATTTGGACAAAAAAGCATGTGATTTGGAAAAAAAACCCAGCCGACTCAAGAAACGAGCGGTGGTGAGAGTTGTAGAAGCGAGAATGAGAAGAACAAGTGACGATGAAAGAATTTGGCAGGCGTGACTGTCTAATAGGAAGCCATCTTGAGCTGATATCGGCAACACTAACTCTTGGCAACTTCGTCTTTCCCAGGCCAGGAGCTGGCATCGACAGCCGGGAGTTTTGCCGCCCATAAACGACGACCAAGAATTTTAATTTTTGGCAGTCCTAACGCCACGTGTCGGACTTGAATTTTCTCTCTTGACATTTTTATTTCTTCGCTGAAACTCAACAATCATGTTCGTCCACTAAAGTGGAACCAGAAATATGACGTCAAATGAAGGCGCACTTAAGATGAAACACAGAGCATGACACTGGGAACAGGTCAGACAGCAGAACAAGCATGCATGCATGCGCTTTTGTTCCCGGGGCAGGTGATGCGTGTTTCCTGAGCTGTCATGGTTGCAGGTGTGGTACAGGTGAGGAGGAAATCTTCTGGCTCGGGACAGGGTCACTTTCTAACACCTGTTACATGACTGTCTCTTTTTCCCTTCACACCACAGTTTCTCCACATAAAAGCGACCAATACGCAATCAGCAGGTAACCAAGCAAATTCAGTGCCTCGGTCTTCCTAAGTCTAGACTACAGCTGCCCTTGCCTGACGTTCAACAGACGCCATACCAGGCCCACATGCATGTTCGTCAAAGCAATCTTCTTCTTGGCACAATCCACCAGTTGTCAGGATCTTTTCTACTCGAAATGTTTTGACACGGCGAGGATACACGCTTTGCAGGTTTTTGTGAACAGGTCAGAGTACTCGGGCTGTAGGCAGTCGGCAACAGATGAAAACCGTCGAAGAGGCAGATAGCCTGTGTCATAACGCTTTATGTCGACTTCTGTCTATGAAATTATTGCTCCTAGCATAGTCCCTCAGACTGTATGCGACGGTAAAGGCTGTTTCATTTGTTTCTCGGACGATTCGCCGAACAGTCAACTTGGGAAGCGCAAATACGTGCGCGCCTACGCGCGCGCGCGCACACACACAGTAATAATAGCTGTAGCTGAATTTTGGAGCAGAAGATGGCCATTCAGGAAGCTTTTTTCTGCAGAAGTCCAGATGTGCGATGGTCGAACCCCGAGTCTATCGGCACTAGTTAGGTGTTAGCTATATTGTCTAAGACTTTCGTTTGAGTATCGAGACTGAGTGTAAAACTTCTGTTAAGTACTGACTGTGGTTTGAACTCAACCAGTCAGAAATAAAAGCACGAGAACATCAAATCCCTACCTAGATATTGGTAGAAAAAGCCAGGACCAAAGTGCGATCTAGTTTTCATGGGTACATGTACTTAGTTTACATCTCTCCTTTAATTTGTCAGACCACCTCGGTGGTATAGTTCTCTGTCGAAGCCCACGTTGCAAAAATTACTACTGACATCTGAACCCTTACGCACAGCACTCTTAAGGCGTCCGCTTCCGAGGCGGGAGGTCAGTGGTTCGCATCCCGGCAAACTCTTAAAACTTGGTAATCTAGGGAACATTACTAGAAATGGTTGGCCCGATGTCAGCATAATCTGACTGGGTGGGACTGAAGCCCGTGTTGCGACAGCAGTCCCACGTGTGGCAGCATTTAAATTGTCTAAGCAAACACCGTCCTGATATGCACATCGTACCTTTAATTTCTTTGCAATCTGTATGCTGTACATCTTTTGTGAATTTTATTAAGTAAGTTTTTAAAATCTTAACGCAGTGAAAACTTCGAAAGAATTGCTTAGGTTAGTAGTTTTTAGTGTAAATAAAATATAGCTACTCATTTGGTTGGTTCGTTTCGCCGCGGACGGTAACAGACAGACGAGCTAAAAAATATTCAACATGGAAAAACGACGCACTGAATACAGTCAACTATAAACTGTCTGCAGTTTCAACAGGTTGAGTGACCGTTGAAGTAAAAATAAGAACACTGCATGTACAACCACCTAAGTTTACTCTTTAAACTTTGTATCTTGACTAACTATTCCGTCTGTCACGAGTGGTAATCCCACTGTACAGTACTGACATTTTGTGAGCCTGTGTGTGTGTGTGTGTGTCTGTCCCTCCCCTTGTAACATTTTTTAAAACGTGTAAACCTATATGCGGCCTCAAGGGCTTCTACCATAGGTCTTCGCTCTGTGGCTCCAAAGAGTGAATTAAACTTAACTGCATATACTTCAGTGACCTCCGCTTGGTTTTACCTTTTAGAAGCCAGTAATTAGTGAACGTTATCCAGACGATTTTTTTTTGACAAAGGAGGAATGCAGTTTGTAATATGTTTAGTTTACATTATCTTATTCTTCTCCTGACACAAATGTTAAAAAGATATGGAGAGGACTTTGCCTACACAGAAAAATATTAGTAAGACCCGTTCACCACCTGAAATTTATGGGAAGTTTGGCGGACATTGAGCGAAATACTAGTGTTCGTAGAACTTAGGATGTAAAGTTAACAGCAGATGATGATGACAACGACGACGACAATGATAATGCTGATGACGACGACGTCACGATGACAACCACCGCTGACCTTTATTTTGTATGATTTATTATTATTGCTGCAGATTCGCCGGCAAGTGAGAGCCCGGACTCTTGTTTCTTCTCCAAACAATACAGTCATGGCGGGACACGATACAAACTCCACACCTCACCATCACAGGTATGGAAAAACACCCCAAACAAAATTTCCGTTCTAGCAGTCCTAAGGAAAGAGAACCCCAACAAAGTACTGGCAGCGCTAGACACAACCGTATGCTGACGTATGCAATCAAGGGAGCCTACCGTACCCAAACACGAAGCAAAGAGAGAGTCGAAAGTAAGTAACGACCTAAGGAAAGGCCTAACGGTCGTTGTTGAACTGTCACGTAGTGAGAATAGGTGGGGGTGGGGGTAGCAATCCCGCATTCAACCAAATCTGCGAATTGATCAAACGAACATATTTTAAATTCCAACCGTTCTGTACTAGTAGCATATATATGGTCTGCAGTTATTAGACTGTGCAACGCTGTCCATTATTTGCTTCTGGAAGCATTTAAATAACTTTTCGTGGGATCATCATTAAAAATTCTGGCCCAAAATACTAGAATGCTAATAAAGAAATTCAGAGGTGCCGGACATTAAGACGACACAAGGCCGGACATCACATAGAAAGAAGTATTTAGCAGTTCTCGCTAATGTTTTCAGAGAGTTGTGTCAAATCTCTGTTTTCTTACTTGTTATAATTTCAGTTTTTACAAAATCGGAAAAGGAACATGTCTAGGGGTCAAGTATCCCGGTGAAGTGTTCAGTAGGACAAGCATGTCAGTAGGTGTAAGTCTGCCCTGCGAAGTGTTCAGAAAGGCTAATATGTTGATAGAAGTCATTCTGAAGGGTCAGTGGAATGAACGGACAGATAGACGGACAGATAGACGGACGGACGGACGGACAGACAGACAGACAGACAGACAGACAGACAGACAGGCGGAAGGACGGACGGACGGACGGATAGCTAGATAGATAGATAGATAGATAGATAGATAGATAGATAGATAGATAGATAGATAGATAGCTAGATAGATAGATAGATAGATAGATAGATAGATAGATAGATAGCTGGCCTGGTACTCTGTGCAGTCTCGTTCTCCTTTCTACCCACCCCAGATAAATGTCTAGGTGTAATACTCTTTTTGTTTACGTTTTGTTTTATTTTCTTGTTGTCCGGGGTGCTGTATCACCACGAAATGTCAACTGTTTTTGTCTTACTCGGCTCAGATAATCTGTTTTTCTTACCCTACTGATGTTTTTCATCACAAAGTGCTGAGAAAGACATAAGAATGTAGTTGGTAAGTCCTTTAGCGAAGCATAAATCAGTAAGATAAGTGGGTTAGTGCAAATAAATAAGTGCTGTCAGTGATGTGCTTAGTAAACTAGTGAGATAGGAACAAATATTCCTGACTTACTAGTCGACACCGGTTAGCGTGGACATCATAGTCGTGAAGGAAATGCAGGAATAAATTTTAGTGTATAATGGCAAAGCATTTCTTTTTTTTGTAACTGGCGTTTTATGTCACAAAAAGATAACTGTCCAAATAGCTTCTGCATACATGCTATCACTTTGGAAAGTAATGGCTTTCATGAAATTATCATGTGTTAATTAAAAATTGAAACAAAAAATCTTCACCCTCAACAAAATGTGTTAATATGTGTGCATGGTATGCGCGCGCGCGCGTGTGTGTATGTACGTGTCTATATTGGAGTGTGTAAGTACTATAGACGACAAACACAGCGGAGTCTTGTGTTGTTAAAATAGAATTACTTCGTTGTAAATGCTTTCTATTGTCAGGTGTATCGTTTAAATATCTACTAACAAACTACAAACAAACTAGCTTCTCACACAGTCGTATTCAAACGCGCACGCGTGGTCACACACAGGGACAAACGCACAAAATCCACTGATGCACTGATGCATTGATACATACGTACATAGTTGAAACGAAAAAATATATATATATACATGCGCATCATATCTCTCTCTCACCACAGAGAGAGACTAACACGCACACATATACACACGCACGTACAGAGAGAGCGAGAGAGAGAGCGCGAAAGTTTCTTCCTCGTTAGAAGCCAAGGCAGACTTTCGGTCCGCGCAGACACATGCAGACACGAATAGACCCGTTCAGAAATATAATTCAATGTCTATGTAACAGTTTTAAGGGGAAATGTACGACCAAAATGCACTGTTACAAGTATTTAGCGCTTAATATGCCCGAAAATTATACTGAAGGTAGGTCTGGACGAAATGCCATCGTCTGCTCCAATGTTTCCAGTCGCCATATCGAAAAACCGCGCGCACACAAGCTGAAGCGATTCGAGGGTTAAAGAATTATTTGTATTAAGTGATTCATTTGTAAACGTTAATCTAACCCCAAAATGAACTTTCATACGTATCACCTTACCCGTAATTTACATGTAACAAAACTTTGACGGCTTTGCTGAACTGTCAGCGTCTGGTCATTCGAATCATCATCATTTCAAAACACCGAGCAGACACGAGCTGAAATAATTCTGCAAAATCTGTAGAACTATTTTAGAATTTTTGCAGGGTAATTTAGCCCCAGCTTGCACTTTCGTAAAGATAAAATGCTTAACATCCCATAATTTACTAAATGACGATGATTGATCAGAAACGAACAGACACTTCAGACATACCATTAAGTTCCCATAAATAAGTTTAAATTATTATTAACTTACAAATCCTTTTAAAAGCGCATTCTGGTAGAACATTTCCCCTTGAAAACTGTTATATAGACCTTAAATTATGTCTGATCTTATCTGCTCTTGTTCGTGCGGACTTTCGAAGGAACCACGTTTCGTACAATTCTGACATCCGGTTCATTTTTTAAACAAAGGTAAGATAAAGTTAGCAAATCATCGACGCGGTTAACTTAACACTGATCGATATCACTGAACCTTAATTGTGGACACTGTTGTGAGGTTAAAATACTGTTAGAAGGGTCAATTTTTGTGTCTTGTGTGTGCGTGTGGACATGTTCGGGCAAGTGCGAGGTTACTGAAACTTCATGATCACTTCCCCGACATTCCTGCCCTTTTATGCTGCCTCTATCCATCTACGTTCCACGCACGTCACGAAAAGGACTTAAAAAATCAGATTGAAAAGAAGCTGATGTACAATTTTGCTATGGAAAAGCGTTCTACGTACTAAAAAGAAGTCACGTTATATGCAGCATTTTTTCTCTCTCTATTCTGCACGTAATACTCGTATTGTTCTCGCAAAATAATAATAATAATAATAATAATAATAATCTGGTCTAAGCGTCGTTAAAATCCGTGTGGGAAAGTGATGGTAATATTATATCTTGAGGAAGGAGCAAATATAATTCCATGTTTTGCAGTCACTTGTTTGTGATTTTCCTGTTAGAGACCAGTCTAAAACTCCAGTTGTCCTCTTGTCCTGTACATTTTTCTTCCCAGACGATGGTACAGAGAAGCCAAAGATACGGAAACTTGGCGGCATCTCACGTTACTGAGAATAAACTCGCTGAGTAACAGCCGTCTCTATGGACACATTGAGGCTCCAGTGTGAGAGAAGCTTTTGCCAACGAACCGACCGTAAATCCTTGAAACGTTTACACTAGTGTGGGCCATACACGTCTTGTTTGGTTCTAAATGTACAATTAAGTTTTGCGGTTTAAATCAAGTTAGCTGACGGTTTAGCTGTCTGTGACCAGACTGTACACCTGTCCAGAGTGACGTGTACAGGAAGCCGGTTCTCAACTTTCAGGAATACACATAATTCACCTCCCGGTCCACGGGAGCCAAGAGTGTTTAGGGACGGCTGCCAGAATCAAGACGTGTCGAGGGTGTTTCTGTCGCGATGTTTGAACATGGACGCATTCAGACAGTCAGCCAGTTATTCGGCGAGTACATATCGTTTTTCTCCCGGATATACTGAATGTTCACGAGAAACAGTCCAGAACTGACGGCCCTTTCCAAATGTTCTCTGTAGCGCCAGAATGTCCTTTGGAACCCCTTCCAGGAACACTAGTGAGCACGGCAGACCAAGGCACTTGCAGCATGCTGAGGCCCTGCAAGGGATAGCCGATAGCAAGACAGACTTTTTTTGCCCTCCTGATGAACGTTCTGTGGCCATGTTTGACATCCTACAGTGTTCCCCTTGATCCACATTGAAGGGATGGAGAAATACGTTGGTCTGGAGACCCTGAGCCACTGGAAATCTTGCCGGACCATACAAATTATATATCACTACTCCGAAGGGTTATCGATTTCTTTCTCTTAGTTTTTGTCGACTGCTGTAGTCATAGAATAAAGAGAAAAGAACCTGGACCAGTGGCAACTTCAGTTGGCTAGCGAATTAAAAAACTTACTAGACTGTCAGACTAGTACAAACTTTAGAATCTCTCCTCCCCCAATCTCTGCTAACTGCTTCGAGCGAGACCACCAGCGTCACCCACGGGCAGTCCTTGAAACCTATGTACCTGGAGCACCAGGTTCCGCTGGCAGCTGATGATACGGATCAAAAACTCCAAGTGGCGACGGACATGCAGAGTACAATAGCAGGTGCACTCACTCATTAGCTGGGCAGAATCCATGACTCGAACGTTTGCTTATGGAGTCCATGTATTTTTTTCAAATTCTGTTTGCCGTGTGTCATCCGTTCAGTGTCATCCTCCTGCAAGCCCCTGCACGCCAGAGGCTGCACTTAGTAAATAATAAACGGGCAACAAAAACCTCGAGTTACACGTAGTGCACAAATAAATGTAACTGCAAGACAGCAATAAGAACGAAGAGAAAAAACTATTAGTATTCGCACAGTAGAGTCCCCGTTGTGACGTTTGTGAAACATGTAACAAATGTAGAGAATTTCTCCCACCCCATCCAACCTCCACCCGTCCCAGAATAGAAAGGAAGAAAAAAAAACTTGCTTCATATCTTTACTAGTAACTGACAGAAACATCAAGACTATGAACATTAATGATCCTAGACAATAAAGTTGGATTGGTCGCTGTCTGTCTGTCTGTCTGTCTGTCTGTCTGTCTGTCTGTCTGTCTGTCTGTCTGTCTGTCTGTCTGTCTGTCTTTTGTTTTGTCACTGTGTAAGTGAGTTAGCGAGCGCACGTCACGAAACATCAGTGTGGTGTACGTGGTGGAGGTGTAGAAGGGGAGCTTTCTGTTTGCCTGACTGCTATTTGTTCCCCCCAACCGTACAATGAAAGAAGGTTCTTACAGGAAAAAAATTCTCAATCTTTTGCCCAGCTAGAGACTTTTCTGCCTTTCTTCTGATATTCCCCCTTGACATTATTCCATCCCCGTTTCCCACCCACCCCACCCCCTCCCCAATCCATAAATGTACTGGCAATAACAGGTGGAAGCCAGGGCTCATGAAAACAGTCCTTTCTCGGGGATCGGGTTGGTATAAGGATCAGTCACGTGCACTGTGCTTCGAATGTCTGAGGCGCCATCCAGCGGAGAACAATGTCAGCAGCAGACAACTTAATGGCCTCGCATCGATTCAGTGCCTTTTAAGGCCAAATGAGCTGGCCAGGACGTGGTGCTCTCCCATGGCGATCGAGTCACTGTGATCAAGTAGTTCGCAGTCCAAAAAAAAAAAAAAGAAAAGAAAAGAAAAAGAAAGAAAAAAACTTGTACCAGCACATCGGTACCATTCAGTCGTCACCCCTACCCTCCCTCATCATCCCACCCCCTCCCCCCGTCTAGCCTCTCCTCGCTGTTAATGCCTGCGTTTCTCATTAGCGTAGCAAATCTGACTGTGAATGCTTGCTGCAGAAAAGTCCACTCGTTTCGGAGGAAAGACTAAATGGATCGGCATCGACAGACAGATCTTTTGAAGGGTTCGTGTAACTAGAGACATTGTGCCTCCCTTTGATGCATTGGGGTTACATCTATGTCGACATTGCAATATTTATACACATCTGAAGATACCTGATTACTGCCAAAGTGAGGATTTTCCTCCTACTGCACCAATAAATCGCCATCTGTCACTCTTTCGACGTAGATAAATCCAGCCCCGTCCATCCGTCTATCCATTGGTACTGCTTGCTGTTTGAAACATGTTGCTCCACGTTTCTAAAGGAGATTCGATTATCTGAATCCTCTGTCTCCTGATTAACCATTTTCGTCCGACTGTCTGTACTTACGTGAGAAGTTTGCGTCAATTTTAAGAACTGTACGACTATATGCTTTATTTAAAAACCTAAAATTAACTACTACATTTTCTAAACACCTGCTGCAGGCAGTGAAACGGGTTTTTATTTTTTTGTCTTCATTTTGTCTAGTCAAATATCCACAAAAGAGGTTTTAGGTACTGGACAGGCGAATCTTCTAACCTTGATGAAAGAACAGTCTTGCTCATGAACTAAGTCATTCAGACAAGCTGACGAGTGACGACAAGACAAAAGTAATAGAAGTCTGGCTCTCCCCGCCCTCCCCTCCACCACCAAAGGACATGGGTGAATGAACTGGAAGCAGTTATCTCAGGTATCTGTGCTTTTCCTGGCGAAACAGGACGAGCCCGTAAGAGACAATTTTCTAAAGGCCGGCCCATCATTACGCTCTGCTCAGTGCGTCATCTACTGAAGCCTTTTATTTGCAGCATGGTTCGTCTTAATAGGCTAAAACGTTTCCCAGAGTGAAGCCATAAAATGGGGAGAAGTGTCTATATCGCCCGGCTGTTGTTTCTTGTTTTCGTCTTGTTTTTAGCCCCCCTCGAGGCTTTTCGTGAGTGCGCATTATGAAAACACTTGCTAAGGGTGGGTTGGCGATTAGGCATGAAATTAACTGGGTTCTAAACAGACACGCTGTCTCCGTAGCCTCTTAATACTTATAACCAGTGGGTGCCCCAAGACATCGGGCTGCTGACTTTCAGTTAATCACGAATTCTGTTATTCAGATACGCGAACAAGCGATGGAGAAAGAGAGAGGATAGGGCCGGAACGGAGGGGATAATTTGGGACGGGGAAAATGATGAGAGAAAGGTGGAGTGAGAGAAGACAGTGTTCGCGTGCGTTCCTGTGTGCGCGCGTGTGTCCTTGCGTGCGTGCATAAGAAAAAAAATATAAATTCTCTGCAGATCATGATCTCTGTAAAGGGAACACTCAACCCCCAGGGAGTTGTGGGGCCTACCCAGGATAGCGCTAAGTGATAGCTGTGCCTATGACGCCTTTTATCAAGAGACTCGTGCTTCTGCATACTTCACTTTCCCAGATTCTGGTAGTCACAGGAGACAGCTAATAGCTCCGCAATCGTGCTCGGGTTGACATCAGTGCAGATGTATTCGTCTTTGCTCGTCTCACTTTGTAAATGACGTCACCATTAGCATATCGGAAGGATGATGTCAGAATGATATAAAACAAGGTTGGCTCGATCTTGACCAGACAAATAAATAATTCTAGCAGTTTTAACACGGATTGCAGTTTGCTAATCGAAGAGCTGAGACTTGCTGGTGCTATTAGAAACAAACAAACAAGTTATGCTCAAGAGCAATAAAATGTACTAGTAATCAGAACTTTTTTCACGCTGACGCAGGATCTTCGTAAACACTAGAGTTCATGAATACTCCAATAGAGTTTGCAGAAAATTTACAGAAGTGGAATCATAATCATAATCTTAGATTTTAAACAGGGCTGTATTTCTGATGGATGACGCTTTCCATAGCACTGAGTCTGACGACTTGTCCGACATAGGACAGTATTATCTGTCTAGCGTCACGTCACATTATACTGACACCGGGCCAACCAGTCCTAGTACTGTTCCCTATAGTGTCAGGAGTCTGGCAAGGAAGCTACTAGATTGACAATTTTTAATCTTCGGTATGACTCGGCAGGGTGCGAACCTCCAACTCCCCCCCCCCCTCGCCTTAACCACTAGACCACTGAGGGGGTCGGAAGAGGAAGAGGAGAAGAGGAGAACAGTAGAAAAAATAAAAAGAATTAGAGTTAATATTCGTTGTTAAATTCCCACAAGCAGGGTGCTTGCTATTTCAGTCTCACCAGAAGGTTCTGGTGCTGTCTGTTGACGTCATGGTGGCAACCCCAAATCGCAACAGTGGCCGCACAGGGGGCGCACACACGGCTATTTGGGGGGACGAAGGAGGGCTTGTGCACCCTACCCACAGTCTTCGACAGCAAAAAGAAACGGAACAAAAGCAACACACCCCTTTCTCCCGTCCGATCGCTCGTGCCCCCGGGCCTGCATTCCGAGTGAGCGTTTGGCAACCTGTCGATCACACAAATCTAAAAATTGATACACGTCTAGGGCCAATCAGCTGCAACCGTGTCGTTTCTTTCTTTCCTCTCCGTCCGCTTGTGTCCGGGACTTCCATTGGCTGCCTTCTTCTCTTGTCTGCCATTTCCAGAACGTTTGGCACTTAAATGAAGTCCCACTTTTCTCTTCTTCCCAATCTTATCGCTCTCGTCACGAGGCGGATTCCCCTCGTACGGTTTTGTAAAGTGGAAAGATAAGCTTGTATAAGATAATTTTCCTCTACAGCCTTCCAAGCAAGTGGTTTATTTTGATGAGGTTATGTAGGGTGAGGTTCGAAGGAAGCACTAGTTGAAACGCAAATCTTTACTTCAACTGTATTTATAGCAACGAGATAACTTCCCCGGATGACGAGGCGCGGGGTTTCTGAGCAATAAGCGAGACAGACGAGAATGGTCGACGATGGTCAGACAGACACACCGACGGGGAAATAACACACTGACAGTCATACTGATGAAAAAGTCCATTGATATTGAACCTGTTCTTTCATTCAAGACACTTTTTTTTAAAGCATGCATAGGCAGTCGTTACTGTCACGGCGGGAAAAAATGTAACTAAAAAATTAATTTGATATATCGTGCTTGCAATGTGGGATGAAATGAATTTGTCAACTGTATTAGGATACATGGCAGAAACTACTTTCTAATGTAGGAAAAAAGGAAGTATCTCGGAATATAATTATGTCTTGAGAGTTAAAGAAAAGGAGTTATAGAAAAAGAATGGTTACAGGAAAGGACAAGTTAAAGAAGAGGAAAGTTTAAAAGACATGAAAGTAATAGACAAGGAAAATTTAAAGGTTAAGAAAGGAAAGGAAAATAACTGTCATTATCACAAACGAATAAGACGCAGAGACTTACAGCTTTTTTCCCCGCTTAGCATGTCGGCCGGTTCGAAAGGTCATTACATTTGTTGGCCGATTTCCTCTGTCTTCGTCTATCTACACAAGAACACCAAGGCATACCCACCAAGGCATACCCACCAAAGCATACCCACCAAGGCATACCCACCAATGCATACCCACAAAGGCGTACCTTTGCTATCGATCACTTTCCAAAATGAATGGCACATATGATACTCTACTCTACCTGCATCCACCCCAAGTTCTAACCCCTTTCCTTCCGTTTACACTCGTTAAGCTAAAATAAACGCAGGATATTTATTGTACATTTGTCCATCTTTATCTTCCATCTGTTGTTATGACCTATATTGTGTACTATTCTTGTGTGACGGTTGCATGCAATATGCTTAGATTGTATGTGGTGACCAGCTTATAAGCTGTTAGCTTTTATGGCACCCGATATTTGTACAAATGTAGTCGAAATGTTAGATAATAAAAAAGGCATACCCAAAAAGGCTTACCCACAAAGGCTTACCCACAAAGGCATACCCAATCGGATCCAGAACTGTCCTCCACCAATTGTGCGCACACTAGAGATATATGTATAGCATTATATGTGTCTTCTCTTGATTTTTTTCTCTTTTCTTTTGTTTTCCTCTATTTCTTTTTGTTTTCCGGTCAGTCTGTGTTACTTTTTGTCTTTTTGTGTTCTGTTGGTTTCCTTCTTTCTATTTTGTCTATTTTATCTATTCTGTCTGTCCCTCTGTCTGTCCGTCTGTCTGTCCCTCCGTCCGTCCCTCCGTCCGTCCGCCTGTCTTTTCCTTGACAGATCTCAGCTGCGATGCAGACGACCACACGAGGCCGCTCCTTTCCGTGTTTTTAAATAGCCTTGTGCTCAGTTAGTCTTCCTAGCCAGACACTACAGTAGGACGTGCGAGCATTTCAATCTGTGAAGAACAGATAGAATAAATTACTCCGTGGACAAGAATAGCATTGCCGAGGACATACGAGCAGCTTAAAAACAGCCAGAAACTAGTTTTGGTCTTAACGACCAACCTTTACGTCCACACCAACAAAGGACGACGCATTATAATGTAAATACAAAAAAAAACTTTAAATCACAGAGGAAAATTATTTTTTGCCATAACATTCAGGACCTTTTAAAACATCTGAGGATCAACGGTCTCTTTCTGAAAGTGATGTAATTATTGAAACTGCTTTTATTCCACTACTATCACTAAATAATAATTGCAAATACAAGTGACTAAACGTGCATATTTAAGGAAGGACGATGCAGAACATGTCTCTGAATTATTCATATTTCTTCTCGGCAGGTGGTATGTCCGTATGCTCAGCGACTGCAATGCACATAACTCTGCACACAACTTATGCCAGGAAATTAAAACCCCAGCAACTGATATGCATGGCTGAGGACAAATTTTACCTGGACGATACATATATGGCACAGAGTTTATGTTAAAAATGTTATGGTATGATACTGCAAATAGATTTGTGCAGAATATAGGTACTGTCTGCACATTTTCACCACGTTAGCCATTGCACAGTGAATTTTCATGTGTGTAAGTAAGCGCGTGCGTGCGTCCATGCGTGCGTGCATGGGTCTGCGTAAATGTATGTTAATTTAGTCCTCTAGTGTATATTAAGTTAAACATCATTTGAGATCATCTAAGCAGGAAAAGAACAAAAACCCTTTAAAATTAGTCATAATAAGGAGAAATGCGCCACGCACATGCGCACCACTGATCAGTCAGGCACCAAAAAGGCGCTGTGGTAGAAGCGGGAAAAGGTAAGGAATAAGAAAGGAAAATTCGTCAGCACTCTCAACGCCTACGTCATCAGCATCTCATAGCATACCACACACAATCTCCCCTCACTCTACACTCTCGTCCCTATCCACGTACATCCACACATACAGTCATCAACGCCATCTTGTATCCAGACATCTCGAAAGCGAGGTCTGACAGACAGACAGACACGCGATGGAAATTTGATGGTGTCACGACTGGAAACAAGAGTACAGCGAATGAACCCGTGATAACATCGCCAGACGCAACAAACTGTTATTATTTTCTCGGGGTTTTTTTTCCTAACACCCAGACAGTCATTGCCAGCCAAGCCTAAGCCTAGACATCTGCACATACTGCGGAGACGAAGTGAACCACGGGAAGGCGGAAGTCAGTCTGCTACGTGTGCAGTCATGCTCTCTAAAACAGGTGTTTGTGCTGGAAAATGGCGCGTGCGCGGCAGGCACGGACAGAAATGTGGCGCTGTGCTCGGCTATAAATTCTCAAGGTGACGATTTTGACTCCTCGCAAATTGTTTACGTGGCCCCCAAACAGCGTCAGGCTGTTCCAGTGCGAGGTTCTCGTCATAAGATGTTGTCATTTATAGGAACCACATCGGAACAAATTGAGAGGTGCATATTTCTGGAAGCCTTTAAAAAGTCTAATGTTCCGAACATGGGAATATTATTTAAAGTGAAATAAAAACAAAACCCAAAGAAACAATCAAGAGATGTGTGTGCTTGCATGCGTGCATGCGTGCGTGCGCGTGTGCATGTGGGTCTGTGTGTTAGGGTGAGAAAGAGAGAGAAAGCCAGCGAGCGAGCGAGAGAGAGAGAGAGATGGAGAAAGATATACACGACGAAAGAAAAAGCAGTATCATTTAAAAACACTAGAGACAAGTATGTAAGCATGCAGAAGAGTAGGAAAGGTATTATAGATAGGCATGCAGGTAGACTGGCAGGCAGGTATGTTTTATATAAAATAAGAAGTTAAAAAACATTAAGATCCACTCTTTCACATATCCGCGTACACATACTCCTACATGTAATCATAAACATACAAATACACGTGCATACACAGACATCATATGAACATAAATTAGCTTGTGAAGAAGAATATTCTGAGAAAATTGGCAAGCTTTTAAGAAGGGTTCAATGCGTGGAAGGGACAGTTTGAAAGTTTTACATTTTTGGTTATCATCTTGCACGAGAAGGAGGAAAATTGTCTTGGAAATCATCAGTTGCTTCCCCATTAAAATGCCCCTTTGCTCAGAGATCTACAATTGTTAATTTAAACAAAAACGAAAGAATCCCAACCATTTTTAAAGGAAATCAAATGCATTTTAGTATTTAAAATCACAATCTACTACAATGCGTTTTCGTTTTCCATATTACTTCATTTTTCTTTGCTTTTCTTTGGCCTGGTTATTATTAAATTATTCACTAACAAATGCAAAATTCAAAAAGTTATCGCAAGTCGAGGAAACAAAACCGCATGTGAATTGTGTTCTAAACGGAGCGCATTACGTCCCTACAGTGAGAAAGTTTCTACGGCGATGTGATAAGTACGGCAACACTGAGCTAACAATTGTAAATGTGAGTGAAAATGAAAATAAACCCTCCCTTGGGAATAAATAAATAAATAAATAGTCAGGCTAAACAAGATAACCTTTTTTTCTGCTCATGACTTTTGTCTAAAACCGAGTAATTCAAATGCACCTGCTAACTGCAACAGGTACAGAGATATAAGTATGTACAATCACAAACTTACCTCAGGCTTCAAGAAGGTATTGGATTGCTTCCCTTTATGAATTCCACGGAGAGATACATATTTGTTGGTTCTTTCCCCTTATCTGCATCTCGAGACATGGTTTTCTAAAACAAACGCACGCTTGTCCTCGCGGACTTCTTTTATTTAAATTGACAAAAGAGCTAAAGTTAAACAGTATTTTTTTAAATCTCTGTTATCATCTAGCGATAAACATAATAATGAAGTATTTTTCCTGGTTTAATAGCGCTTCCCCTTTCACGGTCACACACATACACACGCATGTACGTGTGCACGTACATAAGGTCTAGCGTGCCACCCCCCCCCCCCCACAATGTACCTCTACATAGAAAACACACGGGTATGGACATGGTTTCAGCGGACATCAGCTTTATGACACGGGTGAGCCCGTACCGGGTCATTCACATCACCAGCGTTCATGTCCACGTATGTCACACGAATGCGAGGCACAGAAAAAAGTACTCTGTCTGCCACCCCTTCGAATGGCCACCACCTGACAGCGTCTGGCGTTCAAAACCTTCGGCAACAAAAGGAGCAGCGGAAAGGGTGGGTCCGAGGTGGCGGTAAATTTTGTTCCGCTCCACCCCACTACGTGTCAGCAGGTTGCCCACCCTGGGTGGTAAGTGGATGAAGACACCGAGCTCCTGCCTTTGTCCCCAGACTCTAATGGGCGGAGGGTGGGGGGGTGGTCACACGGCTTGACTAAGTCGGATGAAAGCAGTCGCATTATTACAGACGCATGTTTGCACTGAAATTTGGGGGGAGGAGAAGTTTTCGGGAGAGGAATTCGTGATCAAAACGAGACAAATTGTTATTAGAAATTACACACGAACTTCGATTAGGCCCAGCTCTTGACGTCTGCTTTCCTCCGACTTGATCGAGCCGTGTAAACCACACGTTAAGGGGCAGACCACTGGCTTTCTTTTGGGTCTCGCCTCCAGCTGCGAGTAGGGTTTCCCAGTTTCAAAACTAATTGTTCTGCTTTTGCACAACTCTTTGGAGTCTGCTGGCATCAGTCTCTCTTCATCTCTTCCTTCTTCTATCCTTCCCTTCGTCCTTCTCCTCCATCCTTATCTCCCTTTTCATCCCCCACTCTTCCCTATCTCTCTTTTCCCTCCCAATTCCTATCTTTTTTGTGTGCGGCGCGCGTGCTTTTCTGCATCTGTGTGTGTGTGTGCATATATATATGCGCGTTTTTGTTTATGTGCGTGCATGCCTGCGTGCGTATGTATGTGTGTGTGTGTTTGTGCGTGCATGCGTGCGTGTTTAGCTGTAGATTAGCACATACTCAGGCCAGCAGGTAAGTAGTTTGGAGATAAACATTATAAGTGTGAAAAGGTCTGACAACTTTAGGCTTTCTACACTCTATATCCTTTGAGATGGGGTCTTGCAAAACAACGTTCGCGCTTCCAGCAGGACTTAACTGCAGACAGGCGTGTAAAAGCAGCCTCTTCTAAGTTCTTACTTCACAAATGGCGTTTCTCTGTTATGATCAGTCGGTTAAACAGAAAGAATCTCTAAGATTAAAGGTGTGAGTGTGGCGGATTTTTAAACCTGGTGAACAGTCGTCCTCGATCTTCGTGTCTTTTTGTTCGTCCTGCCGCCTGGAATCTACAATTACTGTTGTCGTCGTCGTGGTTGTCGATGGTGTTGTTGTTGTTGTTGTTGTTGTTGTTGTTGTTACATGATTGATGATTGGTTCGCAGATACAGATGTCTACCTGCCGATTCATGGAAAAGCGTCAAGGAGAAAAGGCCAGATGGGAAACAAGTGAAGAAAAAAGTCAAATATAAATATACTTAAAAAAATCTCTGCAGTTTCCACCTGCTTACAATTCACAATCTGACATTAAGTAATTCTAAAAGTCATTTATTTTTAACAGTTAGACTATGTCACCCATACTGCAACATCAGAAATAATTTTTTTAAACCAGAAGCGTGCGTTGCGCGCGACTGTTGTCTGTCAACCAGGGAACTGCGTACAATTCAATGTGTCCAGCAGAATCTTATATATAATAAGCATTTTTTAAGAATTAGTCGATTTAACTAAATTCAGGTCGACCAAACCAATTCGACCACCACATCGGTTATTCCGACACGTACTGAAAGGCACACTGTTGTCGTCGGACGTTAGTTGAGTAGTTAAATAATGAGGCTGATTTATTTGTTTCATAGTTTTCAAAAAATATCAGTATCTTTCAGTTTGACTTTTTTTAAGGCACTTATTAGACCTAGAAATTGCAAACCTGTCGTCCTAGGTCGCTATTCTGTGACAGCATCTTTAATCAGACGGTACATGCGCTGTTTGTAAGTCATTTAAAATACAATACGTTTACAGCGACAGTCTATAATCTTTTTAACTTACATGTAAGTACTCTGCAACGTTTTCTTCCCGTCCTGTATGCTTGCAGTATTGCACAACTATTTCAGGCTTCCGAGGAAGTAACAAGAACGTATATTTTACGGGTGTAGGTATTTCTATAATTAGACTTTCTATCATCATCTTATAGACATCTAACACCATTTCCGTACTAATGATAGAAACACATTTTATTGTAAAATATATGTCCGACAGCATTCACGCTGGTTGTCTGAAGAAAAAGACAAAGAACGAAATATCATTGTAAATAAAAGTCAAAGACTCATTTCCTTTTATATTTAGTTCTTCCTCACATTTATCCACTGATTTCTTCCTTTTTATCTTGACTTTTTTCCTTTTGATTTTTTCCCTACAATAGCAAATGCCATTCCCACCCACCCCCTAAAAAATAAGCACTAAACAAAAGAAACGACAACAAAAGCTTGCTTTCTGTAGCGTTTTGCCATTATTGCTGTTAAACTGCTGGAAGATACAGCTGCCATTTCAATTCTACCCTTCAAAAAGCCTGCTTCGGCCCAGCGTGACCTTGGGACAGAGACAGCGTGCGTCCTTTCAAAAGCTGGTTCGTGATAACGGGTCAGCGGTCTAACAGCACGAAGATTCAGAGATGTCCCTACACACCCACAGTATCCCATACCCTCCGCTCGCTCCGAGTGAGGTTGGACGTCTGTGCACAGCAGGCAGTTTGCAAACACAGTTCTGGCCGTCCTTCGCCCATAAAATGGTCCAGCGGCTATATCCAGGCTACCCACACCCCCCACCCTTCTCCCATCGGTTTCGGGGGTAGGTGGCGTGGGCTCGGGAGGCACCATAAACTAGGGATAAGCAAGGGGACAAGACCGACAGGTCGATTGGGAGGCTGGATAGGTCGGTGGTCAGAGCATCTGACTCCTGTGCCAAAAGATGCAGGTGACAATGCCAGCAAATGGCAGAGACCTGCGAGTTTGAGCGTCTGTAAAACGCACGCCCTGACGCGCGCACGCATTCAGGGGGACAAGCACAAGCACTTGTTAGCTCACTTTCGCTCTCTTCCTGTCCGCCCCTCCCCCATCTCTTTCTTCTTTTCTGCCCCCACCCCTTTTTTATGTAGTCCCGTCTCTCTTTCTTTCCCCTCCCCCGGTTGTAATGGACTGAGGACTACGAAACAATGTTAAAGTATTCGTTCGTTCGTTCGTTCGTTCGTTCGTTCGTTCGTTCGTTCGTTCGTTCGTTCGTTCGTTTTTGAACTAACCATAGGCTATAGGAAATATAAAGCAGCCACTGACGGCTGCTTGGCAGATGACTGAAGTTCAATTAAGTGAGCAGTAACATCACTCGATCGTGTATAGTTGTGTAGATGACAGACAGACAGACAGACAGACAGACAGACAGACAGACAGACAGACAGACAGACAGACAGACAGACAGACAGACAGACAGACAGACAGACAGACAGACAGATAACGTTGATACCATATATGCCTGTCGTATTATATGTGTAAATGATTGGGGGAAAAAATACAGCCGGTCGGGATTTTTTTTAAAATTACAGTTTAAAAAGATTTAGAGACGAAACACTTCTTCTGACATTTAAACACATTTTTCTTTAGTGCGAATCAACACACCCGCAGTAAACATTTCCAAGCACACTTGTGTTTTCGCTTCCAGCTTACAGCATGTCAAGAACAAATACAAACAATAATTCCTTTCAGTGTCTGCCCTTCCGCCATTTGCGGCTAGTTAACGTATCCATGACTGTTTCAGCAGAACGGGCCGCTGTCAACAGTTTTATTGAAAGTGTGTAACCTCCCTCATGTCTATATACCTATGAGTAAAACGCCTAACGGTTTTGGAAAAGGCCTGCTCTCCCGAATGTTCTTTTAATCTCATGGGCCCAAGAAGCCATCGATTAAAACGCAAACGGGTCATATTTGTAACCCGTTCTCTGATCTGCCGTCTCCTCAAGCTGAGAGTGGGTTTTTTTTTTTTTAGTTTTTTTTAACTCAATAAAGGGAGCGCACTGAGCAAACCTGTTCCCATAGCGGGAAGTCACTCGGTGTTATTATGCCCGGGACAAAATTGATATTCATCATAAAGAGGGTTCGCGCGGACAGAACTCACCGCCGACACTTTGTGAAGCGTGTCCGCGAAACACTGAACACCACGAATAGTTTTATTATGTCGCACGTGGCTATTGCCCGAATTTTGGCGTTTGCAGAAAGAGGAATTCCGAAATTTCACGTAGAGTTCACGTTTAAAAATCTGTGACATTCTTCATTAAAATGTGTGTAAAATGTATATAAGATTCATTAATATAAATCATTATATATATATATGTTGTATGCTATATCTGCTGAAGATTAAAATGCATATGGTGTAGCTTTTAGTTTTGTTAGCGTCTTCCAAAATGCCATCCGCGGGAACAGGTTTTAATATCAGCGAAAAGCATTCTTGTGAGTAATGAAAAAAAAAAAAGGACCCCGACGTGACAAATCAAAAATGAGAAACCCTGAATACTAGACATCATAAAGACTTAGGATTTCACCTAAAGCTGAGCATAAAAAACCCCCAAAGCTGCTTTGAAGGACTATTTGGAAGAACGGTTCGAACAGAAAGAAGAATGAATACCTTATCTCTATCAGCCCCAGCTTTCATCTTCGAGACATATTGCTCGTAATTTCAAAAGAACTTGGGAACTAGTGGCCGGTGCGCTTATCCAAACCTCCTTCTCACGATCGCCTCGCCAAACGTTTTTATTCACCACCGGTGCGACATCGACAGTCCTTTTTGTCCATCAGGGCGTGACCATCTTGTTATCTACGATCCGAAGAATGTTTTTAAAGGAAACGCTCACCTTAGAAAGACACTGAAGTAAATAACAACGGTGGATTGAGCACAGAGAGTCCTTTTCAAATTGAGCAGGAAATAGGGCCGGGAACGAGCCTTAACATTGATGGACAATTTTTTTTAAATGTAACGAATGACTACACTGGTATAAACATGCATGTCTGAATGATGGCCGCTACCAGTTAGGACAAGCACAAGAAATGTTAATGTCTCTAGTACCCCGCTACTACCTCATTCGTACTAATAAGACTATCAGGCAAATCTAATGGCATCTAACTTTTGACATATACAGGAATACTTTATTAATCACATGGCATGGGAACAGCACACTTTACTCCAGAATAAAATTGTAAATCGCATTGACCTGTGACCCGTACAACTCTATTACTAAATGCCCCCTATGTTACTTATGGTCGGCTCTAAAAGAATGAACTATTTGAAAATGTCCATTAATGTATTTTTCTTATACAAGTATCAATTGAAGAAGAACTTTCTTTACCAGTCCTAAGATGGATATTTTATAACTGATTTATCATTTTTTCCATGAAACATATATATATATATCGGAATAAAACAATTTATCATCATCATCGTCATTGTCGTCGTTGTCGTTATTATCCCCGTTCTCAGTTATTTTTTCTATAGCTTCTCGCTCTTTTTTTCTTCTTCATTATCAGCATCGTCTTGTTCTTCAGTCATCTCCAAAGACCAGACATACCCAGACATACGTCACGATCACAGACAACAGCAACTGAACTGCTGAGTCTGGTATTGTTTCGTGTCAACACTAAGGTGTCAGCACCATCTTCAATGACCTTTTGACAGACTCATACAGACTCATGACCATACATACATCTCCATCACAGACAAAACCCGTCGAGTATGGTATTGTTTGGTGTCAGCACCAATGTCTAACACCCCCCCCCAACCCATCTCCCACTGTTGGCCCTCCCTGCGCTGGTCTGTTTTCACTGTACTAATAGTTAATTCTCCCCCTCGGCCTTGCTGTATGGCTAGCTGGGAACTTCGCGAAAATGTGGGTTTAGCCCCACCCCTCCCCCACCCCACCCCCATACAAAATCCAATATACGGTCGTTTCAGCAATGCATGAACTCACATTTTAGCGAAATAGGAGTCGTCTGCGAACAAGCTCTATATAGCGTCTGTATCCGGTCGCCAGCAGAAGATTTACATGTGTCGACAAATGGCTTAGACACCATGGACAGACCCACAGCGGGAAATTAAATCTTCGGTAACTCCCATCACCTCTCAGAAGTTCTCACCATTGCCTCCCCCTTTCATGGAAACTCCACCAACCACCCAACACACGAAAGTGGGATAACCCAACACCGGAAGAGAGTTCTTGGCTTAGACACTTAACTGTTTCGTGAAAACATTCTTTTAATAGTTTCTGCCAGCGTTTGTTGAATCAAAATATTATGGCAAGGTTCGGGGGGGGGTAATTATTATCATTATTAAAAGCATAGTTTCTGTGGAATGTGTCACGCAGTGCATACAATTACACCAGAAACCGAAGAACAACGTCGTGTATCGGAATTTCCCACTGTTCTCGTTTTTTCCTGCCACACAAATTTTTACAACCAGTCATCCTGGGTCCTGACGTCTAGCTTTCGGCTCACGTCAGCAGAGCCCTAACAAATACGCTGTTGCCGCGATGGCTCAGCGCCGAACACGGCGTCAGGGGGAAGCCACCCCGCGCGGACATGTCGCGAAGAAATTGCTTGTAACCGATCCGGCCCACACCATTTCCAGCCGGAGGATCCACGGTGGGGGCGAGCCGCCTTTTGATCTGACCGCCCCGATTGTTCGAGAACGATTAGACGGTAACGAATGGTTGAACGCGATACGGGCGTTTAAAGTAAATTGGCTCAAGGGTGGTGTCTGCTGCCCTCACCTCGCCTCCCCCCGCGCAGCAGCAGGGCGTTGGTGACGGTGCGGAGAGGAGCGGACAAGGGGACTGCCGAAGGAGACTGTCGTCACGAAAGGTTTTATGGTGTAAGGGAGACGGTGGGGCGAGGAGAGGTGTGAGTGCGACAGTCGTGTTCTCGTGCAAGCTGTAAAAGATGGCGCGGCCAGCCTGAGTCATGTACTCGTCAACGTTTCGGTTTTGCGCGAGTCTCTGCTCTATCGGCTGGTTCCTGTCCGTCGGTGTCGCTTGTCTGGCGTGTGTGTCTCGAGTTATCTCCTCCGGGTTGTGTTTCTTTGTCACTTAAACTCCTCTCTTTCCTCACCTCTTAGCTCTGACCCACCCCCTGCTATCACCGCAACTCCTAACAAAATAATGGATTGGATATTCTGAGAATTGATATCAGGGAGATTTTGAGAACTAATATCTTGGAAAGAACATTAACTCAACTCACTCTTTTTCAAACCATTTTCACATTGTTAAGTCACTATTTATAAAATAAATCTTCAAAGAAGATTGCGTATCAATCATTACGACCGGCAGTAAAATATAACAATCCACCTGTTCAATCATAAATGGCAACACCGCTGTTGAGATTGATTGATTGTCAGGAACCATATAGCTATCCCATGACTGGAGAATGAGGGGAAAGGAGGAGGAAGGGTAGTTGGGGAAGGGAGAGGGAGAGAAAACCCCCAACGATCAACCCTGTACACAGGTACCACACGTAGAAAAAGTACGTGTGCCAGACACCGGATCCGAACCCATGACCTTCTGAATCGGTGACAAGTATGCGCTACCACCATGTAGGGATGGACGAAGGAGAGAATTACGAAGAAATATGAAGTGGAATTTTCGGGTATCTGTTATTTGTTACTATTGTTTTTCTAAAATAAAAATTACATTCTGCGTTTAGAAAGGTAGCTATAGTTATCCTTCATAATCCTGCGCAGGACTTTTCAGGTGTGTGCTCTAGGAAAAGTCGTATTAGTTAACCCAATAATATTACAGCTATTACTTAGCCCTTTTCATTTTCAATGAATTTTGATTTTTATGTGCTGTTTATTCTGCGCCACGTCATTTCAAACATTACTTCATTCGCTTGAAACAGATTGCTTATGCTGAAAGCCTTGATTTAAGGAGATTTTAACAATCTTTAAAACTTCAAAAATACTTGAGTCATCGCGCTAAAGTATGAAAGATACTTGACTAATTTTGCTAAAGGCTTTAAAAAAGTGAAAAATCCCGCCGAGGGCTCAGATATACGTAAGTTATGTCGCTAAAGGTTTTACAAATACTTAAGTTGTGCTGCTATGTTTGACAGGTACTTGACTAATTCCGTCAGGGACTTGAAAGATAAGTGTGAATCGTTTCAAACAACGCCTAAAAGATTTTTGAACAATACTTTAAGGCCTAAATAGATTTCACTATTGTGGCTGTCGGACCTTGGCTTCACGTGTCAGGTGAATGGTGGCGGATGAATCTGGACTCGCCACGCCATAGCGCGTGCCATGGGCTCGCACGTTGATCTCGCTTAACCACTCGCGGCATTGTCTTGCGCTTCTGTCCTCGTCGCTTGGTGTCCAACAGACACCACACGCTGGCGGGCGACCGGCGGCTGCTGGGCTTTAAACCCTTTCTAATTCGATCGAAGGACGGAACGCTTCCAGCGGCACATTCGTGACATACTGAGGGTGGACCCTAATTTTCTTGGAACAACACGCAAAGCTCGCAGTTTGCGACATTAGGAGACTTATACAGCGGCGAGCGTATTTGCACACCGCTCCTGTTTGCGGCACCTCCGTGGTCATGTTTGGCAAGGCCGCTTTCCCCCGTCTGGTATGCGAACCAGCTCCTACCGCCGGGGAGGAGGCAATACAAAGACAGCGCGTTGGGGATGTCCGGCACGGGCCGATAACTTCAGAGAGCGACAAATTATTGCGTTTCACATACATTCCGACTAGCAAAGCGAGAAACATGTCGGCAAACAACGCAAAATGAGCCTCGAAACTTGAAAGCAAAACTAAAACCACTACAGAGACCGATCTGCAACGTTTTGGAACGGATTGCGTCAATATCTGAGATTAGTAAGACAAAAAGGAGGGGGAATTTATTGACACAAAACTGTTTGATAACGGACAGCAACAAACAATATATAGAACAAGTTTGAAACATCTCTCTCTCTCTCTCTCTCGTTCCTTCTCCCAACCATCCATCTGCCGCTTTTTGTCTGTGTATGTGCGTACATATGCGACTGCATGCACGATAACGCACACACGCAGAGACAATGAAAGGACGAGAGAAACAGAATAGCAAATGAATGGTGTGCTTGAGTGAAATGTACATGTAACACTCACAACACCAGGTGAACATGTAACACCGTTGTAACAGTCCAGCCACCACTGCCGGCTTCGGATGGCAAAAGTCGCTTTTCTAGTGGAAGACAGAGAGGTACTGGTACGCAAGCAATTCACTCCGTCACACACGCACGCGCGTTTCTGCAGCAGCAACGATCGACTTCTTCAGCAAGTCAGCACGCGATGGAGGCGGGAGAAGATACTGTTGAGGGATTACCAGGATTTCTGTTCAGGCTTTAAACGATGACCAAGTGGCGCCGCCAGCTTCTTGAGGGCAGACAACCCCGAATGAGAATTGTTAGCTCAGGCGATCGTTTTTGTAAACAATACACCTGGGAACCGCTCAGCCCCTGTCGCTCGTTCTTGCTGAACTTGCAAATACATCACGTCTCGCACAATGGGAGGAACCGCGAGATCTTCTTTTTCTAGTAAATTACTTTACCGGATAAGCAGCCACACTGTTTGTTCGCGCCAATACAATGAGCCACTAGCCACATTTCGTGAAATTCTACGGGTGGCCTGAACTATGAAACGACCTGCACTATAGCTCTGTCAATCCTGCTCAGATTTTTTTCTAAGAACCACATTGTGTAGAAGATTTAGGAGCTGTTGCTACAGTATCGTTAAAAGGAGAAAGAATTTTATTTCAGTGGCGAAAGAAAAAATGGGGTAAGGAAATGGCATGCAGTGTCAGACTATGAACATATTGTATCAAAGTTTGTTAAGAAGTCATAGCCTGCTATGTAGGTATAGCATGATGTCACTATACAATATTGTAGACAACTATATATTACTTTCCTTGTCGTTTAAAATTTGTTCTCAGGATATTACAAGGTATGGTAGGTATCTGCAAAACAACAGATATTTCTCTGATGCTTTTCACCTGTTATATCATTCGACAGGAGGAAAAAAGTTTATCTTCAAGAAATGATCAGTGCCTGCACCTTACATTTTCAATCTGAACATTTTATTTTCCTTAAAACACAAGCTTTTACATACATTTTCTTCAGAACTACGCAAATTATAAATGATCCCGGGCAGCCAAAAATAACTGTCGATAGCAAGGGAAGTTATTTAGAAAAGATCAGTTTGTGGCTGAAGAGAGAATGTTTCTTTGATGTGACCTGCTTTCTCCAGGTGTTTCCTAAGACGTCTAGGCGAGGAGGAAACAGAATGTGATTCACTGCTTCTGCATGAAACATTTTCTTAGTATATTTCTCAGTCTCTGCACTGCCTCAGTTAACAAGCTATGTAAGAACGCGTTAAAAGATATCAGTTCATTGTTTCGGTTGAGGATTTCTCGATGATCTTGAACGATAAATTCTTTCCTTTAAAAGTACTATTTAAGTACAGAAGACTTTTTATTTATTTATTTTTAATTTCACCTGCTTGGTGCATGTTTGGGCCAAGGAGTTGAAAGATTATTGCTCACACACAGTCCTGTCAGAAAAACGGTTTCCTATATTCTTCGTTGTAGACCAAGGACTGGGTGTTACAAGTCTTGGTGAATTAATGCTTGATTTCTAATACAATTTGATGTGTGCGTTTTCCTGAATTTTATTTTCCTGACGGCTTGTTGAAATCGCTGTGTGAACCTATGCGTGTACGCAAAGAATAATGCCTGTACGCGTTGCGTAAATGCTCTTCATTGCGTATACACACAGGTTCACACGTTGCGAATGCGTCGCGGTATTCGTCAGAAAGATGGGCTGCTGTATTTAGTATAAGCTGAGTAAGATAATTTCGTCTTTAGAGCAAATGATAATCGTGAAAATATGTGTACCATTTCCATTTCTTGGAACATGTAAGAAAGGAATGTGACAGCGCGTTAGAGTTGAGGAGTGTCATAGACTATTATTTATATAAATATAAAATGGCGCTGTCTGTAAGTGTTTCTGTTATGGTGGCCTTTTTTAAAACGCGAGCTTATTTGCAGTTGATAGAATTGTATACCTGATTTTGCTGTAGTTTATAATATTGTCTTTATTTGAACTAAATGCAGTTGCAAGTATCTTGAGGATGGCAAATAAATGTAGAAGATTCCTTCTGTAAGGCATTTCGTTTTTATTGTTCTAATTGTTGTCGTTGTTTATTTTTGTTTCTTTACTGCCTACCATATTGCTCACGAAGACAAGAACTGTAACGCTTATATGAAAATACATTGTAGTGCTCTTGTACCCCTTAATACGTTGCCTTATTTATCTATTTACACAGACAGACATACAGACACACAGACAGCTAACATACGCACTCCAAAAGAAACCACGCACACGAACAGACACACCACACCCACAGACGCGCACACGCCCGCAGTGTCAAAGAAGCGGGAGAGCGGCTTCCTGGGCTTTGAGGCAGAAAGAGAAAACTGCTTGATATCAGTCAAACAGTCGGTTGTCTCCCTTTTCTAGCTGCCCTGCTCGCCGGTAGACGCCCAAGTTCACACAGCACCGCACACTCGCCCCTCCACGTGACCAAGGGGCAAAACAGTAGAGGAGCAGCCAACTCCCCCAACCCCCAATCTTGCTCTCGTTCAGCGCACATAGACCGCTGAGGAAGGACATTGATGCTAGTCGACGTTAGTCGAACTGATGGTAGTCCATACTAGTCGAACTGATCTCGACATTCTCTCGCTAACCCCTCCGTTTCCAAGATGTAACCGTCCCGGTACGTGGGTCTCCCAGACAAAAGCTACAGAACAGGTCGGCACCCCTGCCTTTTGAAGATCGCGCGAGTAGGTATAGCCAGGCACTTCGCGTCTCCAAACCGTTCTCACCTGAATTTTACGCATGGCTTGATCCAGTCTTTACTCGTGTGTCGTAAAACTTTGGCCTTATCACCCTTGCCCCCTCCAACGCCCAGCATGTTAACGCAGAAATGATCCCAATAGGAAACCCAGTCGTTTGTACTAAAATCTGATTGCTGTTATTAGGCTAACTGGTCCCACAACAATCTTAATCAATATCAGTTTATTGTAATTAACAAGTGCACAGCTTCCACTTGACTGTAAGGTTAGTTCGAGAATAAATATATTAAATAATGATTGAGGACGGGACGAATCCAATCTTCAATAGTCAGCTAGTCAGCTGCTGCCATTACGAGCAGGAACAAAGGTATGGGGCATCAGGGGTTAACCATGCTCAGTGTGAACCCACCAAGACCGTCGCAGGAAGGTCGAGTAAGCATCGAAGTGGCTCAGCAGGAGGTTTAAAAATACGCAGAAATTAAAGTGACGTGCTGAAAAAAAGTTAGGTCTGTAAATTGTCCGTGTTCTTAATCTTGTAGATACCTGCCTGTGTTTGTAAATGTGTGTATGTGAGTGAGGGGGGGAGGGTGTGTGTTTTCAAAATGAGGTGCCTTTCCGTGCACGTATCACCGACAGTAGAGGAAACGCACATATCTTCCATAATGAGACATTGCGGTCTGACAGAGATGCGGCATGGAGATCTGTGAGACATTGGCCTGGAGATCGACGGTCGGGGTGTGGAGGGATGGCTGCACGTTGAAAGAGGCTGGGGGAGAGAAAGGCGTATTAATAAACAAAACACACAAGGGACTCTACCCAAGACGACGGAGGAGAGAAAATAAGACGCTGGCACCAATTCTTGCCTCGAGGCTCTTGCCTCCCACGACAAGCCTCCCCCCCCCACACACACACCACTCCTCCTCCCAGAAGCCGGCCAGTGACCGAGTGATGGTGTGCACTTCAAAGGAAAGCGGGCGGAAGAGACGAGCCGCCGGCTGGCGTGGGCGGGATTCAGATGGAGACAATAGCGAACAGCAAGGTAGGGCCGACCTCGGTGTGGCGCAGTGCTTTTCTGTCGTCAGCAGGCGGTTGGGTACGTAGCTGCGGATGCAAGCGCATGGCCATGTACATCCGTGGCGCAACACAGACGACAGACACACGACGGCCTCAGCGAACAAGGGCTAGCGCTGGTTGTGCGTCAGTTATACTCGACATGCAATTTAAAAAAATCAACCTTTCCTCTTGCATCTCCGCAACGGACGCTACAAGAGGAGAGGTGCGGGTGTCGGCTGTTTGCCATGTCCGCTAAATAAAGCGAGGGCTGATCTCAGAAACATGAAAGAAATTCCCTCGCCTTGGTGGCTGGTTTTCCACGTCCTTCCTTAGGGTGATGGTGTAGGCGATAACAAAAATTGTCGCTCCCATAGAGTGGCTTTTAGTCAGTGTAGCCACGGTTGTAGTCCGGTCGGAAACCGAGCGCGGAATGGCACTCATTTGACGGGAGTGGGCTTTCTTTCACAGTATCAACACGTGTTGAAATCCAGGGCATAAAGTAGGGTTTCGCCTTTCTTTCTTTCTTTCTTTCTTTCTTTCTTTCTTTCTTTCGGTGATGCGATTAGCATAACCTACAGCAGCATATGAATTAAAGCCAGATGCATTGTTAAAGTGAAGAACTTTCGTCCCAGATTCACACATATATATATATATACTGCCAACCTGATTCTGGTCACTTCCTCCCCATCTGTCCATCCGTAGGATCTATCACATCGTTCACGGGGTGGGAGGAGGGAGTTACATGCTTCGCGGACAACCTGGGAAAAATTGCTGTGAAAGTTCAGAGTATCACAGGAACGCGATGCCCACGCATCATGGCTTGGGTTTGAGCACTCATCTACATACAGGGCGTCTGGTCCACCTTCCTTGACAATAAATAGATACGTGAGTAAATAGAAAGAAACAAGTGAGGGGGACAAGCCTATTCACGAAAGAGGTAACAGAGGGTGGGGGGAGTCATCTCATGGGGAGGAGGGTAGAATGAGAGGAGGAAGAAGTAGGGTGTCTGCGGGCACTGAAACGAGGAGGAAATTATAAACCGGGAAAAAGGCCCGACCTCTAGCCTCTGAGAAAGTACTTGTACCAAAAACGGGATCCGAACCCAGTACGTGTACCGAGCACGATATTCGAAACTCTGGGATAAGTGAGGATTGAGAAATCGTAGTAAGTGGAGCTAGAAATAAAGTTCATGTTCATGACCTCAGGTCATTCTGTACAAGTTCTCCTGCCTCCTGACTCGGATTTCTTTCTCTTCCCCTGTCCCTCCATCTTCGTGCGCTGGGGTTGGTTTCGGCGAGGACAGCGATGTCCAGTCGCCTCCCCAATCCGTCCTCCATGAAAAAAATCCTTTAAAAAATCTGGACCACGTATCCTGGTGAATGCTACCTTCGATTTAGAAAGCAAACACCAACGACTACAGAGTGCCAGAAAAAAGAACAGCAGGCAAGGAAACATCACCTAGACACGTACAGTTCCAGAACTCCAAAACTGCAGAATCCTTTCCGAAAAACCCTCTCCCCCATAGTGCGAATCACCACAAGGTTGAAGCACTTTCCTTCCAACAACAACAACAGCAGCAGCAGCAGCAGCAGCAACAACAACAACAACAACAACAACAACAACAACAACAACAACAGAAGGCATCCACAGCAAGGAGAACGTCCCGCAGCAATCAGCAAGCCGCCCAGACAGGAGGAGGTACGGTGAACGAGCTCTCGATAGGTGCGCAAAAGTATCAACGCCACTCAAGGGGTCAGGTGAAAGGTCCAGCAGAAGCGCCCCCCCGGGTGGCGGGGGGGAGGGCGACGATCCAGGGGAGGAAAGGGTGGGAGGGGGCAGGGAATCCTCGCCGTGCTTCCTTCGCAGAAGCCTAGATGGGAGGAGGAAGAGTGACTGACTTGACTGCTGGGCGATTTAACGTGGCGCTAAACTCGCGATGTCTTCAGTCTGTGCGATGTCGCCTGTCTAGCCCCCACAGCCAGCGCTAAGCCCGAACGCAAAGTTTACCACACAGCCCCCGTCTGAAGCTAGCGGCAGAGGCAACAGCGACGATAGAAAGTTGTTCAGGGGACAGCGACACAAGCTGCTGTCTACAGTGCACTGTCCACACTGTCTACAGCAGCTAAGCGTGGTAGCCGGGGGGTATGGCAGTACAGGGATGAAGTGATCAGCTGAGACGCGGTGCCCCCTGGTCTTGATACAGAAAGTCAACGATTCCTTTTTTTTTGGAAGTCTTGCGCAATATCCCAAACCTGGCGTTTTTTCTTGGACCAACGACGAAGTCATCGAAATAGGTAAGTTTCCAGGCTCGTGAAATATTGAACGTTAGCGTGTAGATGAGACATTTTTAACATTAACAGGAAGCAGGAAGGCGAGTCCAGGCTAGTACAAGGGATTACTTTCTCGATAACCAGATTTGTACACATAATCGTTCTTTTTTTTTTGTTGCGAGCTTGGCAAGGGCGTTTCTGTGTCCTTGGCTATACCATACCGTCTCATGTCTTAGACGGGACTTCAGTAAGTTTGCAACCGGAGTTAGAATCAACATCAAAAAAGAAAAAAAAAGGAGAAAGAGGAAAAGGAGGAAGAGATGATGATGATTATGATAATGATGATGATGATGATGATGATGATGATGATGATGATGATGATGATGATGATGATGATGATGATGATGATGATGATGATGATGATGATGATGATCGCATGTTGATTCCACCTATTAGCTGTCTCCATAAGCTGTCAGCTACAGCTGAGTAGACTGGTGTGTGAATATCTTCACTCATAAAGTTTTCGTTGTTTGTAACAGCGTGAAATATGGACGAAATGAAGTTTTCCTTACCAAGCTCGAGGTGCGTGTGCCATCCTTTCCGCTTCAATGCTTTCCCCTCCTCTCTCTCTAAGTCCCCCCTCTAAATAACTCACTCACTCACTCGAGGGAGAGGGGAGAGAGAGAGAGACAGAGGTGAGAGAGGAGACAGGAGAAGAGAGAGGTAAAAGACACGCGCATCTCAAGCTGGGAAAGAAAAGGTACCGGATTTTTTTTTTACATCTTCCTATTTGTTAACTTTCCTCTTCAAAAGCATAGTGCACAGGTCAGACCTTGCAGACATACGAAATGTCATGTATAAGCTCACAGCGCGGATCTGTACGGGAGGCAGCTCGCTAGATCACGGGAGGAAAAAAAAACATACTGGGTCAAGACAACGAGTGTCGTCTTCAGGCACGCCGTGCATTAAAGACCCACCCGAGTGCTCAAAGGTTTTCAAATGAATGGGGTTCGTATTACGACCAATATTTTACAACACTCTGAGCCAGTAATCTCGATCGTTCGTCACTACAGATACCAGGCTAAAGAGGGATGAGGTTTTAAAGCACAGAGATACTTCGCTGAACGTGTTTCACCTCCTCCTCCTCCTCCTCCTCCTCCTCCTCCTCATCATCATCATCATCATCATCATCATCATCATCATCATCATCATCAAAATATTTGTACAACCCCTTTCAGAGTTCAAAGCGATTTACCTTGTCCCACACATCTATTTGCGGACACTGACATTAAACAGATACGTTTCACGCGTTACCCCACAATGAGCGAATAGAGTGAAGGTAACACAAGAATTTGAACCAAAGAGCTCTCGAAACAAAAAATGCTTGAAGATGAGTTTAGAATAGGGTGAACATTCCCCAGTGTCTGATTGAGAAAGGAAAACAGCTTCATATTTAACCAGATGATTTCTGAAACACGCTTTCAAACGACGGGGGTGGGTGTGTGTGTGTGTGGGTGAGTGTGTGTGTGTGTGTGTGGGTGGGTGGGTGAGTTGGTGTTCTCACAAATACCTTATTTTGCTGAAGAGCAAGGGTGAAATTTTGAGGTAGGATCAAACGACGGTTTGAGTGCTGATACTTAGAAACTTGTTTCTGGTAAGTAGCAAGAGTTATTATTTTATATCTGGAACATTGACGTATTTTAATGGACTTAAACAGCAAGGAGTAATTCTGTCATAGTTCGAAAACTTCTTTTAGTGAGTTGAAACTGGTCGTTTATTACTAGAAAATTTCCACCTGGGCTGGTCTTTAAGCAAAGAATGAACAAAGTTCGCAACATTTCTTTCGCGAAAGCTAAAATTTGCAGGCAATTCTTTTGCGTTTGTGTGGAGTGTGTTAGTGCACAGGACTCGTTAGTGCACAACACTGGTGGAGTGCACAAGACTCGGAGATAGAGGGAACCTCTCTCATTTCCCCCATTCGCCCACTTCAGCATTTGTCTCTACTGTATTCGTTTAATATTTATTAAATACGTCGTTATTTCTTAACCTTTCATTTCGCTTGAAATTAAGACGTTTGCTAAGGTGAAACAAAAAATGTTCCTCTGTTTAGCTTAAGAACATACCTAAATGACAAAATCAGAGTACTGTCGGCTTCCATATTTTGCGGACACAGCCTGGGGTTATGCAAACAGATCGGCCAAGGAAGACTATGTTGTCTTTTAATTAACTCTGCCAGAGAGCGCTTTGTTTTTAAGTGAGGTAATAACTCTTCTTTTCATGACATTAACACTCCCTCCCAATTACCATTTAAAACCCAAATATATATATATATCAATTAGCTATTATATACCTTATTAATTTTACAATACTTAGGCTATCAGCAGTAGTGGAATAAACAGGCTTAATTTTAACAGCAACCGGTTTTTGCCTGGGGGGGGGGGCTGGGGTCATATGGCTTCACCTGTTCTTTCCTTGAGTATAATTCTAACAAACGTAATTGCCCCTTCATTAGACATCAAAGTTAAGCAACACAAACATATCTTATTTTTATTTACATTGTCGCTTAGTTTGAATCGTGGGTCTCAACACGCAAGAAACCTACCGTCCACAGCAGTTTGGCACGCACTCTCTACCCCTACTCCCCCGATGTTCCCCCCAAATAGAAATAGTCTCAGTTCGTTTTGTTAACTTAGGCTCAGTTCTCAAAATAAACAACCTACTGATCCTAAGACCCTCATTTGGAAGCCTGGAGAGCGGGGGGCGCTGGCCGTGAAACACACTTCAGCTGCTGTTTGTTATGAGGCTAGGCGATGGAGTCTCAACTCATATTATGCCGATCATGCCCTCTCTTCGTCATTCAGTGGCTGTGCAAACACTCCACGCTGACACTTGAACCTCTAAATCCTGCGCACTGGGTCTAAAGTATGACCTCCTCCTTCCACGGAACTCTGTCGTGAGAGGAGTCGTAACTGTGCGGTATGTGTGTGTGGGGGGAGGGAGGTAGGGGAAGGAAGACGGGTGCGTTCCGGCAGGCGCATGTGAGCACGTCATCAGTGTACACCGTAAATCATCGATTGTTAATCGAGTGTGATGTATGGTTTGATCTGGTTAAAAGCTAGTCTTATCTTGCTCGTAAGTCAGAGATCCTCATATGTCTCAGACAGGCTGTACCCACATGCCATATTGACCTGTCGGAGACATTACTGCATTCTTGAGTTTTCAAACTCGAGAATGCAGTGCTTTTTCTTTCTTTCACTACGCTCTCAACTACTGATGTTTCTCACTGCTAGTGTGTGCCGAACTATAGGATGTACAATCCCGTTTCAAACCTAGGATCTGGTTGCGTTACAAAGCGTTACACTTTCGCAGCATCCGTCTTGTCTTTTCTCCGCCCCGCCACGCATCCACAGGCAGGGGTCGCGCTCAGAATGAGCGATCAGCTGTCGCCGGCCCTTGCCACTGGAGTTCAAAGCGACGACAGCCCCCCCCCAACCCCCTCCCAACATGACGGAGTTAGGAATAAGCTTATTGTACACAGGTAGGGCGAACTGACGGGTCTTCTGGTTATTACGACGTGCAGTACTCCAAAATACGCGCTGCGCATGCGCGCTGACGCCCAGACGAAATACAAGTATTTCATTCGTAAATGCCGAACATTTGAGTCTGGGCATTTGTATCTAAGTTTCCTCTTTGCGTAAAGGTATATTTTGAGACATGCAAGCGACTATGGTCACGTAAGGACATGACGTCAACAGTTTTACTCGCCTACCTATACCTTTCAAGAGGTATCTTTACAAAATATTTCCCTTCAAAGAAAAGTGAGTGTATATATATCTGCGAACAGTACCACTGTCAGTTTTGGTCTGGTGTACCTAGGAATCTAAGGATAGGTTTCTTTACAAAATATAAGCTTAAGCTTTTATTATAGTCATCGTGCCTAGGCGCGTCTTAAAGAGTTGTCTTGAAGATATTGTGGAAGTAATTGTCAAATAATCATTGTTTGCGTGTGTAAAAATCCTCTGTTGTACCAAAAAAAAAACCCCAACAAACTTGAAATGTCGAAAACACTTGGACTTATGTCTTCTCCAGATGTTTATATAATGTGAAGGCAATACTTTTAATGCAGACGAATACTCAACAAAATCGCTGTGAATCAAATATACGCTAACAACGTGGAGTGTTGCTGTCAGCGATTTGGTCAACGAATCGATTTTGCGCCAACCGTAGTCAAATATTGTCCTGTAGTTAAGCACAACTTTAAGAAAAACCAGGCCCGGACAACTATCAATATTTAGCGTCTCCGGTTTCCTCTCTGTATTGCTATTGCCCCATTCATGTTTTGCCACGCAAAAGGCAGGGCTTATGATTATCAACAGCAGTCAAATACACCCCTGCCGTTAATAAATAATGAAATTGAAACGTCGGCTTAAGAGGGGGGTTTTTGGCACAAGGAGCATATCAACCAGTCACTTTCTGAACACAAGGACAGCGTCCACATACATACAATTGTCTGTGTATCGGTCTGTCTGAAGTTAAGGCAAAGGCTGAGCCGTGAAAAGGTCACCGTAGCTTTGATGGGTGGCAGAACGGCGAGAAGTGGGTGGGGTAGAGACGGTAGCAAAGAGTACAGTAGCATGTCGGGGTAGGGGGAAGGGGAGGGTGTGGGATGGTAAGAGCGGTGGGTAGGGGTAGGGTACGGGTGGAATCGCTGTCACGTGCATCAGAGGATGTACGCACCCTTTTCAGTCGTCAGAAGGACGTCGAAGGCGCTGGCTTATTCAATTAAAGTGCGATGGATCTTATCAGCAGATGGGACAGGAATGCAAATGGCGCGGCACTCAAGGGCCTCGGAATATGACTGGGGTACGAAACATTGGCTCGTTGCTCCGAGGGTGAGAATGACTGATCTAAAGTAACATGCCAAAGCTGTTTATCATGTCTGTGCCCTGTTGACAAGCAAATTCTTGTAACTCATGCAAACGACAAGCAGAGAGGTTAAGTCTGAGGACCTAGAGTAAGTGGTCAGCTATAGTAGACAATACGGGTGGTGGTCAAACTCGTCCTTATTTAGTCAAACGTCTCACGTTTTACCTATGCTAGTGTTATCACTATGTATTCAAACGCTGCTTGAAATGTTAGCCTCCCCTCTCCCACTTAAAAAATGCCCTTTCCGCTTATAATATTTTATATTATATATTTTATTTTATATTGAATCTGCAATGGGTCAGGAAAAAAGACAAGTCACAGTTTACGCCTTGAACACGTGAATATGCAACTATTTGGAGGAATTTTTTTGTGGGAGAGAAAGCACTGGTCGGGTTATATTCATAAAAGGAAGTCTTTATATAATGTGCCAGCAGGTTTTGTAGGGCACTTATTGCTATGTCTGAGTGATAAACCTGAAGCATAGGCAGAGGCCGTAACAGTGCACGTGGAAAGCATGTCCTTTTCATAACAATATTTATTTAAATCGAAGTAGCATGTCACACGTCTGTCCGCCCATGCAGTTTGCGCATGTGTGCATATTATATATCTGTGTCCGTCAGTGCGCCCATATGTTTGATCCAGTAACTTAGGATGGAAAGAAAGAGAAAGGATTTAGTTAGCTTGCCTTATAGAGCTTCCGAGTTAATATTTGTAGAGCGAGTGAATGAGTGTCCGATAGTACACGCATGTACGTTTTGTTCCTGTCTTGTCATGAGAAGACAATCTCCGGAGATGGGCAATAACCAGAGACACGAGAAAAATGATAGTGTTTAGAACAGGAGAAGCTGTTTGTAGCCTAAACACGGACACGGCGAAGGAATAGTTGCTTTGACCTCAATCCGTGTGTTTGCCGTTTCCCGTGTGCTTTGGTCAGCCTCTCTGATCTCCTGGGTACCTGCCAGCGTTCACGGGTGGTCCAGCACCCGATTTTCTCAGACCGGAGACCCGTAAAGGACAGGTTTCAGCAACACCTAATCTGTAGCTCGCTCCCTGGTCGACCAGGTTTCTTCTGAGCCGAAGTTTAGCGGGAAGACATGAAAGGATACCTAATGCAAGCAGGTGTCATAAGCAAGGATAAAATCTTTGGCGCGCCTGAGAAAATAGAGATTAGTACGCGTCTGTCACGGCCGCCATATCTAACGGTGAAAAGGGACGAACATTGGTATAACAGATTGATGTAAGATTGGAACCCCCCCCCCCCCAGCACCACCAAAAATAAATAAAAATCCAACGATGAAGCAATCTTTTTATTTCTTCAGTAAGAGATACATTTTCTTCATTTAACTCACAGGCTCATCGACTGCTTTTATAAGTGATGATTGACTGTTTTTGCATAGACACGCATAGTTATAATGCGGTAAGTTACAGCAATAATATAAGAGTGTCTTTCATTGGATTGAATGCAAATCCTCTCTCTAGTGCAATCTCACAACTCCTTTTGCGCAAACTGTTTTCCGTCCGAAAACAACAGGTTATATTGACGCACTTACTCAAGCGTTGTGTGTGTCTCTCTCTCCCACTTTTATCCTCTCCACAACCGATATTCTGCCTATCCGTTGGGCGTCAAAGGAAGACGAAATCGGTAAGTTTTCATGGGATTTATCAAGTTCTAATCATGAAAACAACAAAATGGTTTCATTCCACGCGGTTTCTTTCATGAATACGGGGAGACATTAGCCTCAGACATGCGCACTGGCCCGTAGGGGGTGATGGGAGATTGATCGGGAACGAGGAGAAGCTGTGGGCCTCCTTGTGACTGCACGGTAATCACACAGTGCCGGAGACCGCTCACCGCGCTGTCGTCCGTCGGTTCCCTCCCAAGGGTTAACGGCGACCACGGGCCTCCACAGCGATGGGATGGGGGGCGGGTGTTGTGGAATGAGTAGGTGGGGGTATAGCTAGGTTCTGATCTTTCCCATTGCAGTCATGAGATAACGTAGTTCGTTTCTTCTTTCGTCTGTCCGTACATCAGTAACCTTGAATTTACATGTCTGTTCTGTTCGAGCACCTAACAGTTGACCGATAAAACTCTATTTGTATTCATTTTCTGGACTTGGCTGGCTGCATCTTTTCAAGAACAACTGTAACTCACACAGTCGATCGGTATTTTTTACAATTGCTGAGAAGCAGTATGGCGATTTCCTATCGTCCTCCAGTTAGATGACGCCAGGGGCCTTTCAAAACACGTCATGGCGAGAAGCCCTTATAGGGAGAAGTGTCATGCCATCACTTATCACTCAAGGACTTATCATCATCCTTCACCTTGATGCTCTCAAGATCCTTTCATAAAACACATCATACGGAAAAGCCTCTATCTACAAGCCTAGCCTCATTCGCAAAAAGCGCGCGCCGTCAAATGCTTTTGTCTGTGCGTCACTTCCGGTTCGAAGCCAAAACAATGAAACTGTACTCGTTTCTCTGGCTTCTCTTTAGTTTCCTGTCATACTTGCCCCTCGAACAGGCTGACGTATATCTAAACAAAATGTTAATACAAGAAAATTTCGATTTTGCTTTAAGTAGCGCGCAATTTCTGTCTGAAAATGAACCACTCTTTTATAAGCAGAGTTCAAAGGTGGAAGGCTGTTTACCGATTGTGATTATTATGCAAGGAATGTACTGTAACGTGTACACGGACATCTTACGATTCCTGTCAGTTTATGTACACGGAAAAATTAAACTCATCTATTCGGCCGGCCAAATACATTTAAACTTTATAAACTCTTTTCTTGCAAAAACAAAACTGTATTCACCAAGTTAGTGAATTTTGTTAAAATACTTCTTAGTAGAGTACAGTAATGAATAGATGAATGTGTGCCTATGTTTTTGCGTGTGGGTACGTCTGGTTGCGTGATTGAGCGTGTTATTTGGGTGTTTACTAATCACTGATTTTATTTATCAATATAGGCATATTCTAATGTCATGTGAATTTATAATTGATGTGTTTTGACAATTTTTTTTCTTTTTTTCTGAATACCCCCTGAGGGTAAAAGAATAAAGAAACCTTTGAACCTTGAACCTTCATTCTATTTCTAAAGCAGAAGACAAAACTCGAATATCGTAATACAGCAGACGATATCATGTAATACCGCGATCGGCTCTTCTCACGTGGAGATATCAAACGGCTGACTATTCTCGCACACAACCCTTGACACAACACTACGCTATTATCAGTAGGCACTTTTCACCTTCGTATACTTGAGTACTGGCACACACATAATGTTTGACAAAATACTAAAATTTCGTTACGCTACAGACGCCCAATGACTTGCTTTACTTTGTCTCACAGAATGCTCGTGCTTATGAAGGTTATGCAGATTAGTTTTAAAATATAGAAAATACACAGATCTAATAGGAGAAAGGCTTTAGAGCGACCCAGAATTGATTCTAATGCATAGATGCAAGTTTTACTGCCCACACATTTCTGTCAGCCCTAGGCATGCTTAAATGCAGCTATGTTATGAGTGCTTTAAGTATATATGTGTTGCTCCACCACGAAACAATCGGAACGGCTAGTTTATAGTTACAACCAGAAATAGGTCGGTGGGGTCGATCTGGTCAATTTTTACTTTTTTGCACAAAAGCCTTCCTAAGACTATAAACGATCATATAGAGGAAAAGTTTTCCCCTCAAATGCAAATATAATTAGGAAATAATTATTCGTTTGTGTTGCTAAGGAAATTGGTACAGTAGTGCATGCTGAAAGTTTGTATTATACAACAGGCATATATGTAAACGCAGCATATTTGCCTTTTGTATAATCCTTTTTAAATACAGCATGACTCTACTCCCAGTATCAAATCAAAAACTGCATGCGCTTTCGTGGATTGGTGGTTGTGTTCATGGATGTCTGCAGTCACACGCAAGTTATACTCTAGTGTTTCATTAAATGCTAACAGAGAATAACCGACGTCAGTAGAATGACAAAGTAGCGTATACTTTAATGTCAAAGGTATGCAGCGAATTATTAAGCGGCAAGACGCAGATAGGAAACTAAAATAAGAGATAAATGTTGTTCATGGGTGCTGTGGGGATGTGTTACAGATTGCTTTTACAAATGAGTTTTCAGGAAAAGTCATGCTGCTTTCGTCGAGTGTACTTAATTATTCATTTTTGCGACCTCGGTCTTACTTACCCTATCTCCATCCGGCTAATAGAAAGTATCTTCTTTTGTCATCATCCATTTCCGAGGCGATCTGTCACGCGTATGATTTTCAACATGCAGCTTTCTGTGTCCAAAGCATCAGGCTCGCTTTTAATATTTGCCAGGTGTAACACACACGCAGCAGCTGTTACTGACATTGATTTTTGTTGTTTTTTTAAAAAAAAAACTGGTTGTTCATTTTCTCCTTTCCGAACTGCAAGCTACTATATGTCAAGAATGGTAAGTATAGACCGGCATTAATTCATTGCAACCAAAAATGTGATCACATTGACACTGACAGTCAGTTGCTGGCATCTGTTCAAATGTTAACAAACCCAGTTGTCAAAACAATTTTGGACGGAACAATTTGTTTCAAGGTCCCTTGTGTTCAAGCAATGCTCGGCCACTGTACTTCTGCACGCTTATAGCCGGACGTGTGGCTCCGACAACTAATTTTAGAACGTCTTATGGCGGCTTACAGTCGCTTGCTGATTGGGTGTCATGAAAATCTCTCTTGATATAAGCGAAGAAGGCGATAACATTTCTTGGGTCTTGAAGACCTATCATACTGCCATTTTGATTAGATCACGCCTTTTTCAAAATAAGACATACTGAAATCCTCTGTAGGGGAGCAAGGCAGTGCCATCGCTTGCTAGTGAAAGATTTACATGTCACCACACGAGCCAAAAATATGGGTTTACTTTCTTCGACAAAGCCAAAACTGAGTCCTTTCTTGATAATTACTTCGGCAGAACTCTGAGCTGGCGTCAGCATTAAAAGTTTAAGTTGCAAAGAAGAGCTAATATCGAAGACACGGCTTTATCTTCAAAGATACTAAGGTGTCGTTAAGAATGTATTCTACCGATCGATGGATATGTATTATTTTTAAACATTATCTGTTTAAAAAAAGCAAGTGGTTTACTTGTGTGGTGGTGGTGGTGGTGGTGGTGGGGTGGGGGTGGTGACTCAATGAGCGATGTATCGCTTATTTCTCTACCTTTAATCAGTTTCCCGATAGCCACTAAAACGTCTCGAAAGAAAGAGAGGGCATGCGATTCTAAGCTGGTTAGGATTTTATTTTATTATTTATGTTTTTATTTTTATTTATCGTATTTCTATACCGCAGTTCCCTCGCTCTGTGCGCTTTACAAAGAAAAGATTATGAAAGGGAAAGAAACCAGTAAGAGAACAATAAGAAAACGAAACGATACAATTCCAAAAAAATAAGCACATCTTTAAAAAAAATCCAAGAAAACGCATTAATAAAACATAGTCTTCAGGTAGCACATAACAATTACAACAATATGCAGACAGGTGGCCTGGCACCTAAAGAATACTGTTCACAGCCTCTCTCCCTTACAGACACACACAATCCCACAATCAGACACGGTGTAGCACAACCAAACTCAGTTTATACTGGATGCTGGAATTGACATGTAGCCAGTGCAATTCTTTTAGTTATGGGGTAACATGATCCCGTCTAGACTTAGTAGCTTAGAGATATAGCTACTGTGTCTCAAACAGATACATGTATTTGTCGCAGAAGAGGCTGGCGCGAGTTCTTCGTGATATCATAAGCAACAGGTTCAAAGAGCCAGCACTTAACTACAGATTGTGCGAGTCTGAAGCCGAGATAACTACGAAAGCATGGTAAAACAGCGGTGATAATATTTTTCAGCATCAAGCCTCTTCTCAAAGGAAGACTCTCCAAAAATAGGTGCACATCTGCTTCACGGTTCTTTGGGCAACGCCTCCACGTCTTATAATCAGTTCTTGGAGACGACATGTGGGCTCAGCCCTCGACAAACTTCTGATAAAATTAAGACTTCAACGGTTGCCACCTATTGCGAGTCCAAACTGATGTTCTGTCACCCACGCCAAAATCGAAAAACATCGTCGAGTATTTGGTCGGTCATTAATCAAATTAATTTTCTTCGCAAACAGAGGTGGAGTTTCACCCAGGCTTGACGTTCGTGGAGAAAATGGCGCCTGCATCTTCGTTCCTGTGGGCTTGCACAGCAGCGAGGGGTTTAAATGCCTCAAAATGAACTCGAGTCTGGGTGAAGTTAAGCGCAAGCTGAGAAGGATGTATACACGGCGTAGACGGGAGATCAAAAGACCTTTGTTTATTGACTCAGCGCTCACGACATCTTTGCCAGCCTAGGGAATGATGTTTAGGTGCGCGTGCACTCGGAAACTTGACTCTACCATGCGGTCCGTGCATACTCGGGATATCTACCTGCTTTGGAAAACAAACTCGTCTCTGCAAACCAACCAACCAACCAACCAACCAACCAACCAACCAACCAACCAACCAACCAACCAACCAACCAACCAACCAACCAACCAACCAACCAACCAACCAACCAACCAACCAACAGTTACTTTTGTGGATGCTATCAACATGCGTGGTTTGGCTACTGTTTCATATTGTTAATGAAGTATTACAACTCCAGAAAATAAGGAGAGGTGATGCCAAGTCTACCATGCATAAAGGCCTTTCTTAATACCGAACGAATGTGGTGGCTAGCATCGGCGAACTAGGAAGCAAATTGAATCATCCGGTTAAGAAAAGGCAGTACAGAATGCAGAAAGAAAAAAATTTACGTTTTAAAGACTTTTAACTGTCAGACACTTTGCAGCAAGTAAACAAAACAGTAAAAAGCGTTTGGGGTATCACTGTGAGGAGTTGTGAAGTTTCCAGAGTAAGCAGACGTGGGCAATCTTTTCGGGCCATTAAAAATCATAAATCTCTGGACTGTCAACCTATTTTTTTGGCCGACAGCTTTAGTTTTACCAAAACAAACAAACAAACAAAAAAGACAAAACAATGTGGATAAGTGAACATTTCAGCGGGCCAGTGACTTTCAAAAGTTCCGAGATTATCGGGCTTACGGAGATGTAAGCATACAATCGGTGATTTAGGCTGAAAAGTTTAAAGGATTAGCGACAGCCGTGATCTCCAACAAGAAGTTAAAGCTGGATTTAATTGAATATTTTATTTTATTAAAAGACGGCCAGTGATAACTCTGTTTTACTCATGCAGCTAGAAATCACAGTTCCATCAGCACAGGAATAAAGCAAGAGACGCGCAGGACTTACTGCTAAAACATTTCTGGTATTAAACCCACCCGCTCGTTCGCTTTAGCGAAAACAGTCTTTGATCTTCAAACGCTGGAAACCGTATCTGTTTTCACTACCGTTAATGTTCCTCGGCATGCAGTATTTTTAGATCATGACATAGTCTAATGCAGACTACTGAGTCCACACCTGGAGTTTGGAAGGTACAGAAACGACGAGCAACTCTCTGAGGTGTTGACATTAGGACTAGGAGACATGATGTCATTACTAAAGAATGTTTCCCTCGATTCCTGCATCTAAGTTATTATGTGATGCTACCGCTTCACGGAAATGTGTGGTTACACCAACAGGAGATCACCGTACATCGTACGTAAATTCCGAGTGTGTCATGGCAGGTTTGCACCTCATGTTGTCCAGCAGCACCGTGTGACCTCATGACCCTACACATAAACCCGAACAGTGTGACGAGGACATAGATGAGGTGACGTATTAAATTCATGAGTGCTAACTGCAAACAAAAACTACTTACAATTATTCGTTAAGCCGAGGGATATTTTTATTTTTAATTTCTTGTTTTTAAAAATAAGATGTCGTTAGTGACTGAGATAAGATATATTTCTAGTTAGTGAAGCTAGGGCGCTTATAATAAAAATTCGGCATCTGACTTTCAAAATCTAAGCTTTATCTGTGCATATATATATATATACGCTACCTATATATATACCGCCACCGACAAAACTGCTGCTTATGAGGTCAAAGTAAACGTGTACACGTATCCGATATGGGGAAGATGACAGTTTTCCCGGCTCGAAAGTGGACTCCTTAACTGTTAGACCACTGAGGCGCCTCAAAAAATATTTGGTGCCGTTCTGGATGTTTTACTTAATTATAGCGGCTTGAATAAGTTTAACATCAGACGGAGTAACTATAAAGACTTTTAGTGTTGTCTGGCATTTGTTCGTTTCATGCTGGTTAGCTTCTTTTGAAGAATGCAAGTCATCAAGTTAATTTTTGTTATAATTTATTGAGGTTTAGTATTTTTCATTTGTATTTTGAATTGATTTACTTGTTGCTTTTCAGTTGTTACTCCCTCCACAAACAATACAAAGATATTAAATATTTCTCATTATCCTTTACTTTCTTTCTGCAGGAGGAAGACAAGAAAATATTCAGAACTTCGAATCTTGAACAATGTGGTGTTGTTAGGATGTTATCTGAAATCTGTCCAATGGATACTTTCGCTCTTTTCTGAACGAGGTGAGGTGGCTGCTAAAAACTTGTTTCTCTTCAATCAATCTGAACCCTGTGTGCTGACTTGAAAAAAGGCAGAAGAATGAAATCCCTTTGAAAAGAATATACAAAAAAATAAAATACAGAAACAAAAGACAGAAAAAAAAGAAAAAGAAAAGCCCAGTACAAACAGGTTTGAAGGTCGCCAAAAACAGCTTTCACTGGAAATGAGATGACATCTAACGAACCCAGCACAAGGAACACTGAAATGTGGTTGATGAATACACAGCGTGTTTCTTGCAAAACATCCTGTTCGGCACCTTGCTGCTGGTGAGTGCGAGACCAGACTTGTGCACTGCTAACAAGACAAGCACCGCCTGACAATGGTCGTCTGCTGTTTCGCCAGGGTATGGATTGTGACGTCATGCGGGCCTTACCAGGAATGATACTGATGCTCGTGGTCACTCTGCTGGCCGCTCTGCCGGAAGTGAGGTAAGCGCAGACTGGGCGCGTGTTGCCTAAAAGCGAGGAATGCTAAACCCTCGCCGGAGATGTATTTTAGTAGCGCTGTCGGGCGCCGGTAAAAAAACAAAACAAAACAAGTACATTCTTTTAAGTCTCATTAAATTATTGTAAAATTCTTGGCCGGGTGGTGTCGCGTTCGCAAATTTGATTTCGTTTTATGCCAGCAATGGGCTTGAAACTGAAAACGCGTGTTAATTATTTCTTCCGCCGGATAGTAGCATTCCTTCAGTGTTTGCAATTGGCATAGATTACGTTTTTGTGGACAATTGCTTAGACATTGTGCAACGTGCTGTTTGCTTGAAATCGTCACCGTGTGTTGGTGAAGCAGAGGGTATTTGTCACCCCGTGCAGTTAGCTGTTTGGGTACGCGTATGTGCTGCGACTACCGCAAGTGTGTGACATCTTTTCTTTAAATGAGAGATTAGGCACACACTTTAGGATACATTCCTGAGTGGACAAGCCGTTCCCGCGTTTGTCTCTAAAGATACTAAACACATTATTTTCAATAAATTGAATGAGATGTTCAGGAGTAAATACTCGATATGACAATTTATGTGCAGTTAAAAATCATGGAGCTGCCGTTTATATAAACATATCGTGAAGATTCGTTATAAGAAAGAGAACAACCGATTTTATTATTTCATATACAAGATTTTATAAAATGCCTGTTAAGAATGTAAGCATGCAAGTACTGAGTAGCTATGTAAGGACGAGTGTACGTGTGTGTACATACTGGATAAGAATTCAGCTATTTTTTCATAAGTATCATATATATTGTTTCCACCAGGCACTTTTTAATAAAAGGACCGACACACTACATGTATTTTTATTCAGGCAATTAGCTGCTTTTGTCAGTACTATTTTGTTATTTAAAAAAGCAACAACCAGTTAAAACATTTTAAAGCATGTATTTAGTTTATCTGGGGAATTGCTTCAAAATCCTTTCACACGCAAAGATCGTAATAATAATAAAGAAAATTACTTAAACGGACAGAGTGCGGGCCTAGTCCACGTTACGTTGGTTTGACAGCGGAAGTACGGACTGGTTTTCCCTGCGGTGCTAGTCTGATGGTTGAAGACTATTTTCTGCCGAGACTTTCCTTTAAATATCTAAGTGTTCCTGGGAAGACATTACTTGGTACTGTAATAGGGGGAAAAACAACGCGTGTAACTGAAATCTGCAACACAGCGTGCCGAAGGTGCATCAGCAGTAATAACAGTAACAGTTGCAAGAATTTCATCAACTACAAAGAAGATATTTGTCTCATACAGTATGCATTGAACTTTGGAAGACCAAAATTAGCCTTTTCATATTTTAAATGCTTCTTAATTTTCTAATAATTCTGTACGAAGAATTGTTTCCCATTGTTACAAACTTGATTACATTCTGAAAAATATTGCTCTGCTATTCCAAGCTAGTGTGAAAAGTCAAAAATCGTCCAGTATTGTAAATAACCAACAAGTCACAGATTTACTAAGGTGTGGCATTCGAAACTTTTCTCACGGAATGATCTAATACTACGCCATTGGACTTTCTGTGGATTTTCGGAGACGAAGCATTGGTATTCACCTCTAGCCTTTCGTCACTCAAGGGGCATCAACTCAAACATCCTCGTTTCTTGTCAGTTTTCCCCCTATGCGCTCAGCGGATTTACAGGGAAGGATAGGGCGTTGCAAGGGCTGCTTGTGACACGAATTGACAGCGAAAGTGGCCGAAGGATGATGAAAACAAAAGCACGTTGGGACAGCAGACGGATTCTGACAGACCATGTCAGTGACAGGAATGGAACATGCTTGCTACAGGGCTACCCGCCAGACAGGGCTATCCACGTCATTTCATATTACGGAACGTCAGGCAGCCGTTGGTTTTTACTTCCGCGTCAGCACAATGTGGCCAGCTGTTAATGATTCAGAAAGCTGAGAAATGGACCTAAAGTTTGATGGCTGCATTCCCCATGACACATCGTGATCCTTTTAAATGAACACTATTGCAGACGTACGAGTATGTTTGTAATATAACACACAGCGGCAACATCTTTGCCCACGTCGTCAGCTAGCACTGGAGCATTAGAGGAAAGCCAGATATGTCTAACCCTTTTACCTTGAGTCGATTCCACTGTATTCAGTGAACACTGCGTACGCACGCGCCCTCTAGAACAAATCTTTGCTGGCCTATATCCAAAATATTATTCCATCGAAAACTCTATGTAACACATTAAGTTCAAATGGCTGGACGTGTGTATACTAAAAGAATATATTGATCCTGCTTTTCGATGATGGCAGACGACACTGCGGTATTTATTTGTTGCTTGGTTCGTTAGTTCGTCTATCTCTCTTTGACTCGCTTGTCCGTGATCCATGAATACGTGCATGCATCCATCCACCGACCGCCTTGTCCAATCACCCATTCGCAGCTCGTTCTTTCAGCTCCACGAGTCTTTCGCACAAAACCTCAAGACTAACTGATCGCTTCCTGTGGCCTAGGTTCTGCAAACAGTCAGTTACCTTGGTAACCCCTCGCTAGCATTTTGTCGGCGCCAAGACCTGGTGTGTCGCAGGCTCCGAGAAAAAGGCGAAAGTTCGCTGTGGCAGGCGATAGGGCCTCCGTTCGTGGGACAGAGTCTTTTTGCCGTGTTTATACACGTGAAACAAAAATCTGCAACATGCATGCGGGACATAGGAACATGCCTGGGTGAGGTCCTTAAGAGAAAGCGCGGTCACTATCAATTTGAGTAGAAGTGTTTTTGTCTAAAGCTTTTGAATCCAAGAGACGTTCGAAGTCTGGATTACAGCATTTATACAATTGAGTGATTGGTGCGCACGTTTGTGTGCGCTTGTATGTGCGCGCTATATGCATTTGTGATGTGTTTTTTTTATTGTATCAGAACCATGGAAAACGACATTCTTCGTTTGAATATTCCAAAGGAGCCCCATCTCGACCCCAACACTGTGTGCAAAACCTATCCGGAGCTTACAGCCAATCAATACAATTTGTGTCGCAAATACCCGGATGTTACTGCTTCTGCCATTCAGGGTGTGCAGATTGCCATCCACGAATGTCAGTTTCAGCTCAGGACCCATCGATGGAACTGTTCGTCTCTGGAAACAAAGAACAAGAATCCACATTCCAGTCCACTTCTCGCTAAGGGTAAGTACCACATGCACATGCCCACAAGATAAACAGGGGCAGTAAGGGTAAGTACCACATGCACATGCCCACAGGATAAACAGAGGCAGTAAAGGTAAGTACCACATTCACATGCCCACAGGATAAACAGGGGCACCAAGGGTAAGTACCACATTCACATGCCCACAGGATAAACAGGGGCAGTAAGGGTACCACATGCACATGCCCATAAGATAAACAGGGGCAGTAAGGGCACCACATGCACATGCGCACAGGATAAACAGGGGCAGCAAGTTCCATAACTGCCTACGTAAGTGGTAAAGGAGAGTCGTGGTCAGGAAAGAATTTTTTTCATGAATAAACCAAACACACTATTGCATATTAATGTCAGACCGAACTTCAGGATTTTCCTTTATAAAGACGAACGAGTTTCTCGTTGAAGGAAGTATACGCATAATTAATTCCCACTTTGGCGTTGTTGCTCAACCCTCTCTCGGCCAGGAAATTCTCTTATAAAGCACTGTCTGTCAGTAAGAAAAATGAGAGTTCCAGAAGTGTTATGATGCTGAGAGTGTCTCCAGTTTTTTCGCGGGTTGGGATGTATGTGAAAGTACTGTGCTTGTAAAGTGTGTTCCTGTGTGTTTATATATGACAAGAAAGGCGTAGAGGGTATTTTCATACCACTGTGAGCATTCGTGGGATTCGAAGACCGTATGACGGAAAGACCAAGGCTGGGAACAGCAGACAGGGGAAAAAAGAGGCAAGTTTTACATGCGCACGAAACGCGAGCAAAGCGAGACCGCAGGAGTTCTGAATTAAGTCGCTGCCCATAGAGTCGCTTGGGTTCTTCGCGTTTATGAAGTTCGCTTCAAGACGATAGACACGATGGAATCGGAAGGAACCCAATGCAAATAACCATGGATACGTGCCTTCGGGTACCTTGCAAAATTCCGGCGACGCACACAGTTCCATCCGCCACCCCCCCCACTCTCTCTCTCCTCCTCCCTCCCCCTTCCTCCCCTATCAGTATCTTTGCCTGTTTACATTCCCACAGCGGTGGCAGTTACTGTGCCAGACTTGGTGCCTTCTTGTTCTCAAGACCATCCTGGGCAATGTGGCTGTCATTGTGAAACCTCTCCCGATGTTTGTACGCAAACATGGAGTCAGTGCGACAGAGCAGTGCGAATTCCCTCAGGCCAGGGATGCCTTACGCGCGGGACCCGTGATTGTGGCCACGTGCTGAGTCGTGAGGCGTCATCCCGCGCCTTGTCTGCAGGCCTAGGTGGAACGGCACCAACTTCGTCCACAAGACAAAAGATTTCCTGTGCTGGTGGAGTTTAAAAAGGAAAAAAACAAAACATGCGTTCACATACAGGGCATGTCATGTTGGAAACTTTCTTTGACCTTGTCTGTATTTTGGGGTTTTCGCTCTAAATGTTGACATTATTACTTACGGTCTTTTGACAAAAGGGGCAAAAAGCTTTTGTGAAAAACAAGTTCTCAATCTCCCGAAGATACCTAAACAAAGAAAAATAATTATTAAAAAAATCATGGCCTATCTTTTTTCAGTTAGTGAGAATGAATACAACCTCGAACAGCTGAGTGTCTGCCATTAGTTTAATCGTTTTCATTTTTCTTACCTCAAGCAAATTAACCTCAACGCTAACAATGTTGACTTCAATAACGGTTCGTGCCAGTAGGCTAGCCCAGTGAGTCCACAAACAACAAAAGGATCAAACATTTGGAAGGCAAGAAATTACGGAAAACATTGATACAGACATATTCAGGCCAGTAAAATCCTGTCGCTATCTCCCAGTAGAGATTGTAAATCTGTATTCAGATGTGTCCTGGGTGGATAGTCACTCTTAAGTGATGGATCCTCTGTGGACACGCTGCACAGAAAAGGAACCTGCAGCTGGGAAAAAGGGTGTGTTCATATTAGAAAGAAAGGATGTGTGTGTGTGGGGGGGGGGCATTGTAGCTGTGGCACACCTGTCGATAAAGGAGCGTTCCCTGACATAAAGAATCCGCAAGCCGACATCTTGCTGGTATCTTGCATCTAAACAGTCGGTTACATCTGTGAGAAATCCTCGCTTGTGTGGTCGTCTTCGCGGAACCAGGCCAAGCGTGTGCATGATCTCCTGGTTAAGAACTGTTAATTAAGAACGGCGATCGTATGATGGACCACATGGTTCCTTTTCCCTCTCGTCCAGGGTACAGGGAGACAGCCTTCGCCTACGCCATATCGGCGGCTGGCGTGACGCACCAGGTGTCCACAGCCTGCAGCATGGGCAAACTCAAGTCGTGCGGCTGCGACATGAGCGTGTTGCACGCACACAACTCGGCGGGCCACACCCCCACGGGCCGATCCTTCGAGTGGGGCGGCTGCAGCCACAACGTGGACTTCGGCGAGCGCTACGCCAAGAAGTTCCTGGACTCCAAGGAGCAGGCGCGCGACATCCACAGCCAGATCAACTTGCACAACAACAGAGCTGGACGACTGGTGAGTGGCGGAAACGCGCGGTTTGGCGCTTGCTGCAGCCTGCTGCAGACTCTAGCGGACCTGAAGAAACATTTATAATGTGCAGAATTAGCCGGTCAAGTAAACTTATTTCTATCATAAAGCACTAGACCAGTTGATAAACCTATGTATATACATCACCCCTAGCTGACCTAATGAGCCGTCGTGTATTGTCCACAGCATTAACAGAAAACCTGTATAACCTGTTTATATTGTGAGGCACTAGGAGATTCAACCTTTTTACATTACGCACACAGTTTCGCACCTAACGAACCTCCATAGGCTGTGCCGACACTTTGCTGACGAAATGAATCTTCCTATAATATTCAGACACTTGTGAACCAGATGGACCTTTCTAGACTGTGCAGGTGCTTATTGCTTTTTTGAATTTCTTTATATTGCCTTTGGGAAGACCTATTTCCTCTTGCTCATTTTTTGATGTATGGATAAATTAAACACTACACCCTTGAGTTATTGAATGCCCCATTACTCCTCGAAAGCGCTTCACGATTGTGTAGACAGAGCTTTGCTAGGTCATTGCTTCCGGTCTTACAGTCTTGCAACCTTGCAAAGTAACCTTGCTTGTCTCTGTCTTCAATTTAGAAACTACCCGTTTTCCAGGCACAAGAAAATTCAGTTTTCGGACGGGTATAGTTACTGACAACCGGACGAGAAGATATTCCCAAAGGTTTTCTATATTTCCAAACTAGAGTGCTTTGTCGGACCAAAAACCTTTCTGCTATCGTGCCCTCCAGTGCATGTAAAAAAGGAACTATGCTTTAGACTCTTGTATGTAAACTTTTATAATATATATTTTAGTATTTTGTTTAGAATATGAACTTGTCTTAATGCGCGCTACTAACAAAGATTCTGCGTCATAGATAAGTACGTAAAGGTGTGTCAGAGTGCATACTTTGCGGATATTTCTGCATACCTTGTGCATTCTCGGTGCAGGCTGTGATCAGAAACGTGCGGAAGCAGTGCAAATGCCACGGAATGTCCGGGTCATGCGAGCTGAAGACGTGCTGGAAGGCCACGCCCGAGTTTCGCAAGGTGGGCAGACTGCTGAAGAAGAAGTTTGAGGACGCCACTAAGGTACAGGTATAAAACGGTTGCTATTCTCTGCATGCGTTGGGTGGTGGCTACAGTTGCATGCTCAAATGACAGTTTGTGCGCGAGTGCACGCGTGCACTTTGGCACAGATGTGGTAGTTTATAGCGAGATACTGTTTTGCTGAGACGTTTGGGCGCGCGCGGGCGCCTTGTGGCAGTAAAAGTACGTTGTTGTGCTTCTAAAGACACGGCGCCTGATTTGTGTGCATGCGTGTTGTGTCTGTGGGCTGGCTGTTGCATCTTACGAGCTGTCAGATTGTTGATGTGTGGTTGCGTTCGTGTGTGCGCATGCCGTTCTCCCCCACCCTTAAGTACACGTTTTGAATGCGTTAGATAGATTCTGGACCATGGGAGGCTTGGCGCCATTACCCGGCGTCGCTCCTTGTCCTCGATTCTATAGACCTAACCCCTAATTAAAGACTATACCCGAATCAACCCCCCCCCTCCCACGCCGATACTCTGATTTTTTCTGTCATGGTGGCTTCTTGTCGCAGATGGACATGACCAACGAAGCAGACGGCAAGATATTCAAGAAAAACGGCAAGCGGCCGCGGAAGACGGACCTACTGTTTTTCGAAAAATCGCCCAACTTCTGCGACTCCAATCCCCTGGTTGACTCCCCGGGGACGACAGGGCGCCTGTGCAACAAAACAAGCGAAGGAGTGGACAATTGCGAGACCCTGTGCTGTGGGCGGGGCTACAACACGCTCAAGGTGAAACGGTCAGAGAGGTGCCACTGTAAATTCTATTGGTGCTGCTACGTGGAATGTAAGGTCTGCACCTACAACGAATGGGTCACCGTGTGCAAATAGAAGGTTGACACTTTTCACTTCTTTTCTCTTTGACCGACAGAAGAAGGTTACTCTTCTAACAAAGAAAACTATAAAGGTATAATCGTGACCAGATAACGTCAGAAACTTGCTTGGGCGATTTCCAGAAACACGAAGAAATCTTACCTTGAACTCTGTATGCGTTCTGCTGCCTGGGAATTTGTATTTGTATGTAGAGAGACTGGAATCCTTCTAATAAGTCCCATTCAGTTCTTTTTTTACTGTTTGAGTTCAATCAAAACTCGGACAAAGCATATCATAACCGAGAAAAATGAACTTTTTAAAACATTAAATTCACTGCCTATTTTTCTTTCTTAATTAGTTTAGCAGTCATTAATTGAATCTGTAAAAGTGTGCTGAAATGGAAACCAGCTTCGTCCTACAACTAGCGTTGTGCCCGGGTGCAACTAAGGGTATTTCTTAACTGGACTAAACTAGCTGACTCAACAAGTATCCCGAGCAGCGGAGCTTAACTGGATGTCCGTGATGTGGTGTGAATCTATTTGTGAGCGATTTGTAAAATATTGTGCCTTATTCATTTGAACAGAATTTTGAGAAACAAATTTATGAAAAGTGACATGAGCTTTTAAAAATATATATATATGTATACATATTGCAATGTTTTAATAAATACCTAGTTTTTCTTACATGTCTTTTTTTCAATGATCTAACTGGTATCACACAATGCATACTGCCATAGATGGGAAAGGGTACAGACTCTCATACACCTGTAAGACAAAATTGTGAAATTCTATGAGAGCGCATGAATGTGTGCGAAGGGGAGGAGTGGAGGGGGAGGAAGAAAGAGAAAAAGAGAGAGGAGAGGTCGGAAAGGAGGAACGAGAGGACGGGGGGGGGGGGGGGGGGG
>SMGT01002113.1:157607-196354 GCA_004794575.1 Lanistes nyassanus | reverse complement strand
GAAAGACAGAGAACCAGATCGACCACATCACCATTGGTCGAAAGTGGAGGAGGAGTCTACTAGACGTCAGGGTGAAGCGAGGGGCGGATGCTGCATCAGACCACCACCCAGTGCAGGCGACACTGAGGCTGAAGCTGAAGGCACGCAGGGACCAGGCACAGAGGCCAGCATTCAAATACCATGTGCAGACCCTGAAAGATGCCAAGAAAGCTACAGAATACCAGTGCAGCTTGAAGAACCGCTTTAAGGCACTATCAGAGCTGGAGAAAGAGACGGTGGAAGACCACTGGCTGGAGCTGAAGAAAGTCTGGAGGGACACCTGCCAAGAAGTCCTGGGGGAAAAGAACAGAAAGCACAAGGAATGGTTGACACCGGGCACATGGGATCTTGTGACTGAAAGAAAAAAACTCAAACGGAAGATGAATAATTGTCAAAATCATCAGGAGAAGATGGATCTCCAAGCACAATACTGGGAGACAAATCGGATGGTGGAAAAGAGCTGTAGAGGGGACAAGAGGAAATTCATCCACGACCTTACAGAGGAGGCAGAAACAGCAGTTGGGAAACGGGACATGAAGCGATTATATGAGATCACCAGAACTCTCACAGGCAAGAACACACAGCCAACATGTGCAACAAAGGACAAGGAAGGCCGCACCATCACCAACGAAGGCCAAGAATGAACGAGATGGGTCGAGAACTTTGCAGAAGTCCTCAACAGGCCAACCCCAGAGCAGCCTCCACTCACCCCACCAGCAGACAGCCTTTTGGATATCAACAGCAACCCACCCAGCAGAGCCGCGATCATCACAGCAGTAAAAGAAATCAAGGCTGGGAAAGCAGCAGGTCCAGATGGTATCCCACCTGAAGCCCTAAAAGCGGACGTCACAACAACCACGAACATGCTATACCCTCTGCTTGAGAAAGCCTGGGAGCAAGAAAGCGTGCCAAAAGAGTGGAGGAAAGGGAATCTGGTGAAACTTCCCAAGAAAGGCGACCTCTCCAACTGCAGCAACTGGCGAGGCATCATGCTCCTATCTGTTCCTAGCAAGGTAATCACACGAATCATGCTGCTGAGACTGAGGGAGGCTCTAGACAAACGACTGCGAGATGAGCAAGCAGGCTTCAGGAAGGACAAATCTTGCACGGACCACATTGCAAGATTGCGCATCATTATAGAACAGTCACTGGAATGGCAGTCTCCACTTTACACAATCTTTGTAGACTTTGAGAAGGCCTTTGACAGTGTAGATAGAGAGGTTGTCTGGAAACTAATGGCACTTTATGGGATACCACCAAAGTTCATCTCCATTATCAAACAACTTTACAACAACTCCACCCGCCAGGTTGTGCATAAAGGAAAAACGACAGAGCCTTTTGAAGTGCGGACGGGGGTGAGACAGGGCTGCATGTTGTCACCAACCATCTTCCTGCTGGTAGTAGACTGGATTATGAAGAGCTCTACACAAAATGCCAACACAGGAATCCGCTGGTCCTTCACTAAAATCCTGGAGGACCTAGACTTTGCAGATGACGTCAGCCTCCTGTCGCACAGACAACAAGATGCACAGCAAAAACTCACACGTCTGTCAGAGGTAGCAGCAAAAACTGGCCACAAGATCAACACCAATAAAACAGAAACCATGAGGATTAACAATCAGCAGCAAGACCAAATCCAGCTGCAAGGAGTTGACATCAAGGACGTGGACAAGTTTGTCTACCTGGGCAGCGTAGTAAGCAAGGATGGAGGAGCAGATGAGGACATCAGGAGCCGCATCAACAAAACCAGGCATGCCTTCAACACCTTACGTCCCATCTGGAACCCCACAGCCCTTTCACAACAAACCAAAATCCGTATTTTTAACACCAACGCGAAAGCAGTCTTGCTTTATGGTTCGGAAACCTGGAGACTGACCATGACAACCACAAGCAAGCTCCAAACCTTCGTCAACCGCTGCCTCCGAAACATCCTGCACATCAGATGGCCAGAGAAAACTTCCAACATCAGCCTATGGAAGAGATCAAAACAGATCCCCATCGACCGAGAAATCAGAGGAAGAAAGTGGGGCTGGATAGGCCACACCCTCAGAAAGAGCTCTGATAACATCACAAGGCAAGCCCTTGACTGGAACCCACAAGGGAAAAGAAAAGTTGGCCGGCCAAGACAGACATGGAGGAGGTTACACAGAGGATGAAATGAAGGCAGCTGGATGGACATGGGCTCAGCTGAAGAAGACCGCCGCGAACCGAGTCCGCTGGAGGAGTGTCGTTGAGGCCCTATGTTCCCGGTGGAGCAAACGGATTAAAGAAGAAAGAGGAAGACAGTCACTCGCGTTTCTCTTGGCCTAAGCGCACCACGGCGCAGAAAGAATGCCGTGCTCTAATCACCAGGAGAGGATGAGTGATTCAAACTATAATCATATTACATACAGTCGAAAAGATGTGGAAATCAGGGCATCAGCGCGAGGTATGAGATTTACTCTTGGGCTAAATGCACCACTGCGCAGAAGTATTGCGCAGTTCCTATACCATAGCAGGAACGATGCTAGCTGTAATTATGTCATACATACAGAGAGATGTTGTAGAATTGATGTCATATCCCTAATCGCATCTAAACAGTCTAAGCATCGGTGATCGAAATATCCACAAAACAAATACAAATTTAGATGGAGCTGTTTTCTCTAAAGAAGCAAATCGCCTATTGGCACACTCCAATAAGGGCTTATGTTGCTCTAACGCTACACAGATACTTACAGTGTCCGCCTATTGCCACACTCCGACAGAGGCGTATCTTGTTCTGATGTGGCACAGATACTTACAGTGCCCGCCTATTGCCACACTCCGACAGGGGCGTATCTTGTTCTAACGTTACACAGATACAGTGATGGACTATTGCCACACTCCGACAGGCGCGTATCTTGTTCTTACGTTACACAGATACAGTGCCCGCCTATCGGCACACTCCGACAGGGGCGTATCTTGTTCTAACGTTACACAGATACTTACAGTGATGGACTATTGGCACACTCCGACAGGGGCGTATCTTGTTCTAACGTTACACGGATACTTACAGTGCCCGCCTATCGGCACACTCCGACAGGGGCGTATCTTGTTCTCTCTAACACGACGCTGGACGCGTTGACCGCCTGATAAAGTAGACGACACTGGGGACGAGAGATTCCTGAGATGAGCTGTGCTCGGCAGGTGCCCTGGCCTAGCTCTTCTCGAAAGAAGCGTCTCTTCTTTCTGACTGTCGGATCTGCAGAACACGTAGCACATAACACACGTAATGTGTCTGACCGCTGTCTAAAACACACTTTCAGTCCAAACACACTTAAGATTTCTGACGCGCAGCTAGTACAAAACTGTAAAAAGTAGATTTCACCCTCCCAAGCAACAGTTTTTAATATTTCTGAGAAAAGATAAATAGGGTAATATAAAACTTATTTTTATAATTAAAAATCTTTTTCGCCATTTCACAATAATCTAAACTTTTTTTCGTGCCGATTCTGTTGAGAGATGTTCAAAGTATGAGGTATGTTCAAGGCCTAGAAGGTATGAGATGTGATTCAGGAAAGTTGTGTTAGTCTTACAGAGCATGTTTCTTCTGATAGCAAGACTGTTGCTGAGCTACCCCAAAATGCCAAGCATTTTTTTAAAAATCCGAATGCTGCTAGTTTCGCAAAATTCAGACACACAAAGTTACCGTAGCAGGAAAAATGTGAATACAGCATCCATCAATTAAGTCTGTGGACTGGTTAGACGCTAGTTGTATACAAAGGTTAGGAACTTGGAAGTTGGAAGTGCCATCCACTTAAAGAAATGCTGCTACAGACTCTGCTAAGATTATTTGCTTGCGCCATGTGATGCACAGCAAAATCACACGTGTACGCAAATTAGAAAGACATTAATAGTGGCTTTGACGTTTTGAAAGGTGTGAACACAGGGTCAGACAATGTGGAAGCAGGTCAGTTTTGTAAGGGAGGTAATACAAATTTTGTGCTGCCTATCCTGCAGTGTTAGTTTCCCTTCTCTAATACGGTGCATTTGCAAGCGTAAGGTGAACACTGTATGCAATCTAGAGCTGGAATGAAACAATGAATATTGCAGTCAGACGATTGCTACATGCACCTAGAGGGATTGGGCTCTGAAAGCTCGAAAACTGGTGAGAAACTGTGCGTCTCCAGTTGGAGAAAAAGTGACGTTCTTCCTACGCATTTATATCAAGCCCACAGAGAACATGTCTACGTAAAACATAAGTAACAGCAAGTCGCTGCTGTGCAGAACGTGACAGTGAGTTGTGATGTTTTTGAGGACCAAACAGTCTTTGTGGGACATTTCGCTAAATCTAGGCTATAATGCTACCAAGCGGCAAAGGAGCAACAAGAAATGAAAATGAAAAACATTCTACGTTTGACACATACACACACAACATCATTGGATGTGGCACGAAAAAGTACCTTAGTAAGCTATTGGTTTTGAACAACTTTCCTAGCTTAGTGTCCCGTAGGTTCCTGGCAAGACTGCACAATTAAAGCGGCAGACATGTTAACAAGCCATCTAAGGGTTGTCGCTGTCTTGTAAAGATGAGACTACTCCGTATACAACCGAAGTGCATAACCAGACAAGAGTTAAGTCCCTTCAACTGTTATTCACTCTTAGACACCCCAGCGATTCTGTGATTTGCTCTTGGTGAAGCAAGTGTATCAAGTTAATGAACACAGCAGTATCCATGGAAACCAGATGATATAGAAGACCAATGATAGATACTTTGTTAGCACAGATCATGCATCATAAAAGGCTGTTACTTTAAGGCTTTAAAAGGGCTGCTAGGACATAAATTCTACCCATGCCTTACTCTGGTCTTGAGTTAATGTGTAGGTTGCAACCCTTGGACAAAAGATATCATCTAAAGAACACAAAAATTCCAGTGCTCACGAAATCATTCTTTGACTAAACTGCAGTGAGCAGTGTTTTGATGATTGATGATGATTTTTGTCAAAGCTCTTGTCACTTAACAGTGATTGCATTAAAAATTAATCAGGTAAATGTGTTCACTTTAAGAACAAAGACGTCTGAATGTTCAAATGATATAGTATTCTCCTATTTCGCGGACGAATCGATGCCTGATGCTGATCAAGTTGGTAGTCAGATCTGAACAAATTTACGAGAGCTTTGTGAAGAGTATTTTTTATCTAATCAGCTCGTTGACATACCTAAAGGCCATGATGTCGCCATTGGGAAACGGCGCGCGTTTGGAGAAGCTGGAGAGGAGAGGGGAGGTGGAGGAGTGTTCTGGGTGATCCGTGTCGTCCTCATCGCCAGACGTTCTCTGTTTGCTGTCTTCTTCCTCCTCTTTCTCTGCCATCTCCTCCTCCTCGTCCTCAGATATAACTGGCAAGGTATTGATGGCTGGCAGAATGGTATCGTCATCCTGTCCGATGTAAAATCCGAAAGGTGATGATGATGACGACGAAGGCGATTTCCTTACAAATTACCGCAATTTATAGCAAAGACATTTATGAGAAGAATTATAATCTAGTGAGTCACAGGCAAGACAAAAGGAAGGCGTGTGATGACTTGTAAAAAAATGTAAAACTACGTTTATACATATTATTTGTAGACAATACAAAAGGTTAAACTTAACGCAAATATGAAGTCTAAAACTTGTGTACATATTTTTTTAAAAAATAAACAAGCTGGGAAAACGATGACAGCTTCTAGCATTATCGTCACACACGATGAATCAATACTGAATCACAACCAAGCTGATTTAATTGCGACAGGAAAGTATATTATTGTAATAAAATCACTAAAATTAGGGCGTATTTAAACAGTAAGCACATTTAGATAATCTGCGTGTTTACGTTTTTCTACCTTGTGCCTGCTGTTGGTGATAAAATATGGTGTAAGGCTGGAGTCACACTGCCCGACAAAGTCGAATGAAAGCAGTCCTAAAAACTGCTTTAACCATCAACAACAAGGGTTCATCTGATTTTGACCAATAAAATTTCCCCGCAAGTTTCCATTGCTTGCAAAATAATTTTGACTCCTCACGTGAATGTCTTCGTGGCCTTCCCTCAGGTTGTAGGTCAGGTCGTTGGGAAATTCCTTCTGGAACTTCTCAGAGAATTCGGGGTAAGGCTGCAGGCACTCCACCAAGCCACGGGTATTGATGCATAATAGTTCACAGTATGCGAGAGAGCGGACGTCACATCCGGAAATGCTGATGGGGTTATCAAACTTGATATCCGTCCCAAACAAGTCGCCTTTCCCTAAAGCAGAAAACATTTGTCTTTAAACGCATGCGCTGTCACTTTTATACAGTACTGAGACCAACATGCACAGGTCATTTCTCGAAATGCATTCAACTTCAGTTACTTTATGTTTCATGTTTCTTTCCTTATTAAACGAAGTAACAAGGTTTAACATGAGAAGAAATGCCGCACACCAGTCAGTGAGCGAACCAGCGGCCTAGCCAACCAGTCAGTGAGCGAACCAGCGGCCTGGCCAACCAGTCAGTGAGCGAACCAGCGGCCCAGCCAACCAGTCAGTGAGCGAACCAGCGGCCTGGCCAACCAGTCAGTGAGCGAACCAGCGGCCCAACCAACCAGTCAGTGAGCGACTGTTCGTGTTTATAGGTGTGTAAGCATGTGCGTGCATGAAGAGGGCATACGTACATACAAATAAATGTGTGGGAAGAGAGACTGCGAAGGAATAAAAATGGGCCGGAGGTAAGAAAACATGTCAAGAAATGCACCAAAAGAAAGAAAAGCATTCTTCTTCTTTGCATCATCATATTCGAAAAATATGCATCACCTTCGAAAAAAGACGGCCGACCAGTCTACAAACTAGCCTCACAAAGAAGCATCATCAGTGTCCCAGACACCTGTCTTATAGTGTCCAGAAATCTCACTTTTGGTACAAAAGAATCCTACCCCACTCTCCCACAGCTTACCTCCCAACCCTCTAGTGCGTCCTTAATTATTGCCTAACGCCCCGCATCTCCCCTCCCACTAGAAAACTCCCCATCAAATCGAAAGTTTCAACTCTACCCAAAATAGCCACAACTTGTTCGTCCTTCAACACTTCCATTGATCCACTGCACACGTAGTATATGTTGTAGATGGCGTCCCCCTTGTGAATCAGGTATTCTCCGGGGCCAAAATACATCCTGGAAGTCTGCAGGGCCAGTGACCTAAGGCAGGCCTGTGTAGCGCTCTGGAAGATGGGCAGATGCAGTATCTCTCTGTTGAGGTGAAGGCCGATTTCTCCACGGAGATCTTCTGGGAAATCATTCATTATCTGAGGTAAGAAAATTAGATCGTGGCGTTAGCTAATGTTCTATTGCTCTCATCTTTTATAGTACCATTTCTAAGTAAGAAACTTTAATATTACTGAGAATTTTTATGATACAGGATATATATATATACAAAATAATTTACTGTAACAATATACACCATGAAGAAACTGTAAGCAGTGTCCAACTTTTTAGATAAACCCCCGATAAGGGTTAGTGAAGGATGCAATTATTCTACGATTTTCATACACTAAGATTCGAACTAAGGTTCTTAGGTTCTCACGCTGATTTTACCAGCACAAGTCATTAGGCGTGTCAGAAATTAGCGATTGGCTGTAAAGGCCACACAGGTTAAAGAAATTAAGTTTGCCATGGATAACGAGCTCGAAGAACGGCAGTCGCCTTTCTGATAGGCCTTTTTACCCAGAATCAGGGGCAGTCACCCTAGTTTAAAAAAAGAGGCGATTACTGGGCGATCACGGAAGACCTATTATTTTCGACTGACTGGGTCACCGCGGAAACCCTGCCTGTTTAAAGGCGGTTCTTCTTCCAACGCAGAATTTACTTGCAATAAATGTCCACTGGCCCAGAAAAGATGAGCTGCATTTCAGATTCAATAAGTATAGATTTCTGGATCTGTCGCAGGCTGTTTATCCTAGCGCTGATTTTCAAGGCTTAAAGAAGCAATCAGGCGTCTCGTCACTATTGATTTTAGAGGTTTAAAGGAAAAGCAAAGTATTGGTGAAGTTAAAGGCAGTCCATTTTCCTTTCATTTTAACACTTGTTCAGCCTTGTTTTGATCATGTTTCTATTCTAGATGATTAAAAGCAAACACAGAATAAATAAACGATTATGGGTTCGCAGGGTGGCTGCAGATCTGACTTGGCTTTGATGACACTTCTTCTCAAGAAATGGCCTGTAACAGCGACAGACGATTAAATTAATTTGCGCGTCTGTCTTCACCAAGGTTTGTTTTTATTGGCAAGCCACACAACTCGCTTTCATCCTAATCCTATCACAGTGTGGGCACCGTACGCTCGTGTAAAGCTTTGACATCTACTGGCCGCGCAGATGTAGCAAGTCATTTTGACTGGTTGCTAGCGCACACTTGTCTTTGTCGACGTTGAGTAGCTGGGCGCGTCGCATGTCGTTGTCTGGCGTCTGCATCTGGGACGAAAATAGTCTATTCTGTCCGCATCTTTGAGAAGGACAGCTTATTCCGTCTGCATATGGGATAAAGATACCCTTTTTAGTCTGTATCTGGGATAAAGATAGCCTATTCAAGCATTGGAGATATCCTATTCTGGCAACAATCTCCAGCTGCTGTCACTCAGGTTCACCCATTGTCTTGGTGGGAGGGGTGGAGGTTTGAAAGGTTGTGACTCGCGGCGGCAGCTGGAAACAGCAGTCCCTCCTCATCCGAGCCTCTACGTCTGACGTGGTTGATGCTAGTGTACGACGCACGTAATTTTTGAAATATCCAATGCTAGTGTACGACGCACGTACTTTTTGAAATATCCAATGCTAGTGTACGACTCACGTAAGTTTTGAAATATCCAATGCTAGTGTACGACGCACGTACTTTTTGAAATATCCAATGGTAGCGTACGAAACAACTAATTTTTTAGATATCCAATGCTAGTGTACGAGGCAACTAATTTTTGAAATATCCAATGCTAGTGTACGACGCACGTACTTTTTGAAATATCCAATGGTAGCGTACGACGCAACTAAGTTTTGAAATATTCAATGCTGGTGTACGACGCAACTAATTTTTGAAATATCCAATGTTAGTGTACGACGCACACAATTTTTGGAAAGATCCAAACCTTAGCCGTATGGGGACTGTGTTGATGCCAAGTATCCCGCTGGAGTACTGTATTTCAATGTCAGGCTTTTCACCCAGACAGGGTGTTAGCCTAGGAATTGCGATCTCCCCAGCCTTAAAATCTGGACTGCCAAACTAGTTTGTGTGTATGTGAGTGAGTGCGTGCGCAGGCATGTGCGTGCATGGTGTGGAGTGGGATGGGGGGGAGGGGCGAGAGAAAGTGGAACTCTCAGACTTGTGCAGAAATAAAGGAAGTGGTGTCTTTTTAAGCCGCACAGGAAACTTCAGTCTCAGTTGTGTGTTTGTACTTGGCTTTTCCTTTAAAGAATCGTCAGAGTCAGGCGCCTCGTCGCTATCGATTTCCCAGAATAAAGGAACGTTCAGAGCGCCCGCACGTACCTCGCGGACGTCGATGCCGTTGTTGACGGACCAGGTGGTCTGGAAGTATTCCTGCATGCGCGTCTTGAGCGGCTTGGGGAAATGGTGGAAACGGAAGAACTCCTTCATATCCTTAGTCTTGGCGTGGAAGTTGGCGCGCCGCGCGTACATGCGCTGAATGAAGGCTGTCACGTTACCAAAGACCACCGCGTGCATCATGGCTGTGGGGGCACAGACAACAACATGCTGGTCGTCACAGACCGCATCCAAAAATATCTGCTGTCTGTCTTTCTCTGTCCGTCCGTCTGTCAGTCTGTGGCTGTCTCTCTGTCCTTGTGTCCGTCTGTCTGTCTGTCTGTTCTTTCGCCCGGTTGAAAAATATAACAGTGTTTCAGCCAATCAGGTATGTGCACTGGAATGTCTGTTCTTGACTCTTGCCCTGTAGAGCCTTACAGGTATAGAACACGAATAGTTTCACCTGCACGTTTAACGCTGTCCATCGCACTCTGCGCGAGTTTACCCACAGATGTTCGGCATTCGTACAGGAGTTCCCTCTCTTCCTACATTACAATTTCGCGCAATTTGGCGTGGGTGATCGAATTAACTGTGCTTCAAACCCGGCTATCCGCTGCCTGGAGAATGATTTTTTTTAATGTTTGTAATGCATCAGGCTGGATGTGAAACAGGTGGTGTGTTATAGCCTTTAATCTATGCACGTTTCTGCTAGTTCTAGCCTCCCATCCTTCTAGAGCTTCTACTAGGCAGTAGGATAGAAAGGTCTAGCCTGGCTAGCTGAGCTGCCATTCAATGACCTCATTCTTATATGTGCGATAGAAGTGCGTAGGCTTTCCAACGCATGCTCATGACCTATGACCCCGCATCCCTCTCAAACGTTTATCTCTGATACTTATCTGATACTTATCTGATACTTATCTGATACTTATCTGATACTTATCTGATACTTATCTGATACTTATCTGATACTCACCTCCTACCAGCATGGAGCACACCGAGAAAATCTTTTCGGCGTTTGTGTTAGCGGACACGTTGCCAAAGCCAACGCTGGTCAGACTGCTGCAGGTGAAGTACAGAGCTGTGACGTAGCAAGTCAGGGTGTCCGGGTGTGTGCGGTTGTAGATGGGCTCGTTGATTCTCTCCGACAGCTCGTACAGCCAGCCTGTTGCAGCGATGGCTACAGTTCACGTTGTTTTCACGTGTGGACATCGTATGGACATCACACAGAACGTCGTCGCTGACAAACACACGCTCGTATACACATGCAAGCAGAAGTACTCGCCCGGCATCGTGTCCGTCTCTTGTCTACCTGGCTGTCTAACTGCCTATCTACCTGTCTCTATCCCTAAACCTTTGAAGCGTCAAGTATAGAAATTGGCGCCATTTCAACAGATAACTTTCACTATTACATCTGTCATATTTGATTTGCCTTTCCTGGAGTAACTTTTGAACATGCTGACGCTTTGCGAAAATCACAACAGAAAACAGGTCCCTAGTAATTCTCTGAGGAATTTATTTACAGCCGTCTTGGCGGCAGATCCTTCAAGGTGCACAACTTTCTAATACAACCATCTACCAGCTGTCTTACTCCTAACGACTGTACGAATTGCCCGAGTGTTTATAAACCAAAATACTTGCCGAGTTACCTGTTTTGCTCCCCTTCCCTTGCAACAATTTCCCCACATTTCGAACACAAAAAAACCACCAATTTTCTACATTCTTTCATCAGCTTTTATACACAAAATACCCGCCAATGGCCCAGATTTCTTTAAAAAAATACCCTTGAATGGTCCGCAAAAGTACCTCGCCCATGGCTCAGCTATTTAAAACCAAACTATCGACCAGCGGTCCAGCTTCTGTACACCAAGCTACTGTACGTCCATGATTCAGGTTTCTTAAAACAGACTTAACGTCAACTTTGCAAACAACCCACCAATGGTCCAATTTTCGGGATTGTCTTCCAGCTCTTGCTTGCCGATAGCGTACCAGATGCAGGCCAGCCAGTGAGCCAGCAGGGCAAACATACACATCAAAATGGCCACGACAAAGATGCTGTACTGTGAGTAGCGTTCGATCTTCTGCAGAAGGCGAGCCAATCGCAGCAGTCTGGCCACTTTGAGCAAGTGTATTAACGTCCCCTGGAATGAGTCAGAACTTCGTGATTATTGCGTTTACAATAAAGTTTTTCCTGTTTTAGAATATGATTAGACAAAGCATTCACAATTACCGTAAAAGGAGGAGGTATGAATTGGCAGCATTTGGGAAAAGTGACGAATTAATGTTAACAAAAGAAGGTAAAAGTGAGAAAAGTAGATTAAAGATTGACATTTAAACAGGATCTCTGATAATCCATCCAAATATTTGAAACGGTTCCGAGAATGAATTAAAAAAGGTGTAACACGTGAATGTTAATGGATGTAAACTGAGGTGGCAAAATCATAAGGTGTAACTAAACTAGGTTAACACCTTTTGTTGAAAGTTATTGTTAGAAAGTAACCCAATTTCCCTCTCTCTCAAACACACACACACGCGCGCGCACACTAGCGCGCGCAAACAAACGAACGCACACGCGCACTTATTTACCGTTGATCACTTGTTTTAAGATGCGACAGATTAAAAACTGGTACGTACGCTACTGATTTAAATAAAACGCACAGTGCCCGACGTATAGTAATATTTTTTCCTGTGATACACAAATTACAGGATAAAAAAGCAAACATAATTATAATAGATGCACATGCAGCTTGAACCTGTCACATTGTTGATGTCAGTCTGAGTAAAGTAGAAGAAAAATCATCTAACATGCGGGCCACCACCAAAATGACATAAAAGCTGAAAAGCATATTGCTACGTCCATGTGTACGTGCCAAGGGTTACTAATATTAACCCATGTTTAAAACGCTATGTACTTTTCAGCACATAATTTATATGCATGTAATATTTGAATTCCCAGCACTACAAGACGCTCCGAAAACGATGGCAGATAACTTCATCAGAAATGCGTCTGTACCCGAGAGCTATGCACAGATAAATATGAAGGATGTATGTTTGTGGAAAATAGTAAGAAAAAGCGAAGTATTCTGAAATAGAATTTACTTGCAGCATGCACCTTTGCCTGTAAATGTGTACATTTTTGGACTAGAGGAAAAAGTGAAAAGGGGAAAGCATTACGTGTACGTGCAACTGATAAATGGTTGACTGTACTATCTGTCACCGAAATCGTGCATCCAGATGACTAGTGTTCAGCGTTCAAAATATGATTACCATGTGCACCTCGGGCTTCTCTTTGTCCTAAGGGAAAGAAGAGGATAACAGCGATAACAAAATGAAGCAAGCTGGCGATGGGAACAATTGCAAGCATGACGGTAAATAAGTATTGCTGAAAACTGTCTCAGGATGGATCAGGAGAGGAAGGGTTTAGAACGTGGATTTTTTTTAGATTGACGTAGCGACGCAGAACGGTGAAAGAGAGAGAGAGAGCAAAGAGAAGAAATAAGGATGTCATTAATAAAAATTACCGAGAGACTGCAAGACATTTTTTTAAATCACAAGAATGACGTTTCGAAGACAGGGATTTTGTTTTTCAATATCATTTTTTGGGGAGAAAGAGATTCTCGGATGAAGGCAGATGAGACCGATGATTTTAGAACGCTATTGGAAAATTCGTGATTGAGAAAACTCAGTTCAAGATAAAACGTAACAAAAAGACGATGTGCTCAGAGCGCCATCTGCCGCAGACAAATTAGAAACGTGTACCGGGCAGACCTCACCTCTCTGTATAATATCCGTAGGCATTAGGCAGCTGACTACTACATTTCAGTTAACCTCCCTCACCTACCGTATTCAAAAACTGTGAAAATTAGTATGCTTTTAACAATACCTGGAACACCCAATTAGACGTTAAAGAGACTCCCCCACCCCCACCCCACATTATACTCAAATTAACTAGACATTGCGAAAGTACATGTATTTATTGATTGATATGCTGGAGTATTTATCAGTTCGAAGTAATTAATGTACATGCATACAGGCGTGTTGACTGAGCTTTTCGAACAGAGATGTGTATTATGTTGACGGATCTGGACTTGCCAGTGGAATGTATACAGTCGCGCATGCATCCCTGTCCCCGTTTTGCTCCCACCCCACCCAACCACTTAGGTCTACATACACAGAGCATGACATATCAGACGGGCGGACATAAGCACCAACAGACTGACAGACAGCTGGAACTACATAAGGCAGACACACGGGCAAACGTGGAGCGAGTCAGATAATCAGACCAGCAAGCAGCTGAGAAGGAAAAGAGACGCAGAAGTGGACGAGAGGCTTTTTTTCAGTGACAGAATTTCGTTATATTTTCCATAAATACAGTTATCTTTACACTTTCCAAAAGCAAACAACAGTTCTCGTTGCACTTACCACAAACAAACAACAATTCTCGTTACGCTTTCCTCAAACAAACAACAATTCTCGTTACATTTTCTACAAACAAAAAATTCTTCTTAAACTTTACACAGACAAATAGTTCTTGTTTCACTTTCCACAAACAGCTTGGTTACATTATCCGCAAGCAAACAGTTCTCGTTACATTTTTCAAAAAAAAGTTATCAGTTTAATAACGCGAAGAAACAAAGAAACTATATTATAGGCAAAGTTTTGGCTGTGTAATTCATTTTCTTTCAACGTAAAAATAATTCTAGAGCGAAAAAATAATTCTAGAGCGAGACAGTAGGCTTGTGCAACTACCTTTACCACTTCTACTCCCAAAGGGAGCGAGAAAGTTCCCTTCTGTACTTTCTCTTTGCAGCAAACACGAAGGTCTTCACAAATGAAAAGTACAGGTTCCTTAAACATCATTTGATCTGATGGCAGATTTGACAAGCCCAAGCAGTGTTCCTGCTACAGTGCCAGGAAGTGCTCATTCTGCCACCATGAAGTTTCCTGTTGTCGAGTCGTCAGGACACTCGTCCCTAATAAAGGCCCGAGTCGGACGTGCTTTTAACTTAAAATAGCGGTCGGTTTCCGACAGAAAACAGATCAAAGGCGTTCTTGAAAACCCTTATGTACAAAGCCGCTTGATGTGCTCCAGCATTCAGGACGGATAATATCAATATCGCGAGTACATGACAGCAAGAAAAACAAGATAAAGCGCACAGCTGACAGGTCTGTGGGTGAAAGGAAACTTGGAAAGTGTTTTCCCCACTGCGAATGAGAATTCACAATGTGGCAATGTCATAGTACCACAAACGTAGGAAGTTGCCGCCCTCACATGAAGTAAGTACAACGTCATATAAGCTAATCTGAAGTTAGGACACTTAGGGAGACTTGAACAAGAAAAACGAAACCAGTTGTTATCCGAACTACAACTGGGCAACAACTGATTTGGTATAGCAACAACTGACTTGGTATATACAAGGTCGGATCGAATTAGGTTGTAGACATCCGACAGAGGTACCGAAAGAAAGAAAAAAGAAGAAGAAGATGAAGAAAAAATACGAAGGAAAAAGAAATTGCGTAAGCATGGGTATGCTGAAGCAGGGGAGGTTGTAAGGAAATGCTGCGCTTCACCATCAAACCGAAAACAACCCAAATACTGCCAGTGACAAACATGAACCTTTTAGGTAGGCGTTGCAAGTCACCCTTCAAAACAACACAATATTTAGAGAAATAAACAGTCACATTACTTTAAGCGTAAATCGGATTATACCTGTGAATGCATCTGCAATGAAAGGAAAGGGAGAAGTTAAAGCTAGTCTCGAATAAAACACCAGAAATATGAGCCAGGCACACCATACTACGTCACTGGTGGGAGTGGTCACTAAAAACACGAAGACTGTGAGTACTCACAAAGCAGATGAATCAAATCTCATCACAGAAAGTTTTACACTTTCATGACTGTCTATGCATTGCCGCAGAGTTCAGTAGTAACACATTATAAGAAAGTCTGAGACACTTTCGAATGGCGTTTTATTGCATCAAGTGTAACAGTAGGACACTTATATATTAATTACCTGACGCTGCAGTTTCAAGCAGGCATGCAGAAACTAGTGGAGTGATGGATGATCACTGTGGGATTACTTTGATTACACTATCTCAGATCCACAACGTCACATATAAAATGATATTTTACTCTGAAAGTCTTCCAACAAAAATTAACGTTACAATCTATGAAAAGAAAATCTAATTTCTTGTGAAAGTATTGGAGTGTATGACTTTATGAGGTCAAGATATTTAAAGAACAGCGTATAACATAATTTAACTAGAACAAGTCTCCATTAAAATGAGGACCATTGTGACGATGAGGGCAGAGGAGCAATGTTCGACACAAAAGATAAACAGCACAGCTAACATCGCCACACGAACTCCAGCATTCAGCGACAACAACGGTGGTATCTGTGACACAATGACCGCCTGCACACTATCTGCACACTTCACACGGGGCGACACAGACAACAGTCAAACGTATTCGTCAGAAAGCTGGACCCGTCACTAACCGTATCAACGTCGAAGGCATAGAGAAGGTCAAAGGGGATGGCAGCCAGCAAGTCCAGGAGGAACCAGCCCCGCATGTAGTTGAGGGCAATCAGGCGGGAGTCGTAGCACACCTGGCCGTTCTTGTTGACAAACGAGGTGCGGAAGTTGAGGACGATGTCTGCGAATTCATCACCACATTTGTCAAAATTTGTCTCAGACAGCGTGCGTAAAGAAAAATGGACGGTACAATGTTCTTATGTGTTCATGAATTACTAATACTTTAGAAGTGCACGCGCCCGTCCACACACATACACAAGCACAGTCGCACAAGTGCACACAAGCACAGACGGCACCATCCGTACCTACCTGGCTTCTTATCTACCTGCACTCATGCAAGCCTATATAAACAAACAGACGGACAGACAGGCAATCACATGTGCAAAGACAAGGAAGGTGACGATCATTCACGTGTTATCTTGAAAAAAAATTCTGCTTTAACATTGCTTTGACAATTCGTTGAGATTATTCATTTTACAATTTGCAGATATTCAGGTATCTTAGAAACGCCTTCTGCCAGATAGTGTGCCTGCTACAACGCAAAGAGATCTGCAGATATGGATTACAAAACAGACCTCTTCCAAACATTTCTGAAGGCTAGCGAATTTGTACGTTTCGTTTGTTGTTGTCTATAGTTCCGTTTGTTTTGGTTGCAAATTACTTGAGAAAAATGTTCTTTACATTGCGGTCCCGGCACCAAGATCGATGTCTCCACCGTAGCGTGGGCGAAATTATCTCGGAGAGATGTTTTCCTTCCGCCATCGCGAGGCTAAAAACGCAATTCGCCTCTTTTCACACATCACCTTCGAAGTTAGGACAGGCTAAAAGAGGGCCAGAAATGTTGTCAAGTTACGCCCGCAAAAACGTGCCTGCAAATGGAAGCAATCTGCGTTCCCGGAAAATCAAGTTCCATGATTATTGAAAAGGAGAGAGCAGGGGAGGTAACTCGTGCGACAAAGCGATAGACAAGTAAAGCGCGAATCACACAGCGGAATATCAGATACGAATTGCGTTCTAACTGGGGTAGGGGGTGGGGGGGTGGGAAGGGAAGTTCGGTTTCAAACAATGGAACTAGAAAGAGAGAGGAGAGGAGGGGGAGGAGAAGAAAGAAAGAGATGAAAGAAGAAGATGATGGACAAACTGTTGTTGGATTCGTTTTTCGAGTTTCTCTCGGCTTACCTCAGTCGTTATATTTTTATTTTCTGTGTTTCAAACATTGAAGTCGTTTTTGTCTGCGTTAACACTGAGCTAGAAATAAATGCGCCCATTGAAAGCTGCCGTTCTCGCATTGTTTCTGCTTTGTGAAAGCGCTCAAAGATGGATTTCTTCCATATTTCCCAGCTGTAGCTCCTCTGTTCAACATCTCTATTATTTTACTGGTGGAAATCAACGGTACCAGCAACACCGTTAGTGCCTTGTCAAAACTCCCAAACAAACATTTTTGTCATGCGCATTACATCTCTCCGGTCCACTCCCTTGAAATGTCGTGTATATCCTATTTCCTTTCAGAGAATGAACAGTAAGAGTACGTTCTATTGTTACAAAAAAAGGAAAGGGCTGGAGTGGGCAGTGGGTAGATGACGCGAGAGTCTAAAGAACTGACTAAAAAAAGATCGAACTATTATTAAGTAATGACGTTAAAAGAGTAGGTATACAGACACATACAAGTATGCATTAAAAAATAAAAAGAAACCAGCAAGCATCGATTTCTTTTCATCCATTCTTTTCAGCTGCGAGAGAAATTTGTGTTCGCGTGGTGTCTGTGTCCACATGGAGAGCAACGCGACGCCCACCTATAGCAAACAGCAGCTCCACGGCGGCGTCGATATAGATGAAGTCTTTGTAGCGGCCCTGCTTCCTGAAGGCGGCGTTGAAAGGCACCATGATGGCGATGTAGAAAGTGCAGAGAAGAATCAACCAGTCCCAGCCTATCTTGAAGATGCCGTAGTGGGTGATCACAAACTTGGACTTGCGTACCTCCTGCACCTTGTACTCTGGCATTTGCGAGCCTAGCTGGAAAAGAGAATAGCGTTCATCCATCATTTAACAGAAGAGGCCTCGCTTTAACAGAAAACCCCATCCACTCACCCACCCCTTCCTTGATCCCTCTGTTAGCAATGCCTGTTGTTGCTGGTCCGTCTCTCAGACTGATCAACAATGGTGGGTCTCTTTTGTTCCATCCATTTATTTATTTATTACCTTTCGATAATGGGGCTCTTCAATGCGTTTATTTCGAGGCGTATATAAAAGCAATGCAAACAAGAGACTGGCTGTTCGAGAGTGCAAATGGAGCGAGAACAAAGGAACTGAATCAAACTAAAACTAACCTGTCCCAGCTGTACATCTCCTGAAACCCCGAAACAATTCTGGTATGTAAGCTTGATTTAGTTTCTCTTCTTGCAAATAAACTCGGTACACCCATTTCATCTAAAAACTGTTTTAGAGCAAAGTAGACACTACGCTTTTCTCATCTCTCCCTCTTAATTCTTCGTCCCTCTTTGGATCTCTTTCCGTAACCAAATAATCAATACCAAGACAAAGACATCGATTAGCTGTCAGACGCCAACCCTGCATTGTGCGTCGGCAGTCCCCCGCGAACAGCTCGAAGAGGTCACAAAGGCCGAACAGTTTAAACTGTTGCTATTAACTGCTATTGACATAAGTAATGAATCGCGGCAAGCAGAAATGTGAAACGCGCTTGAGTGTCCGGCGTCAAACGAAGGAAAGAACTGATATCAAGGTACACTGAATCCAGGTCCTTGCCCTCCGGACCATCTTTCACAGCCAAGTCGCTATCTGCATCATACATATTCAATGTGTATAAACAGGTGTCAGAACTAAAACCTGGAACCAAGCTACATTATCATCAGTCGAAAAAAAGTCCAAATGTATTATTCCCTTCAAAGAACTGTTACAAAACGAGACAAAAACGAAACAAACGAAACCAAACGAAAAGGAAAACAAGTAAAAAACAAAAGAACAACACAAAAACAGTCAGATCTATACAGTAAAGATAAGAGAAAGAAACGGATCTGTACTTTTCATTTTTTCGTTCCCTTTTTTGTGCTTCGTTCTTACTGGTTTTACTTTGTAGAAGTCCTGAAGAAGGGATAATAATCTTATTTAGCTGGGGTTAGTTTCTTTTTGTTCTATGTATCACGTGATCATTCCCCAAACAGATGTCTTTTGTGATACATTAGTTTTGCGAACAGACCAAAGACCTCAAAGACAGAACGTTTGGCGACTCTGTGACGACTGGAAGGCCGAGCAACAAAAACTCTTCTGACCCCACCACAGAGTCACTACAATTAACCCTCTTTACGAAATCTACTCCAAGTGCAATGTGCAAGTAATATGCAGTTAGAGTGGACTGTGTTAACGAGCACAGCTACCAGAAGGAACCATGTGGTTACTGAGTCCTGGAATAGAGGAAGCATGAGTCAGTCGAATGAAAACGGTCGCAAGAAACTAGCTCAAGCCTGTTTCACGAGACTTCTGATTCCGTTTCATGGAAGCTGGATAAAGTCTGATCAGAAACAGCTTCTCCCTACAGCGTATTTCTGAAAAAGTTTCAAATGTGGTGATCTCTGTCGATGGAAACGGGATAACACTTTTGTGGATATGTCCTCTGCCACTGCTTTTAGTAAACTGTCAGAACTTGTGTTACCGGCCAAAATTTTATTGCGAGCGGGCGTGGGGTGTTGCCCTTGACTCTGTGAATAACAGCAAAGCCAAAATGTGTTGTCCATGGTTTAAAAAAAATCAGATAATTTTTGTCTGAAGGAAAAAATGGTGAACGCTGAACGTCCGGCTCGACTGACTGGTCGCACACTGCTCACCCTGTTGAGCTGCTGAAGTTTGCTCTTGGCCTTGTTCTGTTTGTTGAGCTGGCCTGAAATGTGGTACAGCACGGCCCGGCTGCGCCGCCTGGAGTAGTTGTAGTTGTCAGGCATCTCGCACGACTCCTCCTCGTCGGACTTGGAACCGTCGGAGTCGTCTTTGTCGAAGACATTGCCGGTGTTGTCTGAAGCAGATGAACAGAGGATGATATGAAATACGACATGTCGCGAATTTTCCTGTCTTTTCTCAATGGACAAGTCACAGTGCGGAGGTGAGCGGGGAAGAAAGGAAGAAAGAAAGAAGGAAGGAAGGAGGGGAAGCAAGATGCTGCTGTCGTGCAGGAGATGGGCAAATGTGGTCTGTTAAAGAGGGCATAAGAAACATTTCCTATCGTAAGATACAGTTTAGGTCGTCGTCATCGTCGTCCATCCGTCATCATCATCATCATCATCATCATCATCATCATCATCATCATCATCATCATCATCATCATCATCATCACCACCACCACCACCACCACCACCACCACCACCACCATCATCATCATCATCATCATCATCATCATCATCATCATGTTGCGCCCCCTTTGAGACCGTTGGTGTACCACTGACGAATCTGCAGCCAGGTTCTTCCATTTCTCTCTCTCCTCTGTCAGTCTCTAGGTTTCTGCAAATATTACGTCAGTCCCTCTTGGATATTATTCATCCATCGATCGTTTCCTCTGTCTGCGTCTTCTTTTTCCTCTCTGTACTGTATCTTGCAGACAGTTTTTTTTTGCATATCCTGACGATCTCGAGATGTGCCCCGACTACCATCCGTGCATTTCAGTTTATAGTTGTCGGGCATCTCACATCAGTCATCAGATCTTTATGTGCTCCAATGGCTTGCTGTATTATCTAACTGGCGATGTGGTCTTTTTAGGAGATATGAAGGACCTTCTGAAACAGCTTTATGGCTTGAATCCTTCTCTGCAGGTGGGCTGTCAGGGTCCATAACTCACAAGAATAAAGATGGAGATGATTAGGGAACTGAGGGCGATGTGGCCATTGCAAGTGGATATTGTTTGTTTTTTTTAGTGCTGCAATTGTCTGTCCTATTCTGACAAGTCCCTCCCGCTTTGAGCCTTCATCGATGACAATAGGCTCAAGCATGTTGAAGCTGTGGATTGATTCTAGCTTGTCGGCCATTATCCTGTCTGCCAGATCTTGTTGCAGATTGCTGTGAGGGCATCGAGATGGGGATCGGACCAGTTCTGCTGGATGTCGTCTACTCCCGCTGACTCACGCGTTTCAGTTGTTTGATTGCTACGTCCACTTCATTGCGCAATATGGGGTAACCATCCTTATTGTTTGGGCTCCTAGTATTCTGCCACTCACCTGCGTTTTCGGCTATTACTATTTAATGAATGGACAAGGAAAGCAATCTGATTTAAAAAGAAGCGATTCTCGCCATTGCCAGGGTGTATCGTTTTGTGTGACTAGGATGTAGGTATACGAGTGTTAAACATCACGAGCAAGGAGTTCTTTAACCAAAAAATTCCTTCTTCAAACCAGGCAGGGATAAAATTCAAGGAACGAAGCAATGCTGCTTGCAGGGACAGTTCAAGGGTTACGTCTAGGGAGCTGAACCATTGGTCAGCAAGGTACAGTCCGCCAGGCGTGACTGCATGCGAAAGGAAGGGTCAGGTGGGCGTGGCCAGTGACCGGACAAAGGGGTAAACCCCAGACCCGGCCTCCGAGCAAGTATTTCGATGTCCCTCCTGTTCTACTGCCCTGACTTCTGCACAACGCTATCCGTTGACTGTGTGTGTGTGTGTGCATTTGTATTCAAAACAAACTCACGCCAGACGGGAATTTCAAGCTAGAATATATAGTGAACCACTTGAAATAAAAGGACTAAATAGGAAATGAATCTGTCGAACAAAGGTAAGAGAAATATGGTTCGTGATATACGTATACTTTAAACCACCAAAGCTTTTTTTCTCTTTCTCTCTCGTACACACCAACATGTGCAAGTGCATTAGACTACAATAGAAGATACAGAAATACCTTGATTAAACCACAGTTTTGGTTTATCGCCAACTTTCTAGTGTTCTTAAGTATACATACATAGGTACAACAAAGAGAACTTGGCCAAGGGAGACCAGGACAGACAGAAAGTCGACCTTTCAGGGCATGGCCCCTTCTTCAGGATGGCACAGATACAAACAGACAACAATAAAAGTCACTTAGCTGACAAGGACGCTGGTCATGCGCGGCCGATGGACTCTTTCTTTTCTCTATACATACATACCCAAACACTAACACACACACACACACACACACTCTATCTCTATCTCTCTCTCTCTCTCTTTCAACAGGTCCGACTGTTTTTTTGATGCCACTGCGATCTACCTGACCCATGTCTTTTTCGTCGAGGCGCTCTTTTTCTGTACAAGGAACTGTGTTGACTTCAGCAAATGATCCAACGGCGTGAACGTTCATGCCTTATTTGATAGGAGGACAGTCTTCAAAATCTTTTCCTTTTCTGAGGTGACTGACAGCCACAGTTCACCTGACACAAGTAAATGTTTGTAATCTGAGGGGACTGACAGCCACAGTTCACCCAACACAAGTAAATGTCTGTAATCTGAGGTGACTGACAGCCACCGTTCACCTGACACAAGTAAATGTTTGTAATCTGAGGTGACTGACAGCCACCGTTCACCTGACACAAGTAAATGTTTGTAATCTGAGGTGAAGGACAGCCACCGTTCACCTGACACAAGTAAATGTTTGTAATCTGAGGTGAAGGACAGCCACCGTTCACCTGACACAAGTAAATGTTTGTAATCTGAGGTGAAGGACAGCCACCGTTCACCTGACACAAGTAGACGCATGGATTCTGGTGCTAAAAATAAGTCTCCTCGAACAGTGATGGCATGCTGTCCTCTAATTGCATCAAAAAGCTTTTCTATCAAGAAAGGCTGCGGCATGTGCTTGAAAAAGGGGTTCAGCGATTCACAATTATTGTTGGCCCAGTTGGCAAAAATAAGGCCCTTCCATTTCAGAAAAAGAACATGAAGAAGCTGGCTGGAGAGTTTACCAAAGAATGTTATCTGTTTTGGGCCACCGACCCTGCAAACGTTCTTAAGTTAAAATATCAGTTGGTCGCCCCTTCTTTTCCAAATACACACATACTAAGGGTGCATCTGTCATTTACTGTTTAAATGCAACATTTTTAAATGCCTTGTGCGTAATAATTGCTGGAGAGATGGAAATACAGCTTTCACTGCATTCTTCAGGGGCTTTTCATTGTCTGGCGCTACAACGGAATCGGGAAAATCCCGAAGCAGAAAATACACGAAGCAGCGGAAATATTCGAAATGAGATGACATGATCCCACACTGGAACTAGAACTACCATGGAGGTAAGTGGTGCCAATGAAAAAGGAAAGTCTTTTATTTTCATTTGGTCATCTAGTGCAGCAGCAGTACTATCATCGTCGACGTCGTCTTCCTGACTTAGGCTATTGTCCTGCACAACAGTGGTCATCGCTTGTCATCCTCATCGTTTTTCACGTCATCTTTTGAAAGTGTCATTTCCTCGCCTGTATCATTGTCCTCTATAACATGATGTTCCTCAGTCTTTGCATTATCGCTGCAATCGTTCTCCGCATTTTACTCTAGATTACTGCACTTGTTGCTATCGCTAGTAATGAGAATCCTCCGCCATTAATACACATGGGAACAACAAATCACTATACTTGTCAAAAAACAATTTATTATCATTGAAAATATCCAAGAATGCGGATGACCCGACGTCGTGATGATTCCGGTGCAACAAAGTCTTCGCTGCACAAAGAAGCTCAGAAGCGATGTTTAGCCGAGCCGCAAGAGGCCAAGAGAAACTGCCGGAAGCATTCAGTCTCCCTCTTCAGCCAGAGGAACGCACGTAGCTTTGCAGCGCATGTGGCTGGAAACGTTTGAGGATTTCTATATGCGTGCTAACCGAGCCGCTTGTAACTGGCAGGGACAACAGGAGGCCCACGTAGTAAGTCTCCATAAGGTTCTCGCTCAGCGCAGCCATCTGGCGTCTACACGTGTCCGGTTACAAGATTCTGTAGATAAAAGAAAAAAGTCCGCTAATGCTTCTACATCTGAAGAGGCCATTGTGTGTTCAAGACACTTGACATCCTAACCAGAACCACCACCATAATAAGATAATAAAGTGAAACCACAGCTGGTCATAAACAGACTTTTTCAGACAAACTTACGCCAAACTTGATGCTAGCATATGTTGTATTATTTTACACAGCGAGGTCAGTACAGCAGCAGAAAGAAAACGAAATGCAGAGGACTATTATAAACACGGAACTATGCTAACATGATATCGACACAGTTTTAGTCCAATAGACACGCATCGTTTAGATGTACAAGATTTTGTCTGGTCATCGTGATGAAAACAGTCGTGTGAAGTATGAAAAATACCTTCTCATCCCGCTTTCCGGCATCAAACGCGCAGTCTCCTTTTCTGAGCTGGGCCGCGGGTGGTGAGGAAAACACAGCCACTATTCTCTTCCTGGCCTAAGATCTTGGCTAAGCGCAGCTGTCCCTCCACTGCGTTCTCGACCCAACTGCCGCTTTCCGGGGATCCTTTTCGCGGGTTCGAAACGTGGGTCATGTGACTTGTTAGTAAGAACGGCCCCGACGATTGGGTGGACGTTAATAAACTGGAAAGCGTTCTCCCTAGGGTTATTTTCCCGACACCCGACGTCTGTGTTTCCTTCTCATCAGCCGGAAAATCACAGGTGTGACGGGTTTGACTCCGTGCGTGACGTAACCTCCCAGCTCGACGGGGACATCAGACAGGACCTCAAGGGGAAGAATTTCATGCTTCAGGATTGTGGTTATCACCTAGAGAGGAATCCCAGTGCACAAAACCAATCCCCTATACAGTGCTGGTGAATGGAAATGGGAGGGAAGAAACGGAATCGGTTAATTGGAGGTACATAAAAATGTCACTGCTAGGTAAATATAAAAAAATTAAAAGTCGCCAGACAGAAAAAGCAGAGTAACAGTTACAAATGCAAGCTCTTACAGGCATTGGCCTACCAAACGATGTATAACATAAAAAGTGTGTGTTTGTGTGTGTGTGTGTTTTCCACTGACCACATTTGGCTAATTCGTGCACGATAGCAGCTTCGTGCGATGGGTGGACGGAAAGTAACAATGAAGGAAAGGAGAAAAAAGAAAGAAAGAAAGATATAAAGGGGGAAAACCTACAAGAGTCAGTTATACACGTACATACGACTGCCTGCTTTTATCTATTTCTCTTCTCTCTCCCTCTCTTTCTCAGCTCTCTTTCTGTCTTTCTCTCTTTGTTCTCTCTCTCTCTTTCTCTCTGAGGCAGCAAGAGAGACGGAGAATGAGAAGGAAAAAGAGTTTATTCGAGATGACCGAGATGGGAGAGAGGTAAGCGACTTTCACAACACCTGCTATGGTTGTTCGTGGTCGTATCAGCTGGTACACTTTGCTGTAATTGTTCGTGTGCACATTGTGTTTGCATGAGGAGACCAACCCAAGCATGTGCGCACAGAAAAAATTAAAGCGAAGAAAGGAGTCTGGGTAAATTGAATCCACAATTCTCCCCCAGCAAAAGCTACATTTCCAAAGCTTAAAACACCTGATCGTAGCTCACAGTTAAATCCAACAGATAATTTGTGAGCAATCTTTTTGCGCCAAGCAATATTCTTGGTTCTTTTTGGAGTGCAATTCAAATTTCAATGTTTTATTCTATTGCAACAGACGGGAAGTGATTTTTTTTCCTGATGGATATAAACAGATTTGCAAATAGCATCTTTTACTTTTCTTGTCATCGAAAGATTTTTTCCCCCGACAATTTGGGTTGGATTTCTCGTTGTACAAACAAGTTCTTGTGTTTAACAATACTAGAGACAGCCACTTATTTTAGCCATTATGAAGATGTCTGGCCTAGCAGAAACAAAACAAAAAACCATTTTGGAATCGAAATAAGCACACTTCGACACAACAAAAGGAAACTTCCTCTAAAGATTTTCTTAACCTGACAAATGCACCTCCTAGTTCTCCTAATCTGGCCATGTTCGGCGAACTTGGACGCACATTCGTTTGGTTAAGAAAGGTCTTAAAAAGCACAGACACGTGGACTAACGTTGGATATCCTTTTGGATGACTACAGGGCTGCATTTCAAACCATCAGCCGATAGCACGAAATGTAGTGCTGCACAGCGTATTTGTTGCAGCACATCTGCTGGTAGTTTAGGCAGCGAAAAAAAGTTATTTAAGCTTACTGCTAGTGACATTTAAGCTGTTTTCTGAATTCTCATTTCAGCCAAATCTCTGCTCAAAAGAGCGAGGTGAACAGATTTGATAAGTTTCGCTGTTTGAAGAGGTGTTTCAAACTTTTGTTAACCGCCAACAGGCAACGCTATGGTTTTTTTGTTGTTGTTATACTGTGATAATGCCACAGGTAGCTAGAGACAAGGCCACAATAGCTAGTGTAGAGACAAGACCACAGATAGTGTAGAGACAAGACCACAGATTGCTAGTGTAGAGACAAGACCACAGATAGCTAGTGTAGAGACAAGGCCACAGATTGCTAGTGTAGAGACAAGACCACAGATAGCTAGTGTAGAGACAAGGCCACAGATTGATAGTGTAGAGAAAAGACCACAGACAGCTTGTGTAGAGACAAGGCAACAGATAGCTAGTGTAGAGACAAGGCCACAGATTGATAGTGTAGAGAAAAGACCACAGACAGCTTGTGTAGAGACAAGGCCACAGATAGCTAGTGTAGAGACAAGGCCACAGATTGCTAGTGTAGAGGCAAGACCACAGATAGCTTGTGTAGAGACATGGCCACAGATAGCGAGTGTAGAAACAAGGCCACACATTGCTAGTGTAGAGACAAGGCCACACATTGCTAGTGTAGAGACAAGGCCACAGATTGATAGTGTAGAGAAAAGACCACAGATAGCTTGTGTAGAGACAAGGCCACAGATAGCTAGTGTAGAGACAAGGCCACAGACAGCTTGTGTAGAGACAAGGCTACAGAAGGGGTTCAGAGAAAATGCCGCAGCCAGGGCGTGTAAAGGTACGAGATGGGGTCGATGCAATGCTGGAGGTAAAACAATGTTTTTTTGTATCTTGATGAAAAACATACTATTAAAAATAAAAGAAATCGAGACAAAGTTGATTACTGGAACACGCAGAAATAAACACTTTTCATATCAAGTTCCACCACGCAGTTTTACCCACATATTGGAAGATTAGAACAGACAGTGAATGTACTTCGGTTGGAAATAAGGTCAGACAAGCTGACAGAAGGCATGGTTTGCCAACTGAAATAATCAATAGATTGCAAAATGAAAATAACATAAAGTGTTTTCATCCCCCCTCCCTGTCGGTAGAAGAAGAGGGGGGAACCTCGATCCATTCCCCGTGATGGCTTTCGAAGGTTTTTCCACATTCAAAAAGTGAGTGAAGCACTAAGCTTTGGGAATCAATTTAAAAGAAAGTGCTCTTCGCATCGTCTTGGTCACAAAGGCAGTCTCCTGTTTTCAAAACAATAAGAAAGAGGAGGATACTTTGGATGGCGCACTTGGTGCATCGTCATCATGACGATACAGTCGTTGTCCAAAATGGCTGACTATGCACATGAGATCGCAACAGGTTGTTCAGCACATGAGACTTTTGCAGAAAAGGACCACAATTTGGAACGCACGCTCCTTCACCTCGCCGGGCTGGGTGGGCGTGAACGGATCAAACAGCCTTGAGAGATTCCCAAACAGTTCGGGGAAGTTTCACTGTCTGCGTTCGCGTCAGATCTTGTCGGGGTGCCGGAAACCCTGTTGAGAACCAGCGCGGCAAACCAAACCGCCCAGTCCTGTCCTCTTTAATCCGGAGAAAGATAGTTGCCGAGGCCTGCTCAAGTAGCATTTAATTAGTCTCTGCGTATAGCCGGCGAATTCTGTGGTGAAGGCCAGACAAGAGATGGATGGCGGCGCGATAGTGGCGACAACAAAACCCAGTCGATACCTGAGCCCTCGTCCTCGCCGCTCACTGCGACAGGACGTCATTAAATCTGTACGCATCGTGGCTGCTCTTCCTTATTCCCGTTTTCAGCCATTCACGATTTTAAATCCTTCGTTTTCATTTCACTAGGCGCGCGCCATCGTCAAGGTGCAACTTTTGCCCAGGTAGTTGTTGTGCAGATGTATTCTTTCATCTGCAAGAACGCTACATGATATAAAGCTCCTGAGGGTTATTCGTCTGTCAAGATCTTTCCTAGGTATAGACTTAGCCTTTGTTCATATCACTTCTGGTACCACCTTAAGACTAAGGCTTTCCTTCCACCGAGGTCTAATGAGCGGGAAAACAGTATCAGGAGACGCTAAACCTCAGCCCGACTAGAACATCTTCACAGAACGTCGCTTGATAGATGTATAATTGTGAAGACAGAGGCCTCTTCCTCTCGAAGACTGCTTGAGATAAATGCTGATGAGAAATTCTAGGGTTTTGTCATACGATAGAGAGCCCCGGGGACAAGGCCAACATCTTTTTCACGGTCTGAGATGATGGGCAGCAAATTTGCATTAGCCGAGCTCCGGATGGTAAAACACGATGAAGCACAGCTGTGCAAGATGTGAAACGTGGAATGATTTTCTTTTAAACTGAGAGGCTGGGAAAATCTGGGATCATCGTCACTCTTGAGGGCGTTATTTCCACAGCATTAACTGCGATCGATTTTATTTTGAGAGGGGAATAGATCAGCAGAAAAATTTCTTTATTCAAAGTTTTTGTTTTCAAGTTTTCAACTGACGTTTTGCGTGTTTGCATATTTTTTCTTTCAGGGTTCCTTCCATTCGCTAACGCTTTTATGTTGTAATATTTCTAGTCTTCTATATTTTATTAGCATGAATCGTTGATTTAATTATTTTCAGTCAGTTGTACCCTTGGCTATATAAAAGTTCACCTGTTTGCCTTAACTTCCAAAATATTAATAATTAGGAATCTCCGTCAAAAGAAAACTTTTGACATTTTGAAAGAGGCCCGGACTTGGCTGATAAAAAGTTGCAAGGATCTGAAAAATAGGGTATTTCCTTCACGCTATTACCTTTCATGTGCTAACAATATGGTTAGGGGGGCTATGGCTACAAAACCTTCTAAACTCACTGACTGTAAAAAAAAATATTTTATACTTTTCAGCCTGAAATGGTCTCTGACCGCCTTGGTGGTCCTGTGGTTAAGGCGTCGCTTCCGAGGCAAAAAGAGATTTTAGCTTTTCTATTACGACGATCGAGGAACAGAGATCTCGTTTTAGATCAAGTTCTCCACTCCATATCCAGCATCCCGTGAATTCACACGGCCCCTGTGGCATGGATTTAAAAGTAATTACAGTGATTGCAGTCTTGTGTTATGTAATAACATGTGATCACGCTGAAAGCTTTTTGAAGTGTAGTACAAAGAGTGTGAGCTCTTACCGTTTATGTCCGTCTGCGAACTCTCCTGTGTATTTGCAGAGGACCTTTCCTTGGAGATGTCTTTGTGAGAGACAAGAAAAAGCACCACTTGTCGCTTCTCGTTCTTTATAGGCACAATGTCCATCAAGCACCAGAAGGGGTTCCCTGCAACACAGCATATTACAGCTGACCGCTTAGGGACTGACAGCACTCGGTGATGTGACCTTTAGCACTTACGTCATCAAAGCGGAAATGCGCTTCGCCAACAGAATTATTTCTTTCAGCGCGGACAAAAGTCCTCAAAGACTGACTGCAAAGCCTGTCTCCCCCTGCATCTGCCTGGAAGACCTTTAAGCAAGCGTCCCAGACAGTTTGCTGAAGTGGAAGCACTACACGGAATATCACACACTGCAGCACGGAACTTTATTTTGAGTATGATTATTTTGCTTACGCAGGACCTCGCTTATAGTCTTTCATTTTCTGCAAGGCATTGGGATACTCGACTTTTACGAGAGAGCGAGAGAGAGAGAGAGAAGAGAGAGAGAATTCGTTTCTATTTCTCTATTTCCAAAGGGTAATGAAATGAGCACACAACGCTGTTAACATCCAGCCCTAGCACATTGGGAGAAGAACCCCACGAGAATAAAAATAAAAGAATAAAGAAACAAGACTGACAAATAAGGTTATAAAATAAGGGAAAGGTCGTATCCGGTGAGAACAAGAAAAAGGGAGCGAGAAGGGGAGGGAGAGAGAGAGAGAGGAGACACATATAGACTCCGCACTCAAGTTTGAAAGTGGCAGTCCTCTTAACAAAATATTCCCTTGCACAAGTTTAAAATCAAATTTTCTAACATAATATATTTTTTCTCTCGGTTCATTTCACGTCCCATTTCAATTCCTCTCAATGGGTTCGCGGCTGTGTTACAAGCTCTAAGACTGCATGCCGCCATCGCCGTGAACCTGAACTCTGCTCTCCTCAACCCTTCCCACACTAAGCAGATTATTTATCTAGTTATTTTGCCGAGCAGCAAAGAATCACCGTGTTATGAATATAAAGGATCAATAACGGCGTGCGTTTGCACGATCGTAACTTAATTATGATCTTCAAACCAAAAAAACCATAACAAACAAAAAACTGACACACATTGAGTCCAACTTGCCTGAACGGTGGCAACAAAATATATATAAAAAATATCACGCAGTTTGATGAGACTTTTAAAATGTTCGCATATAGTCCAACTTACCTGTGTTGGAATGTTATAGAAAATGACGTAATAAGTCGCAACTGGAGCGAAGCAGCGCGCGTGCTTGTGTATTTGATTATACACACTGACACGTGAATCTTTAAGCTTTGATTTTTTAGTATCTTTTCTTTATTTAGCTGGCCAGTAAGGGGGCATATTAACAACAACCAGAAGCCCAGTGCACGTTAGAGTCCTAGATGTTAAAGTTAGACACATTATGTGCTTGATTAGCTGATTGCCCCGCTATTAACATCCAGCTAGGTATCAAGCGGCTCGTAGTGTACCCAGCCCCAGGTCACCATCTTTTTTCATCTTTCTGTATCCAGACTGTTCCGGTAGTCTCGCTGCTCTGGGGTGGATTGCATCAAGGCTGGTATCTGCTCCTCCGTTCGTAAATTGTCTACATGCTTGTGCACTTTGACATGTGCGAAAAAAAAGAAAGATGGAAGTAGCTGTGCAATCCTACCCAGGCCTCCTAGCTCTCTGTGGTCTGTTGGCCTGACCTTTGACTTGTCGTGTTCCCGCCTCCAGAAAAGAGTTCATTGTCTCATGCTATAACCGAGCGCCCGCTAAAATGGTTTGGTCAAACGTCTGCAGGAAAGAGAGCTTACCATTCTTCTTGTACAGGAGCAGCTCCGTCTTGTGCTCCCTCTGACATTCCAGCGCCTCGTCAATCGTCTTTGTCTCCGTTTCCGACGTCTCCTCGCCGTACAGGAACTTGCACGCGCACCCTTTGGCCATGACCTGCGCCCGGGCATATCCGGTCAGCTCGCAGAAACCATCAGAGCAGTACACGATTGGCCACCCCGTTGCTTGCGCGTTGCCCAGCACGAAATTGCTGTCTGCAAATACAGAAGAAACAAGAATCGTGTCTTTTGGACTGTTCAGACCTTCTGGGCTCTTTCTTGACCTGCAGGCTTTCACAAACAGGGGGAACAATGTTCTGTCCTAGAGGCAAAATTGTTCATCTGAATATTGTCGCAAAAGAGATGCCAGGGAGTTGTTTTCCATAAATGTGAATGGTTCGACATTAACGATTGCCAGATCCCCCCCCCCCAAGGGCCAGAAAGATAACAAACGTTCCCTTCATATATGGCCGCACATAAAGGCAGAAAACGTTTGGGATTAAACAAACAGGAAGGGGGCATAATGCTAGTCGACAGAGCAGCAGAATAATGACTGACGACGCAAAACAGTAAATGAGGGATGGCATAGACACACTTTGGTAGTCTGTTATGTGTGTCCGCCTGGTTAAAGTATATGGATCATGGGCTCAGGTTTCATGTGTATGTGACACTTGTTCACAGAGCACAGTGCTTGTCATATTACAAAGTTGCTGACGCGGTCTAAAAACCAAAAATAAACAATCGGCCACAGTATATTTAAAGACAGACAAGTATACAGTAAATATATTTTAAAGCCAGAAGATTCAACAAAGCAAGAAAACTCCTCCTCTTAATGTTTAATTTTCTGTAGAAGTAAAGCTTTCAAGCAGCATTCGCGACAAAAAAATCGGAGCCTATTTTAAAGAAAGTCGTGTGTGAGGTTTTTCCTACAAACAACCCAGAAAAGTTTTCTTAGGTATAGTGCTCAAAACTTCTGCCACAAAGAAATGGGATCCTATTTTGTACTCAGACTGTCTTCTTTGTTCGTGAGTCAGCAATAAGCGCTCTTTCCATTGTCGATGACCAGTGGAGAATGGTTCGAAAATATAGTCTACGTGACGGATACCCTGACAAACTCGATTACAGGCAAACCGCAGGGCTCCATCGACTCCCCGCTTCCTTTATGAAGCTTACACGAGATGTCTGGAACTGACTCTACGGGGTCTAATGAAGAGTTTTTATCATATGTTGGTGTGCCTATCTCCACTACTTACAAGTTTTGTTCCCCCTGCGGGAAAAAAACTTCTCTCCCCATGCCGGTGTCCCACGTGATGCTGATAAGGGGCCAGTTGCACGGCTTCGGCGTAAGCCGTTACTTAGTCCAGGCGTAAGGATGGACTAGCATAAAACGCCGATTGCGCGGCTCCTAAGGAAAATTTAGTCCGAAAAGTGGCATTAATTTAAACAACAGGGGAGGAGGCGTACGGGCGGACTCACTTTGGTCACTAGAAACGTACCAACACGTAAAAGACCCCCAACCAGCGATTAGAATCCCCACCCCCATTCCTTAACACCACCCTAACCTCCACACTCACCTAACCCCCCCCCCATTCACCCATACACCATCCCTAACCCACACCGCCCCACCCAAACCATGACACCCCACCCATAAACATCACTGTCCCATCCTTAACCCACACCCCTATTCCCACCACCGTCTTATACCCCACACCCACCCACGCTTTCCGCTGGTTTTGTGACTTCATTTTTGTCCTCGTTACAACAAAAAGTATAAAAACCTGGAGTGGATCTCACTGTGAAACGAATCAGCGATTTAGTGACTTATTAGTCCGACAGACGTGGTTCGTCGCGCCTTTAGTCAGGAGAAAAGCAACCGGCGTATCTGCATGGCCTACGTTGTCTAGACTAAGGGGTTTAGTCGGGCACACGGTGGGCTTAGTTTAGACCAAAGCCGTGCAACTGGCTCCTGTTGGTCTAAATTTACGCCCGTTTTTCGGACTAAATTTTCCTTATTCAGGAGCCGTGCAACCGGCACAAGCTAGTCCATTCTTACGCCTGGACTGTGGGCTTACGCCAAAGTGGTGCAACTGGCCCATGGAAGGTAAGCATGACAGTATATTTAACACACACACGCACACGCGCACACACACGCACGCACGCACTCACCCACCCACACACACACTGGACTTTGGGACTTAAATTCAGTGTTCGTTGGCTACTGTTTCACATAAACTTACCTACCAAAGGCTGGTGCATGCGTTACAGAACGCCAAATTTTGTCTTCCGAAAGATCATCCGGTTAAGATCAACATGATGGAGTCCAGCGAGAAATGCGGAAGCTGATACGCAGTGTGCTGTCAACATTTATATGCAGTGGACATGGCAGTTCGTCCCTTCGCACTAAGAATAGCCTACAGTCGTTTTTGAGTGATCCACAGGTGACGAAATCGTGAGTAAACTCATTAAGTAAACATCCTTTAGACTTTGTCAAACTTTGTTCACTCTTAACACATCAAGTGGAAGGAGACAGCCAGAATGACAAAAGGATTAAGCCTTTACTGACGAGAAGAAAGACTACATGTGGGATAGAATCTGGTGAGAAGGCAATAAAAGTAATGCTTTCTAATCTTAATGGTATGTCAAATTATCCACATAAAGTCTGCTGCATTCTAAAGGAAAGGAATCCATTGGAGCGGTCACGTGAAATGGCCTCGCGTCACCAGACGGTTCGCCTCTAATATACGGGTGAAAGGGCTTGTGTGTTATTACAATCTTTGAACGCGTCATAAAGAAATCGGTCACTAAGCGATATTTGAAAAGAACGTTTTGTGTAAGCGTATTTAATAAGGCATTTTCCTATCACAATAGACTCCACCCTGCATATGCGTGCCTGTCTCAAGGTGTGTACGTTCAGACCAGCTCACACGTCTGCACAAGCCTGATAACACTCTTGTATATATATATATATGTTAATGTGCCTTTCAAGAAATCCCAAACGATTTGAGATGCATACATGTTTAAGAGAGGGAAAAGCTAATAACAGATGCCATTAATGGTAAAAGAGGAAAGGAAATCGCCCAGACGGCAGTCCGCCCTGTTACTTCCAGAACACCGGGCTCGTAAACATTACTTGCAGTAGAGCGCACGCATTCACTTTCACCCAGCAACTTACGACTTGCCGGAAATGGCTGCATGCCGTTAGCTGATAGCGATTCACTTTTACGACTTACTACAGGAATTATTTTACGACTTCAGAAAATGCTTTCATTGATCGGGGCTTATCATTTTCCGTCAACGTTTTAGTCTAGAAGACTGGAAACTTTAGTGTCTGCTCGAAAGCAAAGGCTCCCTGAAGGACACCCAGGAAGTCACAGTAAAACGTCGCTATGCACTTAGGTCCCTTGAATATTTTACTCTAGAGAGGAGTCTTCAGTCCAAAGAAATTACTGTGCACTTGGTCTCCCTCTGCTCTCACTCCTCCCACCTCCAAATTTATCCAGGTGTAGTCATGGTCAAGTCGGCGACTTAGAAAGCAAGTTTCTTCCAGTTAAAAAAGGCCTTTTTAACATGAAGTCGAGGACTCAGATCCCGTGTTCAGTATATGCGTGTACCTTATATGCTCGTAGCTCCAATTTACACGTCTATTACTTGTATGCCACCAGTTCCCACTCAGTGTGCAGAACACCCACCCACCCAACCAACCAACCAACCAACCAACCAACCAACCAACCAACCAACCAACCAACCAACCAACCAACCAACCAACCAACCAACCAACCAACCAACCAACCAACCAAAGCATATAGGCTTTGATTCCTCCTGATGTTTTTTTTTCTGTATGTGTATTGCCCAGAGAAATATTTATAAAGCATACTTTTCATTTAAAATGCACTTTCATCCGTTGGAAAAATCCAGGTGGTTTTTCTTTCACGGAATAATGTACAGTATTGTCATTCATCTAACGATAATAAGTTAGTGGTATCCTTACGCCATTGCACGTGCAGTAGCAAGAAACAGTGTTCATTTTCCTTTGTACAATAAAAGCAAGGAGACAAATACAGTTTAGCCACAACGTGCTGGTGGTTGTTGGTAACTAGGGCGTGTCGCAAAACACAGAATCTCAGTAAACAAATTTTATCTGGCATGACCGAGGCTAGTTGTAGGTGAGGAGAAAAGAAAAAAAAGGTGACTCTAAGCTCTATAGATGGTTTATTGAGAAAACTGTGGCTCCATCCTTAAGTATAAAGGTATACATTTTCTGTTATTTCTGGTTTTCCTCGGGGGAAGGGGGGAGTTGGGGGACGGTGTACAGATATAGGGGTTTTGAGCAGGTTTTTGGTGGTTTCGGTAGTTTTCAAATGTTTTCCTTATAAAATACATGTTGTTTGTCATCTCTATTGATTTCTATTGCTGCTTTCTGTGTTTTGTTTTGGGGGGGTATATGCAGATATAGTGGTTTTTGGTAGTTTTGGGTGGGTTTCACAATATTTTCAAAACTGGTGCATTACGCACACAACAGCACCCGCCTTTATACTGTTCAGGTATACAATCGAGTTGAACTTCATATCGCAAAAGCAAACAGGTCATGTGGAGCTACAGATTTATTCTTATACTTGATTTTAAGCGCAAAAAACACGAGCGAAGCGAGTGCACTATTGAATGCCGCGAGAGTTTTTGGCAACGTAACCTCGAAGCAATTTCTCTAATAGCTTCAACTTAACATCTGACAACAATGTTTTTGCTTCGTTGTACGTCAGCAGCAGGGTTCCTGCGTGCAGAATTTAATAATGCGTGTTTTATATACTTCTTACGGCCTTCTCGAGGCACGAGCGTTTCCCCTTGAGCCAACAAGGCGCATGTTTTTGGTCGTGACATAAGACTTTCAGAACTGCGTCACGTGCAGATTCAGCAGTGAGCGAGGATTACCCATGAGTCTGAGTGGTTGAGCGATTTTTACAATGACCTGCCTTCCAAAAGAAAGAAACCAACGCTTGAGATTTTTTATGTCGGTGAGCAGGAAGAACCCTCGCGTCATGCTCGCGTTTATTTAAACACATTCGAAGCAAGACGGCGGAAGCATGCAGGGAAAGCCAAAAGCTCCCACTTTTGCTGAAGAGTTGATTAGGGGCTGCATGCTGGGGCTGCTGAAAAAAAAACGCACATTCCGGAGAAACGTACCTTCACTTTTGAAAAGGATATCGAGCTCCTTCGCTTTTTGAAGATTGTGTACGGAGTGTAAGCTATTGGAAACATTACACGGATGTTAAGGCCCTGCTACACGGGGCGCTTCGCCCAGAGACTATACTTTGAATTACCCGCGGTTGACGCAGTATTCCTGCTGTGATGCCCTTTCACCAGCAGACAGCCTGGCTGACTTCCGGTCTCGTTTCGTTCAGCTCGGTACCCAGATTGATAGCTGTCTAGAGTTTTAAAAAGTCTTGTTTAGTAAAAGCACGGTAATCTAGTATTAAAAAAAAACTCTACCTCTCAAAAAAACAGAAATACCAGTTGCACTTTATCAGGCACGTCACGAACGGGCATAATTAGCAAGGGCACAGCAGGACACCTTGTACATGTGGATACCGCTTGTTTCATGCTGCAACAGTGAAGGTCAGTGTGCGTGGAACTCAGTGCTGGCGCGTTCGTGCTCACCACAGGAGGCAGCTAAACATGTGCGCCCACGACGCCAGACAATGTGTGCGAATCAAAGGGAAGCAGATGACGAAGCCAAATTGAACGGGTGCAAAACCGCTACGCACCTGCAAAACACGTGTGATGTGAATATAATTCAGCCACTGCTGAGGGACTGGTAGGTATTTGTGGACGCTTTCGAAAGACAGTTTGTAACCACGCCTGCAAGACCGCTACAGCCAGACAAGAACTGTCAGCAACCGCAGACGTTTTTGCTAGTACATGCTAGTGTGCGCGCGCATGCAGGTGAGAACGCATTCTCACATCTGCTCACGCACACGTTTGCGCGTGTGGAATCGCTCATGTACTCACATCGGAAGGACAGTCTCTATCTGATCCACTTAACTACCACTGCTGCTGCAGATAGGGCCTAGATGCATTCGTGCCATCTTTTCTCTGCACATTAAAGAGCCCACAGTAGTAGAATGTGCTTTACGGCCACTTTCACGAATGGGAAAAAAACGATTCAAATAAGTTTGAAGTCTTCCTCAAGGCGCACAAGCAATTGTGGAACTGGGGAGGTGGATGGGGCAAGTGTTATAACCCAGGCCTTCAACCAGGAGGGCAGTTCCAAAGGTTTGTTTGATTCACGTGTGCAGCAGCATCCACTCTTTCGATGGTGACCAGAAGTGATGGTCTCAAATACCTCCACCCCCCTACGTCTTGAAAGGTTTCGGGGCATCATTTATGTGCGTGCGTGTGTGCGCGTGTGTGTTACCTCGAAAAATGACATGACATTATTAAAGTTTCCCGATTGCCTGGCAATTACTAATTGTTGCTACTTGCCCGACCTCGGGAAAGGAACAGGTCACACAGGGGCAAGTAAAGCCCATTATAAGCTGTCTAACAGGAGTGGCGAAAATAAGTTATCTAATGTCGGACCCTGACAGAACTGTGCGCAAGCATTTCTCTGTGAAATGCATCAACTTCGTTTGTGGACGTCAGCTTCTGACCTTCCCACCATCAGTCGGGAACACAATATAAAACGATATAAAATTTCTGGCCTTTCGTCCATCATCCGTCTGGGTTTCAGCATTTGACAACAATGATTTCCCACGAGTTTCTAAGTCGATGCGCGTGAAGGTCATTGCCATGTGGCAAGGGAAAATAGCACCGTTAGTGAATCTACACCACGAATAAGCGAATGGAAGTTGCAAGTTTTTTTTTAAAGAAAAAATGTGTGAGAGGGTTGTTTGGTTGTAGCCATAGACCGCATTATACGGAGCCGCCGGAGATTGGGTGGGGGGGTGGGAGCCGGCCCTTCCCCACTTCCACTCCTCGTCCTTAACAAGCGTGCTAGGCTGATGCTAATGACAGATTAAATGACTGGGCTAAAAAATATTTAAACTTGACCAACAAAGAGTGTGACTTCGCTAGGTTTTTTTTTTTTACCATACAACCAGCGACAGCATCCTAAACTGGAAGGAACTATATTCTTGGAATCGTGTGCGTGGAAAGATTATTCCTGTGGTCCGAATAACACTAACTCCCTCAGGTGATTGGTGTTAACGAACTGTTTTCCCTAACCGGCGAGGAGCCAGAAGACGAGCTATCAAAGGAAAAAAGACATACCCACTGAAAACAGAACTCTATGCTGCAGCGCTAGGACAATGCGGGAATGAGAACTGCGCGTAACTGTGAAGGGCACGTGGAGATGTATGTATATTCTTGGATTAGAGACAGTCTTTTAACAGGTTTGTATTTATTTAATAGCACTTGTGCTGATAAGTATGTGTCTACAAAAAAATGTTCATTGTATGTAATAATACTTGTTTTGATTAATATGCGTGTGTTCCGTTTGACTGATTTAATAT
>SMGT01002113.1:143874-157391 GCA_004794575.1 Lanistes nyassanus | reverse complement strand
CGGAAACAAGAAATATGAAGGTGTGATTACTTCTGTGGGTCCGTTCTCTCAACGGACTTTTCTCCCGGATGAAGCGCGTGCGTGCGTCTGGTTGTGTTCATCAATTTTTGAACCCTCGTACACGCACTGGCCGAACACAGCTGACAGGGACTGCTAAGGACAGAGTATCCACGTGCGCGATGGCATGGAAGTGAGTGTTGTAACTACAGGAGCCTGCAGCCCGCTAGCTTCCTGAGACCAAGCGGGCCGTGCCGACTCTGGCAACTTGATTTCCATTATTCATTATGAAGACGGCGAGGAGGTTGCGTCTCTGTATGCCTCGGGGTTTTCTGATGGGCTATGCGAAGGTGTCCAGTGAAATTCTTTGTCAATATTTTCCAAAAACGGGAAAAAGAAATTAGGAATGAGAGAAGGAAGGGAGAAAAAGAAGAAAAACGAAAGAAGAAAGAATAGTAAGAAGGAAATGAAAGAATGACAGAAAGATAAACCAAACGAAAAAATGACAGAAGAAAAATGGAGACAGCGAAGAGAGAGAGAAAGAGAGAAGGATGTAATGAATTTTTTTCGCATAAAAAAAGAAAACACGAACGGTCTAGTTTGCAGATTGAAAAGAGGCGTGTGCGGAGTTGGGCTGGAATGCGATAGGATGGGGGGGGGGGCGGAGGAGAAGTGGTTCCAGGGAACAGAAAGTCTACGTGACGGAAGCCGACGTTACTGGTTTGGCATATGACCAGTACCATTGCCCCGCTTCATGCACCCTGTCCAATCAGATAAAGTTAAAAAGAACAGACAACGCACTGGGGGTGGATGATCTTTATCAGTTCGGAATACACCAGACTGCATGCGAAACTGTTCGTGTGAAACAGCCATTGACTCCCGTACGCGGCTCAGCTCATGAGTCTCCAGGTAACATCGTCGAACCGATGTAGGGCTACGGCGCCAGGAAACTTGCTCCAGGTGCTGAATTTGACGTTTTTCTGACTGTATTCTAACAGGCACAGCATGGCCGTGATTGCAGAAGCATCTGGCGAAACCTTTTAGAACGACCTTGCCATTGGCTGCGCCATTCCCCCACCTCCAACCAATGCCCCCACCCCCACCCCGGGGGAATGGGAGTCATTAAAAAAATTCGCTGGGCAGCCTGAACGCCATTGTTCACTGAGTAGAACTCGATCGTCTAAAGATACTCCCAGAAGACCTTAAGCCCTCATTCGCAGTTTTATGTCTTAGTAACGACCCTCTGCAGCTACTGCCACCTTTAGCTGTACCTAGTGCACTAGCACTGGCTTGTGTGTGTGTGTGTGGAGCTAGGTTCGGTGAACCAGGGCGCGCATTCGTTCGACAAGAACGGGCTTTCAGAGCACACAGCATCACGCAACCCACGCTGGGCTGGTGACGCTGTGATCCTCGGGAACTCCCCTGAGGTCCCTTTATGTCATCCACACGTGTGCACTGTTCAATATTTAAGAGGTGAACTCACTCCGTACACCACCCTTTCGGATCCCTGTTATGTTTTAGGTTATATGCGATGGCACACGAAACCTAGAATTTAGACTCTCCCGGCATGTTCACAGTCATACGTTTTTGAAGAGACCAAATTATTGTTCTAATACAGACAAGTTTTCTACTAACTTCTTATCAACAAAAGAAAAATATGACAAATAACAAAATGGATTAGGAGGTTACGAAATATCGCGTTCTAAATACGAACCAAGTGATGAACAAGTGCATTAACGCATTTCTGTCTTTACTCCAGAAGACGATGGTAGGTCGACTTGACTATGCAAGTGAAAAGCGCATGCCCTTTTCTAAAGTACTGGAATAAAACCAGTTACCAGGTACATTACACGACATATTCCAATCTGAATGTTGTTTTGTACAAAGGGAAAAAAAGAGAACTTTATCCTAGCTATTTTTCCAGGTAAAAGATAACTGATTTTTGATAAACTACGCGAAAAGTCACGAAGAAACATCTTGTCTTCAAAAACGTAATGTCACTGCAGTGCGTTGCTGTTATCTGAAAATTATGCGTGAGCTTAATGTGTTCTTCGCTGTGAGTTTTAAAGGTAATTCCCAGATCCAGTCAAATATCTTTCTTCGGGCACATCGCTGCTTGCTTTACTCTCTGTTGGTGTTGTAAAAGACCACGCTGACATTTCAAATCCTAACAGTAGCTTTTACATCCAGATTAATCGAAACGTACCTTGCTTTACCTTAGTGGCAATGCGCACTCGAAACGCACTGGTGACTTAGCCATCAAGAAAACTTGGGATGATTCGAAATTTTACAAATTTCTGAGATTTGCTGCCTTTACCAAGTGTGTGTGTGTGAGAGAGAGAGTGTGCGAGAGAGAGAGAGAGAGTGCGTGTGAGAGAGAATGTCTGCGAGAGAGAATGTGTATGTGTATGTGTATGTGTATGTGTATGTGTATGTGTATGTGTATGTGTATGTGTATGTGTATGTGTATGTGTATGTGTGTGTGTGTGTATGTGTATGTGTATGTGCGTGTGCATGATATACTACGCGAAAAGTCACGAAAGTACATCATTAGTATCTCCAAAAGAGTAATAATGTCACTGCAGTGTGTGTGTGTGGGCGCGCGCGCGTCGTATATGTGTCTGTGCCTTTTGCTTATGTTCCCGTTTTAGGCTTCGTGTACCTGTTTAATGGGCTCGCACACCCCCCCCCCCACACACACAGAGCTGTTTAAATCATTCATATTACGTTTGAAAAAATCCCCCTCCCGCCCCTGTGCTGAAACCTGAGCTGAAAACCCTCTGCCCTTAAAAATCCTCTGTTGGGAACATTCTAGGGCTGATAAAACCTCTGATCTGAAAACTCTCTGTGCTGAAGACCTTGGGAATAAGAAAGGTAAAAATAGTACAATACATTTTTGCATGTTTGCAATCCTCTCCGTTTTATTTTTCTCCAGGTTATCTCTAGAAAGTTACACGCGACAGGGTCAGAAGAAAGGTCTATGTTTGCATGTTAGAAGTTACATATTCAAATCACTTCAAGCGGTAAGGTGTAAGGGCATTCAAAGTGACATCTTCAGTGAATAGCGTGAGACAAAGCAACAAGTTCCGTCTACAGAAAGGACCATGTCCCCTGTCTAGAGAAAGGGGTAACTCAGGAGTGAGCGGAGGAAAACGAAGTCTTAGTCCAGTTGAGGACCAGGATTTTTGTTTCAGGCTATGCTGTGCAGGCTCCTTTCTAACATAATGTCATTCAGGTGGGTAAAATATTGTTATCATAGGACAGAAGACGTAGCGATCAGGTCACGGTTATTCGTAAATGCCAAAAACCAGTAGGATTTCCTGGAGTAATGTAAATTGTATGAACTTTGTGTTCTTAAAAGAACAGCAGTTTTGATTCTGCTTTTATTGTCCCCCTTTTATGTTCTCTAGCAGTAAAAGAACACAGTCATAAAAATGCCCATATATTCATATGTGCCACCCTCCGAGGCCATGACTAGTATCGTTTTATCTCCCCAACACCTACAGATTCCATATCAGTTTACAGAAGGTAGCTGGCAGAAGAGCCAAGAAAACTCATTTTCTAACCACTTTTTGGTACATTCCCTCCCAGACTATTATTGCAGTCAGCATTTCTTCTTCGCGCTTCTGATTATACCCTTATCGTAACTCGAAGTTACGATAAGCGAGAAATAATTTTTCTCCAAAAATATCGGCAGCGCGTGGGTGCTGCCGGAAGTTATCAGGACAAAGTGCCGAGCTAGTCGCCTTCCGCCGCTCACTATCTTGCTGTAAGATCGATCTTGGCTGTTCATATTTTGAGTTTTATTTCTGTCCTAGCCCAGTCAGAAAGATTCGTGGGGTTGGGAAGGAGGGTGCACGTTCCTCCATCCAAAAGCTATTTTATGCTTAACTTTAATCACAAAATTCAAAATACATTTGCCTTTTGATATAATGCATACATACCTAATACAAGATTGCGGTACAAAGTGGAAAGAGTGTTCTTACATGGAATGGCCTGCGCGCTAAAATTATCAGTTTCGTAACCTACAACTTGAATGAATCTGACTAGTAGCTGAAGTATTTGTTTACTGTTACTGTAGCATAGTTACTACAGCATAGTATAGTAAGTATAGAATAATATTACAGTCGGACTCTTTCCGCAACAATAGGGTATCAAACTATCTCTGTCATTAGACAGTAAATGAGAACAAATATTGGAATTCCGATTCCCACCAACTACCAGCTGTAGAAGCCCAGCGTGACTGGTAACTTCTGATGCTAGTGTGTGACAAAATAAGGCCGTTTTCGGTCGAATGTCTATTTTATGACACAAAACGTTCTAAATCTAAAGTAGCTGTTTTAGTACTGTGGTAGCTCTGTATACGTTCATGGACGGCAGACGGACAGTGTGACAGGCGACAGACGACTATATGGTCATCGGTGGCACATAATTGTTCCCGCATACTGACAAAGTGAAAAGCCAGAGAAAAAGTCTTAGTTCTCGCTAAAGGTCGGCTTAACCCTGGCATCGAGTAAAATCTGTTGCATATGGTCTGAGCTTTTCTTGGGTATGAAATTTGGGTGCCTTCTCAGATCTTTTCGCGATGGCCCGACGCAAAAGATTGCAATGAAAGAAGATAACCAGCTGAAATTTTCGACATCAAAGAAGTCACATCCACAGTTTCTTGCCAGCTTTGCCGTTGTGGATCTCTTACAGCTCTCTTGTGCTTCTTTTGTGTCAGGGGTCGTAAACATCACAAAAAAAGATAAGGCCACTTATTCCTTCCACAGCGTCCGTTTGCGAAAGAAGTTTCCCATTAAAGGTGTCCCCAAGAGCAGCAGAAATTCTGATGTCTTCTTCACTTCTTGTCTCATCCTTCCTTGCTGATAGGATCTGCTGAAGTCTGTTGATCTGCGTGGCTGTATGTCTGGCTGGCTGAATTGCTGCATTTCTCTCTTTCTTACCTTCATTTCCAACGACAGCATGCGTTTCGCTTTCTCACAAGAAGTAAATTAGTAAATTTTCGAAACTATCCAAGTCTCTTCTGAAAAAACAAGCATTTCATATCTGCTTGCTGTTCGTGTTCAGAGAGTGTCTCTCTACCAATAACATGCAGTGTCTGTCCACCAGTAACAATCAAGTGCTTACAGGTGTATGGATAGACCAGCAGTAATATAAACCGTAACATCGATGGATTGCCGGCAGCCTACAGATAAAATCTGTGCACTAAATAAGGCGGTTTCACTTTGCAGCAGTGTTTTTCATGCTGAGACATTATCAGACAAGCAGGATTATCACAATTTGACTACAAGTCAGAGGTGACGCTGATTAAATGTGCCGCGCATGATGGAGCAAACAAACAACAAATAATCTTTATGATATAACGCCCCCTCTTGGCGCACTGCAGCGGGGAGGAGGAGTAGTGACGTCAAAACGGTACACGCATTGTTCTAGATGACGTTTCATTTTATACAATAATGACATCACTTGCTGTCAAAGGCAAACAATTGTATGACCTGCCGTGACATGAGTCTGCTCGTGAGATCAACTTTCGGCTATTCCGCAGAAGGTAGATTGGTTGGAATGTCGCGCCTCCAAGACCAGGAACAAATCTGGAACTGCAGCACGGAAGACGAAAGCCCGCAGGACCACACGTTGACAGGATCGTCCTCTGATCTGAGCGACGCAGCAGACGACAGCTCGCGCCTGAGGACTGAGAACGCCATCTTGAAAGCAGAGAGCAGGGTGTTGAACGAAAGTATGGCCACGGGTACCGTGAGGACTTTGTGTCTGGAGGCCGAGCTGGCTGCCAAGGGAAAGGAGGTGGAGAGCCTAAAGTCCAAAGTGGAGACGATCACGATCAGCGCGCGCCAGGAGTGCGCTGGGGAGCTGGAAGAGATCGTCCGCGACCTGCACGTAGCGGTGGAGAAGCTAGTGGTGGAGAACAAAACTCTCAAAAGCCGCCGGCGAGAGGTGGAACGACGCATGCAGCTGCTGCAGCAAGAGAACCAGACCCTACACAAGGAGTGCCTGCTTCTGAGAGCCAGACTTCAGGAAGCGGTGGAGAAAGTTGCACCCGGTCAGCGTACGCCAAAGAGGGGCTCAGTCGGGCCCCAGGCGCTGGAGCGCGTGCGTCCGAGCGACATCCGCGGCGTGGGTCAGTCAGGGTCCTGCGCGCAACAGCGGCAAGAACAGCAGCAACATGAGAATCACCAGCAACAAAAGCAACAGCAACAGCTGCAACCGCAGCAGCAACAAAAATCAAAAGAAAGCGCCATGGCGTCGTGGACAAATTTCTTCGCGAACGTGCTGAACGTCCAGATCTCGAAGATGTCGGCAAGCCATGGACAGACGCAGAGCCAACGTGGGGCTCAACAGCCCACCCACGTGACAGGGTGGGAAGGCGTCACGGACAGTCACGATAATGCGCCCCTGGAGAATGCAGAGCTGGACTGAAGAAAGTTATCCTCCATTACGTGCTTCTGCGACATCCAAACGGGACTCGTGTACGTGACATTCACTTGAGAGCTAACGACTAGAACTGATGAACCTTCTCTGTAAGGCAGTTGTTGACGCTTCCAGTGTGGTCAGCGATGCCCAGAGGGTAGGGGCGAAGAAAAAAATTGCCATACGCGTACCTGAGAAGAAGTGAGTGGTATACTGACAGGATAAATCAAAATTCTTGACGGCAGTCTTAGGATTATATTGATTTGTTTTTTCGAACGTTGCGTCAGGTCGACTCCATTCATCTTAGGAATTTCCAAGACTGCAAAGACATTGACAAGTGCTCATGCACACATATCATTTTGTTTAAAACCTTATTCAGATAACTAATATTTAGAGAATGTTTCCCTGTTGCGTACTTTTTCCGATTTCATTAATAATATTACATTCCTTAGTATGACAAAACAAAAATGTTTACTGAGGAAGGCTCTGACGGGATGGTATATGCATGCTATTGCGTGTCGATTTTCAGTGAGATTCCGAATCAGTTTCTGTTTTTACTTCGTGTTGTTTGCCGGTATATCAGAGCTGGCTGATGCCAGTCTGCAACATTCAGTGCTGCAGATGCTGTCTGCCTGAACCCTGGGACATTTACCAAAGCGTCCTCCCGTCCTGTATTTCTGTTGATAATAGGGATTCACTATTTGCTGATCCTGGCGGTGTTCATGGAAGAAATATACCCCCTGTGTGTGCACTAGGGCGGGATCTGCCGAGTTGTTTCTGACAAAATCAAGTGCGTCTGCTCATTGTGCACGACATTTCTTGGACTGAGTCAACAGATCATGTTCCCTTGGCCCGGCGTTGTTTGCGGGGCGAGCAATGAAGAGTGGCTAGCGACCTCCCGTGCTTGTTTCTGTGGAGGCTTTGTTAGTGAAACGCCAGGTGTTAGCTAGGCAGCATCCCCCTCGAGCTAAACCCGCTCCTGGTCCTTCGGAGCTTCTCTAAATCCTCGCTTGGCCACGATTTCGCGAGGACTCAACCAATGTTCCAGAAAGTCGGTGAAGTCTTCTGAACATTCAGACTGTCCGCGGACACACATTTGCTTTTACGTGTAGCACACATATGGGCGATATGGCTGGCGGAGTTTATCTTTTCATCCACTTATTTATTTTCATTCATTTAAGTATGTGCCTCAGTTCTTTCATTCATTCACTCATCTCTCCAACACCTGTCGTTTTGTGATTTTCCCCCCGTCCCCCACTGCAATCCCCAAACACCCCCAGTTGTTTGCCAAAAACCGCTAAAATACTACAATTTATTGCATGGAATATATGATAGCAAGTACCCTTAAAGAGACTAAGACTTTGCTTTAGTTAAGATAATTGCAGAAATGATGTTGGTGAAATAGGAACAGTTCAGGGTTCCCCAGCTAGGGACATAATCCCTTCACATAGCCCAGAAATAGTGTATATTGTCCCGCTGCCTGCGCGGGTCTGACATGGTTCGACTGTTTCCAACGCCAATAATTATAAAGGACCAGTCCAGCCGCAACACAGATTACACTTCGATTTCGACAGGTAGGTCTCCACCCCCCACCCCCAGACACACGCACGCACGCAAGCACGCACGCACGCAAGCACGCATGCACGCATGCACGCATGCACGCATGCATGCACGCATGCATGCACGCACGCACGCACGCACCCATGCATCAACTTCTTCTTGGAAGAGATTGTGACAAAAAAAAGTGTCTGTTTGATCTAGTTTAGGGAGAAATCAACCGGTTAGGCCAGTTCCTATCTGTTGTTCTCGTTCCGCATGTTAGCCCGACATCAGAAACGGGGCAGGGAGAAAACGGAACCGGCGTTTTATTACCTCCCTTCATATTTCGGTTCCACCGGTTTCATTTCCTTCATCAGATGTATCGACAGCCTTTCTCGAGACCCTCGCTTTGGGTTTCTAAAAATAAAAATCGCCTTTATTGAATGAAGCAGAGATTACTATGTAGGGGAAGGAGAATTTTGCAAAGCGTCCTCACAGCACATACACTTTTGATCAAATTTACCAGGTAGGATTCTGCAAGAAAAGAGTGTTTTCGTAATTACAATATGTTATTTGCGTAAGTGACTAAAAAAATTAAATAAGCTAGACTAAAATCGGGAACCATCGCTGCAGGAGGTTATTCGATACCTGGCAAATGTCAACCTCCCGTTTAGACACTGTTCACGAGAAAACCTTACTCAGCGCGATGCCAGAAAGGTAGCTCCCTTAAAAGTGCTGGAACAGGTATTACGCAATCCTGAAATGCGAACATCACCCAGATTGATGTTTCTTGGCGAAGTTTTGACCTTTTGAGAGTCTTCATTTAACTGGTGAAAAGTGAATATTAGGATTACAGAATGCCTTCGTACACCCTAGCTGTGACACACTAGGTTGAATGCCACATTGTATGCGCGTGCAGTATTACGTGTTTGTGAAGCTTTTACACTGTTTGTAGAGGATATTTTGATTTCTGTATTTGAATATAATACAAATAAATAAATAAATAAATAAAATGTGGATTTTTAACGCGCGAGAACACATTTCATGCACACTTCGCGCGGACGATGGACACAGACATTCTAGTGAAAACAACGAAACACACACACACACACACACACACACACACACACACAGAGGGAGAGATGAACGCAACACTGACCAACAGGTTGGGAAACAGATCGTCCTTCAGTCACAGATGGGTGGAAAAGTATCATAAGAGACGATGAACAGAGAAATATGATTTCTGCATTTTAATAGTGCATGAGTGTGTATCTCTATGCTTGGATGTTCGCATGTAAACGGGCTTATCTAAACTGACAAGGAGAATCTAGGGAACACTAACTTCGAGAGGAGTTGTGAAACCCCCCACACACCCACACACGCACGCACCCGCACACGCTCACACAGAGTGGGGAAGGAGAGGGGAGAGAGAGACTCAGATGGGCATGTACCTACGCAGAAAACCATTCTACGCTCTGATTTCACTGGAGTAGTATTGACATTCCCAGTGACGAAGAAACAGCAACGTGCGTTCCGTAAAAATAATTTTTAAAAAATACCGACAAAAGCAAAAGGCAACGTTTTCGGACTGGAACATCACCCACACGATTCTCTCTTTTTCCAAAAAATATGCAAGATCATTCAGCCTGTCCAGTGTTTACCCACGAAATCAGGATGCCTCCCAAAAGGCGACGAACAATTTTTTTTAAAAAACGATATTTACGAAGCTTTAAATCGAAAAGGAGAATTGATTGCTGCCAGCATGTATTGCCGTGTGTTCGAATGTGTACACTGTTGCGCGCCAGCGTGATTGCAAACTCATTCGCTCTGCGCATGCGGGTGAATAGTGTTCCTAGGGTCTGTTTAAAGGAGTCAGGCGCTCATGCCCAGTCCAAACTCAGCCCAGGAACTCGCTTAACCCCGGATACTGCTACAGTCGGCTGTAGTGGCTCTGATGTGCCCAGAATCACACGGTTTCCTAGCCTTCGGAGAACTTGCCTGTGCGGGTACACCTGCCCTAGGCCCAGACTGCCGTGCGTTTTCAGTACCTTCGACTCTGAACTGTGTGAGCATTACGCGTGCGGCCTCTAGCAGCCATCCCCTCGTACAGAATTCGTCAACAGGGCATTGCCTCCAGTAGCGTGAATGCCACGTACACACGTGCACATACATGTGTTTTATTGTCTGCGTGCAAGGATGGGACTTAGGTAACCGAAATCTAGAAAGATTCCTACGATCTAGGCTCGTCTGGCATCGTAGGCAGCCCATGTAGGGCTGGCATTTTCTGCCTTCCGCTTTCAACGCTTGGCTGATGTTTGCCAGTAGAACAATGCCGCAATACTGAATCCCACCCCACCACCCCTCAACTACCCCACCCACTCCTTGCGCCTCTTGGTGTCTACCCTTTTTACACAGGGTGCCTCCCAAAAGCAACAGAGAAAAAAATGTCACAAAACCCGATGATGTTTCACTCCACTGGTAAGAATTAAAAAAAACCTGCTGCTTCGAAACCCCACTTAGCCCTCAGATACATTCCCCCAACACACACACACACACACAACGAGTCACGACTCCCTTTAACCCTTTAACTAGCTTCAGGGAAAATCAAAAAAGCGTAAAACTTAAGCTGCACGCGTTGATCGCACGGGAAGCTTTTCTTGGTCAATTCCCCCAGCGCGGATTTGTGGAGGTCCAACAATACCATCATGTTAAGTGAGACAGAATTTCTGGCCAGGCAAATGTTGTGTGGTTTGGGGACTGGGTGCCTTTGCTTCTCTCACGTATCTGTTTTCTCCATTACAGTCATTCAGTGTGTCGCCATAGTTACGTGAATGCTACGTAACAAGAGAACAATTGCAACTTCAGCTGCATGCAGTGAACATTGTTATGCTGTCCAGATTAAAGACGTGACGCGGGCATTATAACTGGAAGATAACGAAAGATATTGACTGATTAAATGACTTGCTTTTGATTGAGCTCACAATCCACCAAGAATTTGTTCTGCATTTTGAAATCTCATATGACGCTGACCTTGTCCATATTATATATATATATTCCGTACTGTATGCCTATAAACGATTATTCCTTTATAGTCATGCAGTATACTATACCATACCGTATTGTAGCGTAATGTATAATGCCGTACCGTAACATAACAGTACAACATTACCACATAGCAAAGCATACTGCAGCATAGCATAACATCATGTAACATATAAAACATAAGAAAGTTAGTGGATTTCACTCTAAGAGAACTCCTAAGCAGAGGTCTCTGTAACAGTATACTGTTGAAAGAGCAGATATTCCGGTGGCTTCCTGTTATTTTCTCCCGCAGAACAGCGAGAGAAATGAACCGTCGAAAGGTTAAGGCATCGGCTTTATTGCCCACCGACATGCAGCATAAGACGATTTCCTCATTCATACCCGACCTCGGCAACTGCGTCTTGCTAGTCCAAAAACAATGCCCGTGGAGCCTTGCATGACTTCCAGGAACCTCTTCTTGCCAGACTTATTGCTTCCCCCCGATGCTGGCGCATGAAGCCAGTCTCAGACGCCGAGCGATTAAGGCGCATCAAAGTATCTCCTCCTTGCCTCAAGAAACATGCTTTCTTTTTCGATAAATATGACCAAATCCGACGTGGATTCAGGCACACGCGCAGGCCTACAGTAACCATTGATGGCGCTAAAATGGTAAACATCGACTGGAGAGAAGATCATTTTGAAAGCTTTTCCTGGCGCGTCTGAAATGTCCACGGACTTGGGGCACGCATGTGCAGACCACCTTTCATCCTGCTTATGCTTGCGAACTTACACATGAAAACAAAAGCCCTACCTAATGCCAAACCCTCATTCTACCCCGTGAGCTCATAAGGGTTCCAAACTTGAGACTAAACTGTGAAGCCCGATGTCTTTACCTATCGATCACCACGGCTTGGTCTCTTCACTGTAACTGTAAGATGTGACACCGTGTAAAGGTCATGGATTGACCTATAATTATCTGTTGTTATGGTTAGCAACCAGCCTGAGCACTTGATACAGTGTTCATGAGTTCCCAAGTCGGTGGGAATTGCAGACTCGCTTCCCGGGCGGGCTTTTGTTTTACCCAAGCCCAGTGACGTAAAATAGGATGTTTGTTGTGCGTCTGTGGGAACTAGCACGCGTGCAAAGCCGTAAACATACTTTACACAGCGTGCGCTTTACGAAGCAGACATCACAGAAGAGAGAGAAAACAAGTGCAAACAATCTTTGTAGCAGGCCCTCTTCTATATCGAATTAACATCCTTCATCACAGAAACATGATAAATCACAATCATTAAGGTAGCAAAGAGTAACTGTACTCTACACATTCACGCACTCACCTACACTTCGTGTTTAAATCAAAACAAAATAGCATAACCGCACGCAGTGAGCAACGCCTGAATATATATGCCAAGGTCCCAAGCTAACCTCTGTAGTCCGTCAGGATACGCACATTCCCGGCAGGTGGCGCTTCGTGACACAATTTAAAGGCTACACATTTCTGGTTGTTTCCAGAAAAGGTTGACACGGCGCCAAGTTTCAAATATATAAACGTCTTTATCTAAAAGCACACGGAATCTGCCGCCCAGAGAGAAGTCTAGTGGGATTCAGCATATGACGGTTAACAGGTTAACAGGTCTGACGGTTAACTCTCAGACCATGTCCTGCCTTCCCTCAGCACAGTCCACCATGTAAAAGCCCAGAACTACTGGAACCAATCAAATGACGAGCTCTATTTAGGATGTATAACAAGGGGAGCCAATCAAATGGCGAGCTATATTTCGGTCTTTCCAGGGGCGGGGGGAAGGGAGGGAGAGGGGGATGTTCCGGGAGGAGGGGGATTTAGGGGAAGGGGAAGGGGTGGGGTTAGGGTGGGGGCTAGGAGTAGGGAATAGGTGGGGGTTGGGGAAGGGGTGGGGTGGGGTGGGGTATAGGCAGTAAAGATCTTCAAGGAAACTGCAAGGTTTTCAGTGGTGACCCTATGAGATTAGCATATTTTACGTGATACTGTATCTTGATTGGCTCCAGTTATTCTGCGCTTTTTCATGCTCCAGTCCGGTGTCCATATTAGGTAATTCTAATAGGGCGTTGTTTACCTATCCTTGCATTAGACCTAGCGTACCAAAATAGCTTTTTATTTTCGAAAGTGAAGTTTTGGATGACCAACGTGTAAAGCTGTCACTGCACCGCAAAATACGTGTAACGTAGCTGCAAACGCGAAACCGCACATTACAGATTGTATCACCCCATGCGCAAGTCCAGGACATTTGACGACAGGCGCGGGTTTGGCCGTCAAAATATTTCATTAATAATACTCCTCTCTTTGTCGCGCTGTGATGGTTGGCAATAAATCTGCTTACCACGTTGGGTTCCATCTAACTAGGTTGGCTTGCATTTTATTAGGTTGGCTTGCATTTTACCAGGTTGGGTTCCATCTAACTAGGTTGGCTTGCATTTTACTAGGTTGGGTTCCATCTAACTAGGTTGGCTTGCATTTTACTAGGTTGGCTTGCATTTTACTAGGTTCGCTTGCA